>VZSF01010532.1:151866-237315 GCA_013398295.1 Chionis minor | reverse complement strand
GGCGGGCCGCGGGGGGCAGATCCTGACAGGAGCCCCCCGCCTCTGGGGGAGACCCGGCACCTGCCTGGCCCGACCGGGTGTCCCGGTGCCTTCGCCGGTAAGGCTAAAAATGCTGACGGCCGCCTTGGGGAGTGCCAGGCGGTCCTGCTGCGACGCTATTGAGCTCTTAAATACCGTTAGACGTATTTATTATTTCTCCGGTTGAACACGGTGTAAATAGCGCGCGGGGATATTTATCGCTACGGCTGATGTGACTTTTGCTTGTTCACGCAGAGGGCTTCTTTAGTACGGTTTGTTCTGGCTGCCCCCTCTTTTTGAAAACTCCATAGGCAGAACTAAAATCTGTTTGTATTTCTCTTTCTGGATATTGATCTGGCACGTTTGCTGTAAAACTTAAACTTTCATCTCATATAGATTCTCCAGGTGCTTTCTGAGTGCACTTTGTTTGAAAAGCAATTTACTGAATTAACGTAGCGTGCACGAAGATAACTTGAGTTGACGTACTAGCAAAGTAACATCTATCGCATGAGCAAAAATGGAATATTCCTGCCCTTAGGTTCCTTTGTAATCTTAAATTATTAATGGCTCTCTGCATTACATGAATGAAATTTGCAATCGGTACAGAGTGCAAATGCATGTAGAGAACCGGATGCAAGAGGAGCTGGTTATGAAGAAGGACATGTCTCCAAAAAGACTAACAGGAGGAGGATGGTAGAGACCCCCTTCTGTTCGTCACAGTTGTTGAGGACTTCTGGGGGAGAAGCAGTGGGCTGTACCCTGCCCAGCTCTTTCCCAGCTCTCAGAAAAGAAGAACGAGGAAAGGGCTAAACTTTTCCCTTCTTGGGGAGCATAGGAAATTAGAGCTTCAGTACATGCACTTTTGTTTAGCAGCTGTTTAACTGAGTCGTCGTGGGTGCTCCTGAGGTGGGGTTACTGGCAATCATAGTATCCCATCTTCTTTTAGAACCTGATTGTCAACTTCTCACCAAATGGCGTCATTTGTACTTAGTTAAATAAAAGTATTTACATCATATGTCATCAGTTAGTTTTATCTATGTAATCAATACAGGAAAAAATTCCTACATTTCTAAGGGAGACTCCAGAAGAAGCACACTTGTCTAAACTGAAGTAGGAAGGGCAAAACACTTGCATTTACTATGGGTTCTGGAACATGAAAGGTTTGAAAATATGTTGAGAGGAAATCTTGGTTTAGGTATCAATGGGAAGTGAAATTTCTTCTGTCTGTTCAACCATGTAATGTACAGTAAGTGAGGTGTGTCATAGTAAAGATTACAACAGTTCTGTTCTTTCTTTTACTTGAACTTCTTCCAATATTTGAACTTTTAAAGGCAAAAGTTTGACGTAACACCATATTAAAAAAAGCAGAAACATCATGCTTATAAGCAGTTGCTTTTCTTCCACATAATCCCTCAAAGTTTGTTGAAGAGATTTTGGGCAGATGTACTGAAAATATGTGATGTTACAGAAACATGAAACCAATACCTAGAAATGATAAGCTAGTAAAAGGAAGCTCTTAAGTAGGTTGAAACTATAAAATTCTGCAGTATCTTTTGTTTGGTAATAATTTTCCTTTAAAAAAAAAAAAAAGAGTCAGGGAGAAAAAAAGAGTGGATCAACTTAGGCTACTGAACAACCCAAAGGTGAAGCTGGGGTGGACTTGAGGAAAAAATTGGCCTGAGTTTTCCTTGGGTTTTCTCTAGTGTCATTGTGTTAGAGCAGTGACTTGTCCACAGCGGAAGAGGCTCCTAAGCCAGATCACACTGGCGGGTTACGCGTTGGCCCCGAGGAGCCGTCCAGGGAGCCCAGCGTTCCACATGGTCTCATCTGCATTCCTTCTGGGTCTGGTTTGCACTGTGACTGTATCGTCTGCCAACCTGCAGCAATAACCACCTGCTCCTCCCCTTCACACCTGTTTAAAGGAATTTCCCCACCTTGGAGAATTAGACCGTATAAGTACATCCCTCGCTGAATTACTCTTTGTTCCAGCTGGCTTTAGTTTCCCTCGGCGTACGGTGACCGTACTGCATGTCCTGCAGTCAGCACCATGGTGCACTTGCTGTTGTGATCATTAGTTCAGGTAATGCCTACCTGGGTGAGGAGTGGATGGGAGAGAGAAGGAATTGCACTGCTGCAGCCAGAACGAATGCTCCCTGGTGCAGGCAGGCAGGAGTAAGAGTCGCGTAAAGCCAGCTCTCTTCTCAGCTGTGAGCTCCTCAAGACTCTCATAAGGCAGTTGCACGTAAGATTTAGCTGCTCTCTTCTTCTGAGTGCACATCATCACCACAGAAATAGATCTCCCTCTGCTACCATCATAGGGAAGATATTTATAATTTGGAGTTGTAAGCAGGCAGAACAATGCTAATTAAGATTAGAACCCTTCTTTTGTGGTCCCAACTGTCTTCAAAACCAGAAAGCGGAAGTAAAATTGAGGCGCAGGGGGATGGAGGCCAGAAACTTTCTTTCTGTGAAGTGGAACTTTTAGGCCTATGCTCTAGTAATGATGAAAATCAGGTTTAACTGCATTTCTATCTGTTTACACTCTTCAAACAACTGGTCTGACTTTACAGCATAACAATTAAAAAAAAATCTCGGCAAGCAGAAGAATCTCAATGTGGCCGTTAATAGGACAATAATGTAAATAAGTAATGATTTCTGAAAAATAATTTTGAATGAACTGGTGGCTTTGCCTGTCTGTTTTGAGAGTGAGAAGGATCTTGATATATCCGTGAAGGCCATGTCTGTGGATTTTAATAAGGGCAAAGCAGAGAAAGGCTGTTTGAAATGTATGAGAACTCAGTGAAATAAAAACAGAGAGCGCTCTGAGTTTGTGATCAGGTAAACCAGATCCCTTATTTTTTGAAAGGGGATGTTCTGAAAGAAGCTGCAGGTAGCTTCTAACCTGCCATCAGTACCGAGGAAACAAATGAATGAATTTTTACAGCTGGTACAGTATCACATGTAGCACACTGTGTGTGCTAATGCCACTATTTAATTCATTATTCGAGGTTTTGTTTCATTGTGGGATAAGCCTGTTATGGGTAGGGCTCACAAAGGGAGTTACGTGTGGAGGCTATAAGGGCCTGCCTTGGAGAAAGTCAGGGTGAAGACAATAGAAAAAATGATGAGAAGATTTTCAACAGTCATAGCTGCACGAAGCGTGGCAGTTAAGGAAGACAGATATGAACTTTACTACTGAAATGCTTATGGATAAGTAGCAAAGATGCTTCTAGAGAAGGAAAGGACTTCTAGAGGGATATAAAGATCATGCCTCTAGCTCTAGCATCAATTCCAGTGACTTGCCTGTTCCATGAAGGTGAAATGAGGTGTTAACTTCATTTTCTATGTTCCTCCTCACTGTTGTCTTCTGCAGGGTGTCTACAGAAGGTGGAAATTTCTGTCAGAAACTAAATTCAGTCCTAAATTCAACTCTGAAATGTTGCTGATAGGGAGGGAGAAATGCCTAGAAAAGCTAAACAGGCCGCTGGTCTCTTCAGCTGAAAAATCTGTGTTTCACATCTGCTTTTTAAGCTAGCATGAAATCTCTGAAAGCTACTTGTCTCATTGAGCATCGCTTTTAGGGCAGCATCCGTGGTGAAATCAATGTAATCGATGTTGCTCCCACCTTACGTTCTTGGAAAACCTCAGCCTTGCTCCTGGATGGGAACCAAGCCACAATAATGCGGACATTTACCAAACTCAGCAAAGCACTTCTATAATTAATTTCATTTGGGACCAAAGGTGGAAGCAACACAGAAGTCCAAGTTCACATGTCAAGCTGTCAGCTCGTATTTTAGAGTCTTGTCACCTTCTTGAAGGTGGGCAAAACCCAACCCCTCAGAGTCTGTTAGCTAATCTATGAAGAGCTCATTAACTGTGATACAGCAGTGTTTGGTTCTGACATGTAAGGTGATTTATTTTTTTTAATCTAAACCAGGGGAAAACTATTCAAAAAAAGGTTTTATTTGACAGAGCTGTGTCAATCTCCAGTTATGCTAAAAAGCTCATCTATCTACCCATGATTTCTTCAGTGCACTGGAGTGAATGGTTAGTATTTTAATGCAGATTTTATGTGTTTGAAACTTTGAAAGAGTCTTTTGCTGACCAAACAGGCCTGCTTTACCATATAAAATGGATCATAAAAGATGTCTTTAGTATTGCATGTGTTGTAATATTAGGTACAATAATAGTAAGGTTTATTCTCTTTTTTTTTTTTCTCCTTTCCCCTTCAGGAGAGCCACAGTAAGAGAAAGACATGAAATATCTTTAGCGGAATTCTGCTTTTGATCAAGATCAAGCTGTTAAAAATGGATATGAACGTTATTTTCTCCTGTGAGGTAAGTATTCCCAGAGAGAAATTTAAAAAAAAACCACACTGACTTATTTCACCTAGTGTTGCCTGTCATTACTGCTGTTCTGTCCAGCAGCTTTTGGTCAGGTATTTTAAAGTTATAGCATCTGTGACTTGGAGAACTTTGTACTGGGAGTCTTAACTGAAAAGTCCTAGAATTAATCCTTTCACTTAGAGGATTAGTCAGCTTTGTTCTGATATTCCAGTGGATAAAAACAAACGTATAAAGGACCTGCGTTGTTGCAGAGTTAGTGTAATGGGTGGCTTCTGCACACAGTAGCTTTTGACCCAATGTCAAGTTTTTCTTCAAAGCATCATAGAAACAGAAGCTGCTAAGTCTAATTTTCAAGAGTGAATACTTACACAGACTAGCTGCAGATGCAGGAAATGAGTGAGATCCTGGAATGAAGAAAGAGTTTGTACTGCAAAAATGCAGGTCCTCTTATGCAACCAGGCAGCTTTCTCTGTTCCTGCTCTGTGCAGCCTAGGGAAGAGGTAGGGCTGTTGCGAGCCTGAATTGCAGGTGCATATTAATAATGCTTTTGCCAACTCCTGTATGCAGATCTTCACTAGTTTATATAGTAAGCATGTGAGTTAGTAAAACCAAATACATCTCCCTAATGTAGGATCACAAGAAAATTCAGGTTGTAAGGAACCTTGAGAGGTCATATAGTCCAGCCTCCTGCTCAAATTTTTGAGTAGTCAGTGAAATTGGGTTGTTTTCACCTATTGGCCTTCCCCATCTGTTACGTGTTCAGAAGCGTTAGCAAAAGGTGGATTTGTATCTTGCCATATGTATTAAAAGTACATTATAATAATGCAGATAGGAATAGAACATGCTACTAAAATTTGTCAGAAGGGAAAATATTTTAATTAAAATAGGAATTTACAGGAATGGTCTGTTTCTCTGAACAAAGGAAACAATGTATATCTGATGTACTCATTTCTTGCGATTACAAAGGGAACCTGTACAGGTCATCTAACATAGTGACATGCTGCCAATATTTTTCAAGAAAGGTTCCCTGCAAGAATGAGCCCCTTCCCAGGCATCTCTAGGGAATCTATTTATTTTCTTTCTCGCATGAGCAAAATTGCTTTCTCGTAATAAAGGGAAGGGAAGTGAATGCATTGTTTATCCTCCCTGATACATGTTACTGAAACATTTCCTCTGAAGTATAAATATTTGTTCATGGGAAAACATAATGACAATGTGAATAAAAATAAGCATCTTGTCAGGAAGCTTAGGGAGCAATCTCTCCCCCAGGCTCTCAAAGTAAGCACAAACCAAGAGGTCCCCCCCCCCCCATCATTATGTACTGCCAAACAGAACATTTCATGAGCTCTAGGAATAACTACTTCAGTGTTTTAGCCAGGGAGGGTCATACAAAGAAGGGGTTAATGCTGTCAGGAGAAAGAGATTTCAGCATTCAGAGCCTGAAAAGGAGGGTCATTGAAGCAAAGAGACACTTAGTTTACTTTGGATTTATGCTTATCTTAATGTGCTTTGAATTGATCCCTCAAAATTGGTAATGTAATAGCTTTAATAGTTACATTAGTAATTTAATGAGCCCCCCCAGCATGTCATCAAAGACAAGCATATACTTTGTGAACAAAAATAGAAGTCATTTTATAAGTAATGCAGTTCCTGAAAGTCAGTATATAGTATTACATGTATGCAAGTTGTGATGCTGTGAATTATTTAATATACACTAAGAGCGATCTCAGCATCACAAAGTACTTATTAAGGCAAATGGTGTACCTAAGAACCCCGGTATCTCTCTTCAATTCTGTTCCCCGTGTGAAGTCTCACTTCCCGGCCTGATTTTCTGTCTCTAAATGAATTTCTGGGTAACACACGTAACTTATATGATAAAGTTACAGAATAACGTTCTCAGAAAATATATTCTGTGAACTTGCTGTTTCCACACCGGTTTCTGTTGCTTCTATTGTTGTGTCTCACTTCTTGAAGAGAACATATCTGCAGGTCTGGACAAAAGTTAACTTGCATATTGTCATGTGCTTGAGTCAGAAAATGCTATATCTGTGGAAGGCACGTCTTTGTAGAGGTGTTATTTGCTCCTTAATAGCTGGGTCACAGCTTATTTGCTTATGGGCTTCTGTGTCACTTGAGGCATTATGAGACGAATAGTAGTAAATTTAGCTCTCTGGTTAAAGAAGCTACTGCTCTCTGAGAGATTACTTTACAGTCAGTGGAATAAAATGGGTACGTATGTGTTAGCCACTGCAGCACAGAGTCTGGCAATTTAATTCAGCTGACAATTCAGATAGGAAAACCAAAGAGAGCGGTGTGTGTGAAGAGTAACCCTCAGTAGAATTAAATGTAGCAGAACAAATTTTAAAACTTCTTGAGCTAGTTCTTCACAAGCTTATGATTGCTTGTGAATAGAGATAGGAAAATTGGGGTTCTGCTGTGTGTCTGGGGGGAAGGGGCAGTGTTGCTGTTTGTTGCTTTTAATCCTTGTAATTGAATTTATGTTCTATAGCACTGTCTATCACAAACGGTTGAAATCCTGTACTAAGCACATTTCTAACTTCATCATGGGATTTCCTGTGCTTTTGATAAAGGAGAATGAATGATTCTCACAACACCTATGCAGAATCTGGAAACAATTCTTTGTTGTTGTTACATGGGAAATGAAGAAAGAAATGATGCAGTTCTGAAATGTCCTTTTATTCAGGGAGCTTAAGCAGCAAGGTACCCCCCACAAGAAATCCAAGTTGCGATATAAAAGCAGTGCTGTCACCCCAGATCATCCTTTTGCCAACTGGAATTACCTGCTCACACTCTCAAGATGAGGATTTGCAGCTAAAAACGTACTTAATATGCTAACAGTACCTGAGCTTTAGATACTTGCATGTTTTTACCACTTTGTCAGTAGTGAAAAGTGCTTCTACCTGGGCTCCTAAATGGGCAGAAGTTTCAATAATTGTCCTGAGCAATAGGTACCATTTACACCGGAGACAGATATATATATTGTGGCCCTTATGACTGTCCTCGTTTCAGTTCTTGATTTGTGGCTATTGCTTAACACTTGAGCTCCTTAAACTTGGTTCTTCTAGTTCAGATATGTGTTTTTGACTGTCATATGTGCTTAGGCATATATGTAGATTATTGGTCTCTAAATAAAGAGGAACATTTAAAAAAAAAAAAAGCCTCCCAGTCTTGTAAGGAAAATACCTGTGGGTCAGGCTTTTCTTGAGGCGGTGCAACTGTCTCTATTGGAATTTGTCTGGGGTGAATTCGGTTCTTTTAGTCTTCCTTTCTTTGTGTGTTTGCAACAATGGGTCCCACTGGCAACACTGTAATTAAGGAACTTTCAACATTTCTCATACAATAGTAGTACAGTAGTATTTTAGTTGAAGATCTGAATTTCAGCTAGAAGCCTAATGTAAAAAATAAGTGCTGACCATCTATTTTAAATTGGAATCGTGAAGAAATGTTTATCTTCTGTAACAGATACAGTTTGACAAAATTTTGTAGGCAGTTGCTTCTGTAAATAACTCATAGTCTTTGCTGTAAAAAAAATTTTGGAGATGAGTTGGGGGAGCCATTCAGTTCATTTGAGGGCTCTATAATGCTACAAAATGCACCCTGCAGTAGCACTTTCGACAATATGTATGGGAGCGAATAAGATTAATACGTGTGTAGTTCTTCTCTTCTACCCTTATCCAGGAAGAGGACTCTTGGCCTGACTCAGAAAAGACTGCAAAGGGTTATTTAAAAATAAAAAGCTACAGGCCTTGTTACTTTATTGAAAAAAAAAAAAACAAACCCAATCTACCTGTTAGTAGAATTCATGATGCTTTGGCAATATGACTTCCAAGCAATGACTGCATGAGAAATTTCAAGGCACTGTCATAATTTTGATTTTTTTAAAGCTCCCTAAATGCCTGACTAAGTTCAAAACCACTGCTGGTGGTTCTAGTTTGTTTTTAATTTCATGAAGGTAAATTCTGCTCCTGACGTATTTAAATGCTGCAGTTACCTGTTTGTATATATGTAATTGGAAAGTGATGTCTTTTTCTCCGTACTTTGCAAATCACACAGTATACAGAGTAGCGTGAATCCTTTAAGCTCTCTGTCTTTTGCCTAATCTGTATTTCAAGCCTGTAACAATCATACTTTGACAGCTCCTGGACATACTAGTTTCCACATCCTCTGTAAAAACTGCAAATATGTGCAAGAAAGATGTGCTTTCATGGTTGATGGCTTTTGAATGGTAGCATTAAAAAAGAACAGAATCCTTTTTGGTAACTATTCCTAATAAACATAATTTCAGAAAGGCTCATCAAACAGCCTGCAGTGAAACGTGCAAAATGCCTTCATTCCATGCTTTTTAGACTTGAAATCACTTGTGTGCATTCCTCTGCAATTTCTGCAATTACCGTTATCCTTCAGCTACACAGTTTTGCTAGAATTCATAGAAAGTCTTTGAGGGGAAGAAAGATGTCCATCAGAACCAACCCGGGTAATGTTCTTTCTGCATGTGATCTAAGGCCCTGACTCATTGGGGAAACAAAGAAGTAGTAACTAGATTTGCTTAGACATAATGAAGTAAACTGCTAAAATAGATGAGCAGTGTTTGGACAGTAGAAACCATGTGTTTATATAATGAAGTCTAACCCACTGAATTTAGGTTTATGTTGCAAAAGTGCAGTCTTTGCAAGGCAATCCGTGCTAGTGTAACTAAATATGGCATTAAACTGGTATAAATAGTTGTAAGAAGCACAAGGTCTTACCTTCCTGGCAAAGCTTTCTCTTTCAAAAAATGTGGGGTTCAGAAGTAGAGAATGTACAGAAGGTAACGGGAGTTTCAGACTTTGAATTTGGATCTTGAATGAATAAAGGCACAGTGTTTCTAGTGTGCCGAATAACACTATTCAAAATAAATGAAGAATTGTACTGTAATCGGGGNGGGGGGGGGGGGGGGCAGAAATTGTAATCCAAACCAGTACATTCTTTGAACAACCTGGTGGAAAAAGTATTAAAGTAGTAGGTGTTTCATTCAGTGCTATTTTGTTTCAATTACTTAGAAAGGTGAAGGCATATAACAGACAGGCATGTTGCAACTAATACTGTGGACCTTTTCTTCTTGAATTATCACCTGAATTGAAACCTGTAGGTGTCAATCGAAGCTTTTCCCCATCGGTTTCCGTAGGACTTCACGTTCTTAAGCCGTAACTGGGGTCTTTTACTTTCATGTCTAGCTAACTATGTCACAGAGGTGCGGAGGAGTAAGTTGTAGTTAACAAGGCTGTTTCTCAAAGATTAAGGATGGTGAGATTAAGCTGCCCTTGATTCTACTATTTAATCCTGCTCTGTTGGTTTGGCACCCTGTAAAGATCAGGAGTTGGCTGCTGTTCTTGTATATAAGCAGTGATTCAGAAACCAATAATACTAGTCTTTGGCGACCCTGAAAAAGGAGAGAAAAATCTGCTTTGCTTCTCTTCCCCTCACCATCCCTACCCTACACCTTCCAGTTCCTGTAATTAAAGATGTGTGTTCAAGACTTGTCCTTGTGATCTCTGTGTAGCACCAGTATAAGCCACTCCGAGCAGTAATAGCATGTCATTGCAGAGATCCCTGTTTATGTATTGCTCCTGTAGAATTTATACAATCTTTGACCAATATTTCCACTTATAAAATTTGGTCTACATTTTGTATCCTTCTGCATATAAAGCCAGTAGGCTTTGAATACATTAGGTGATTTTTACAAGCCTCAGGGCTTGCAAGACAGGGAGGGCACTTATAAAGCTTTAAAGAACGAGAGCTGATCTATTTATATATGGCTTTTAAAGCTCAATAACTTGGATCAAGAGTGAGGAGCAAAGACTGTGTTTGCCATTGAAAACCTCCTCTTGTACTATAAAGGGGTTCCAAGATATCACTGTCTCTTTGAAACTCAGTACCCGGACAGAAGTGCATTTTGACGGATCTACATAGAGGAGGGACAGAGACCAACAGCCAGTCAGAAGGTCAGACAGAAAATCCTCCCCAGTTGGCTGTTTGCTATGACTCTCATTTCATTCCACAAATAAGTTCTTTCCGTTCCATTAACACCTGATTAGATGGCAGAAGCATTTTAAGAAACTCTTTAACAGTAATGCAGATGCCAGCACTATAGGTGAGGTAAATGGGTAATGCAGCACAGACATGAAATCAGTTCTTCAAGGGGTGGATTTGCTCTTGGGATTAGCATTTCATATATGTGTAAATGTTGCCCTGTGAAGTGGCAATAAAGAGTTATTCTGGGCTGCAAATGTATTTCTGATATGTCTCACTCTGAACAGAGGCAGTAGGTAGGGACAGAATTGTCAAGAAGTTAGAATAATTCTTCTCATATTAGTCAGTCTTTCACAGCTGCATTATGCATAGCATTACCCTTAATTTTTGGTTAGTGAGCTTTATAAAACACAACACTCCAATAGATTGCCATAGAGGGATATTTTAAAGATGAATTTCCTGTACCTTGGAAATCCCCTTAATTACTGGAAATAGCTGATAAAGCAGACATGCTTTGGAGAGTTGGGAAAAAGTCTTATGACACTTTGGTGCAATCACTTACAGTTTCATTCCCTTGCCAAGCAGCAAAATGACACACGTTCAATAAGAAATCCTCCTGCTAGTCAGTTCTTCCCATTCAGCTTCTGTTTGGAACTGTTTTTACAAGCTGATTGAATCTTTCTTACCCATGTTGTAGTTCTGAGGATCTAGAAGCAGAGAATATAGGAAATACAAGCTGTTACAAACTTGGTATCATTAAAAAAATTACATATTTAGTACAAAACTGTGCTGTACAACAAATTCTTAATACAGTCTTGTCTTCTCTGGGTTGTGAATGCAGCGAGACATAACTCTGCCACTTCTTCCCTTGGGAGACTCTTATATAACTGCTCAGCTGTTTCTCTTGCTGTTCTTCCTATTAAGCCAAAATTTTATTTTGCTTAATTGTATCCTGGTACACCTAACTTTGCAAACAGCGACTGTACAAATGAATCCGCTCCGTTTTAAGACCAGACTATGCAGCCTGTAGAAAGAGAAGTACAGTGGCAAAGGCAGTAACAGAGTTTTGTAAGGTTTCATGAGACTCTGACAGCGCAAGTGAACAGGCTGAGACATATCTGAGTGGGCAGAGCACCCTTCCAGCAGCAGTTAGGACAAGAGTATGGAGGAGGTCAGTGGCGGTGATTATTCCCCGCTACTCAGCATTTGTGAGGCTGCATCTGAGGTCCTGTGTCCGATTTCAGGCTTTACAGCACTGAAGAATGATTGAGCTTGTGAAGAGAGAGCAATGAAGGGCCACTAATATGGTTAGGGGATGGAAATGCAAGATGTATGCAGAGAGACAAGGGAGCTGTTTGCCTGGTCTGGAGAAAAGAAGGCTAAGAGAGCATCTAATTACTATCTCAGATACCTAGCAAGGGGCTATAGGGGAAACTAGACTCTTCTCACAGTTGCACAACAAAAAGACAAGAGATGGCAGTCACAAGTAGCAGTGAGGTAAATTCTCACTGGGTGTAAATAAAAACACTTTTCGTAGTGAATGGCTAAGCAATGGAACAGGCAGGTTGGAGACTGTGGGCTTACCATCCTTCCTGGTATTCAAACTCAAATGGATAAAGCCCTGAGTGACCTGATCGAGCTTTGAAGTCAGCTGTGCTTTAAGGACCAGGTTGGACTAGGGGACCTCCTTCCTACCTGAATTGCGATTCTGTCGTGGGGTGAGGTGGTGAGACCAGGGTCTTATAATTAACAGCTTAAATATGGAAGTGGGGGAAGGCAAAAGCCAACATCTTACACGACTAGACTGAAAACTAAAGCATTATTTAAATATAACCCTCTGAAAAAGTGGCAGGTATCTAATTCTTATTCTAAAGTGTAAGTATTGGCATTTTCCTTCTCTAGATAGTCCTTTTCTTGTTTACCCAGCTGTTTAAAATGTATGCATATATTAAGCATTTTATATCCCTCTGCTAGTGGAAAAGAATGTAGAAATACAATTCATAAGGCAAACAACTGGTGCTATATATCATTCATAGAATGCTCTAATAAAATCTGGTGCATTGCAGGCTTCTTGGTCTTGTACTATATTTAGCATTCAGTGAACAACTGAAAAAAACCTGACAAATAAATGCATAGTGGTCTGTTAGAGTGTCTAATGCACACAGTGAAGATATCATTGCATACATTATATGTCTTCATCTCTGAGAACTGAGACAATTGTGTGGGGTAGCATGAAAAGGGATACAACTGACCTAATCAATTTGCACAGTTGGCTGAGAATAGATGTTGACATCACTAAATAGAAGCACCTTACGTCAAACACAAAACTCTGTCCTTATTACACCAAAGAGAAAAAAATGACTGCGTACAATATATAATAGTTTTGAAAAGCAAGGTAATTGTGAATGCATAAGCGTTTGGCGTGGGTACATTACAGTTCTGAACGCAAACCCATTAATACAAAAATTGTATTGACAGGAAATGACTTGAATTTTATTTCAATGTGTATAGAATATGCATTTACATAGTTTTTTTCGAGGCATTTATTCTCTTTATGAATTTTTTATGGGTAAACTCTAATGGAATATATTCTAGTCCATTACAGAAGTAGTTAGAAATTATTTTGATCTACCCACATAATTAATGCCTCTAAGCCTAATTGTGGGGAAAAAGTAGACTTCAATGACAGGAGCTGGGTAATTCTGATATTTTAATTCATGTGCTGCCAGTTGGCTGAGACTACGTATATGACACATAGTGGGTGAATGGTGAAGTCCATAACTGAAGTGCCACATGTCTCCTTATTTTGGTTGTACATCATTCATTTATGTTCCTTTGTATTGTTGAAAGCTGGTTTCATGGACTGTAGAGAGCACCTTCTGTCCCTGTGAGATTGACATACGCAACACGGAGCCCGTACAGGAAATTTTAACTTACTTTGTTTTACTTAATTCCTTGAGCATTTAAACTTATTTCCACTAACATCTTTTAGTCTTAACATGCTTTTAAAGTATTCTAATATGAAGGGCCCCTGCATTCAGGAATAAGGGATAGAGAGGAACTCTAGTTTGTTCTGTATTATTGAGTTTCGGTTTTGGACTGTGACATCAGATCCTCCCTCTCTCAGTGCACACTCAAGCCCAGTCCTGACAGCGTCCATGCTGGCTGTTGTCAGTGTGTGTAACTTGTCACAGAAAACTGCCTTTGTGCTTGGGTGTTACTACCTAAAACAGAGGGAAAATAATCTCAGTTGTCCTGAATTAAAAGCTTGAGTGGGTCCTCAGAGGGAGTAAGGGGCCACATCGCTAGATTTTTTTATTTTTTTTTTTTAAGCGAGCATCTGTGGTAGACCCTACCTAGACTTCTAATACAGGGAAGACCCCCTTGCTTCCACATGGCCTGGAGTCTGGATGGTTCTGGGATGTAGACTTCCTCAGAAGGCTGGTAAACAGTAATATAAAAACTAAACCCCAGACTTATCATGCTTAGACTATCATTCTTTTGCAGGCTTAGATTATGATGGGGTGGGAGGAAGCATGGACTAATCCATATCCTCCTCTTCCTTTGGTTCCAAAGAAGGACCAAAGCTTCCAAAGCTTCCTCAACCAAAGAAGAGTTTTGACAAAGAAGCGGAAGTAAATGCTTGTAGTCCCTTCTTCCTGCACCTCCTGTTATCCTTGACTGGTTTTTTTTCAGCCTAACTACTCCTGGGTCTTTCTCTGGCGTTTCAGGAGTGCAGAGGATGGAAGGGCCTGAGGGCACTTGAGCTTCAGCATTTCTGAGCTGCTAGAAAGCTCCCTAAGGAGTTCTGCTAACACTGCTTGTTGGAGCAGCCTCTGAAGTTAACTAACTCTCCAGATCCAGGAGTAGAAAGGTTATTTGTAAATTCAGTTACGGTTTATGCACAACTGATGTTCTCTCCTGATGTTTCTTAATCATCTGAGAAATATATTCTCAAAAACAAAAGGTTAATTTAGCCCCAGAGTAACAACTAAGGTGTTGAAGCATATGGGAATATACTTTTACATTTGCACTTCCAAATGCGCTTTGTGTTTAGCAAAACTAAAATAATTCTAAGTAGAATTCTCCATGCATGTGAATGCATTTTTAAATTATTATTCTATTCTTTTTTATCCAGTTATTCTCTAAGTTGTGTGATAGTATTAAAAGCAAGTAATGGAGATGCAATGATGGGGCACACTTGGCAGCCCATAATCATGTTTTGGAAAGCTGTATGGACTTGGCAAAAGCAGACTCTGTAGTTAAATGCAAGCCATGGTCCAATGCCACATCCTTTGGGATTGCTTGCACAGATAGAACTTATTTCCTTCTCCCTGTCCCTCTAGCTGTTATTCTCCCCTGAAAAAAGAAGAAAAAAACCAAACCAAACAAAAAACAACCACCCCCACCCCACCAAAAAAAAAAAACACACCACCAAACAAAACCCAAAAAAACCAATAAACCAAATAAAAAAGAAAAATCCAAGCTGGCTACCTGGAATACTTAAACATCTAATTGAGTAATGCTTTACCACTCATATATTTTTAATGCTTATGCAAAGCCAGTGGGAATACTTGTGGTTTATTACTCTGCCTTCTTGTATCAAAGCCTAGAAACTTAGTTGCTCTACATCCTATTAGAGATGCATTCCAGCCACTTCTCAAGGTGTGTCACTCAAGTTTATGGTCAAAACTCTACTGTTTGTTTAAAACTTTGGAAAAATGTAAATACGGTTCAACAGCATTATGTGTCATAGAACAGACAGCTTCTAGCTGTCCTGGGTTTTTATTTTATACTTTGCTGGAAAAGCTGCAATCTGAATTATATAAGTAGTCAGACATTTGTGGTAGGAAAGCACTGAATAATAAAAGTTGCTGTAAGTGGTTGTTAAAATGGAAACTACATAGTAGCATGTAGCTGTTTCCACAGCTGCAGAAGCCTTCAGGCTCTGTGTACCCTTTGATGAAACAGGAAAAAAGGGAGAAATTGAGACCTTTTCTTTATCTCCATCAAAAGCAAAGCCCTGTTTCTCTTTTTCCAGTTTTAACCACCTGACTAATCTTTGTCATTGCTGTATTCTGCTAAATTTACTGTTGTGCACTAAAAATAACACTTTCTCCCTTCTTCCTGTCCTCTTCCTTTATTCCTGTAGAAAATCTCCGCAACAAGCTTGCAAGCAGATCTAAAGGTTTTTCCGTTTTCTTTTATTGCAGGCCAATACTTCTGGAGTCAGTACCACAGCAAATATGATTGCTTTATATCAATTCTCTCCCACATGGTGCTAACTTACCTGTGATGACAATAACATTCGCTCTGCAACAGTGATAGTCTCAGTGTGTTAACAGAGACATGGGATTCTAGCTCTATGACTTGTCTCCAGAAAGTGATCATTAAGATTGTAAAACAAAAGTCCCAGTAAGGAATTAAGATTTGCCATACTGTCAAGTAAAAAGAATGGACTTTTTCAGCACCCTGCTTTTCTCAGCCCCCTGAATTAAGTGGGATGAACCTGGGTCTTACAGTTTTCCTGAAAGTTTTGTGTCCTAGAAACGAGTGAATACACAGAGCTTGTTGTTCTTGCATAGAATGAAAGTTTTCAGCCCTCATTTGTAGAGAAAAACTAGTTCATATAGAGTTTGAACATTAAGAAATGGGAGGTAATTACACTTAATTTTAAATCAGTAGATTATGGGATTTGACACTTATTTACTTTTCATTGCCTGCATTATCAGTTTGATACTTCTTTGACTGCAAGCAGATGTCTGGAATTGTTTTAGTTTCTGATGGGTTTGTCTTGTCTATCCCAACTGTGCAAAGCTAGGAAAGTAACACAATATTTACAATGATGCACCTTGTTCTTCTGCACCTAATCGCCTCCTGTTTTATGAAGTCGCAAACTGTAATTTTTCCTGATGTAGATGTACTCAGTTGAAAATTGTTGCAGCTTGACCTGGTTAATGGGAGTTTGACTTCTGGGTATTTGAAAAATGTAATTGACTAAACGTGGTTGGATGCTGTTAACTGCTATTGGAAGTGATGTTTTTTTAAAACAACTTCATAACGTGTTTTCCAAAAAGCTGACTGTATTATTGCTGCAAGATTGCAATGTGCGAGTCCAGGTTGCTCTGAGAAAATACTTTCTTTCCAACAGTCACAGCTACAATCTAGTGATAGGACAAGGGGTAATGGTTTTAAATTGGAAGAGGGGAGATTTAGATTAGATATTAGGAAGAAGTTCTTTACTGTGAGGGTAGTGAGGCACTGGAACAGGTTGCCCAGAGAAGTTGTGGATGCCCCATCCCTGGAAGTGTTTAAAGCCAGGCTGGATGGGGCTTTGAGCAACCTGCTCTAGTGAGAGGTGTCCCTGCCCATGGCAGGGGGGTTGGAACTTGATGATCTTCAAGGTCCCTTCCAACTCTAACCATTCTATGATTCTATACAACTATGTCAAAAAAGTTCCCTTAGCCGCAGCGGTTGTGCCCATGCCCTTCACTGCACTAAAGGGTTAGTTGCATTTTTTGTTGCCGTCAAGTGGTAAATAGAAGAGCCGGAGAGCAGCATTTGAGCAGGGAGCCTGGTCGCACTGCGAGTCCTTTTCCCAGTTACAGATGGGGCCTTGAGCCATTTTCGCTGGTTAGGAATCTCCAAGTCTAGATTGTCAGCTTAAGAGGAGGGGTTGTGGTATAATTGTGCGCGTCGGATTTATGTGAAGGGTTCAAATATTAGTGAAAATGAAGAGAGTAATTTCAAATCATAACAGCAGCACCCGCTCTAAGAAATTGCGCCTCCGGTTTGGGGGATTACCCAGGGAGGCCTTCAGCACCTTCCCGTAGTTTCTGCATACACAACATTTCTAGGCTGCGCATAAATACGCCTCTGTGTGTTCAGGTNCGGCCCTGCTCTGCCGCCGCCCGAGTCAGCGCCGCGGGGCGGAGCGGGGAGCGGAGCGGGGAGCCGGCGGCATGCTGCCTCCCCGCCGAGCCGGGCCGGCTCCTGGCGCTGCCCCGCCGCTGTAAGGAGCAGCGGGAAGGGGGCGCGGCGGCGGCGGCGGCAGCTGCCACACCCCTCCCTCCCTCCCGTCCCGCCGGGGCCGTGGGCCGGCCCCGCTCGCTGCCTGCACCCCGCCTGCCGGCCATCCCGGGTAGGTCCCGCGTCACCTGGGCGCGATCGTTGCTCAGACCCGCCGGCGCAGCCTCCGCGGCTGCGTGTGCGGGGCCGGGTCGGGCTGGAAGCCAGCGGCTCCGCAAGGCGCGGGTGGAGGCGCCCTGCGCGTCCCGTCTCCCCGCAGGTGCGCTCCCGCCTGGTCGGGAGAGGGAGAGGGAAGGGAAGGCATCCTCCCCTCCCCCGAGGGCAGAGAGGGCTGAGTCCTTGATGAAGCAGATCTGTCTGCTTCCACTTCCAGCGAGGCCACAAGGCGCAACGCAAAAACAGAGCGGCACGATGTGTACGGGCGCGGAAACCTCCTGGCACTTGGTACTTCTGAGTGTCAGTTGCTAAAAACCCGAAGGATTTCTCTTTCTTTTTTTTTCCTCCTTCTTTCGCCCTGCTGTGTCTGTGGAGTCTGTTGTGGGTTGCTGTGACAACAGCAGGAGGCTGCTGTGGGGTCTTGCAGCACACAGATTATCAGGTGTCGGTGTAGGGACCTGGCTGGGGGCCATAGAAAGGGGCTGTAGACACAAGCAGTAGTAGACTTGAATTTGTTAAGTCAAGCTTTAGTGGGTATTGTGGCATCCAACAGCTCGAGCAAACCGGTCACTGGACAGACAGGCTGACTAGTCGGAGAGCTCCGAGTTACCTTCTATTGGTCAAGGCACTACTCAGGCTTCTGAAGGCAGCAATATACCTGTTTAAAAAATGATAATAATAAAAGAAAGCCCTTGAAGCTCTGCATATGGTCACAGCAAGAGCAAGGAAGTGATGCCAGAATATTCTCAATGACTTTGTTCATCCTCAGTTTGTGTACTATTTCAGGACGCACAGCTGACTCAAAGCCAAATGATCAGCTTGAGCTGTAATAGAAGCTGAGGTGGAAATTAGTTTGCTTGAGGGGAGTTCTTAAGCTACCAGTCTTTCTAGGCAAAAATAAAGCATGTGGGGAGAAAAACACCATTGTTAGGACTACGTTAAAGAGCTGCCATATGACTGCTCAGTGTAAGTAGCAACTGAATGGCACGTATTTATGTACAAGCTGTATTTCAGGATTGGGAATCACAGTACGTGGAAACAGAACAGCTTAATTTCTTTTCAACAGTTTTCTGAGGTCCTCTCCCATTAGGTTATGCTTTTCTTTTTTATGCACATTGGCTTTATATGCCTGATTCTGTCTCAGGTATACAATGTATTTTTATACTATTAACAGGGAAAAAAACCCCACCCAGTTGGTGAGTTCAGTATTTGTACTAGGGTTCTTTATTTAAGTGACATAATACTTAAAGAGTGCAAGATCTGGGGCAGGCTCAGATGCGGAGAAGTATTTTTATCCAAGAAGAAATAAACATCAATTTTAGCTTTGGGGAGCTTTCTAAAACTCCTGCCCTTTTAAAACTCCAAGCTTCACAAATACTGTAGAGCATTAGGCTGAGAGGAAGAGCTGATCACTTGAACAGTAAATCCTGATGTTTGATTCTTTGCTAATACATTTTGTTCTCTGGAAAAACGCTTAAGTCCTGCATCCAGATGTTGCCTTGGGCTGAAGGAGAAGAAAGGGTAGATGAAGCCTTGAATTAGGAAAAGCAAAGGAGCAACAGGTGTTTGACATGCTCCTCCCTTGCTCCCATCTATCCTGCCAGGAGAGTATGCAAATATTGTAGAATGAAGTATGTACTTGGGAGGGGGGGAAAGGAAAGGCTGAGCAGTCCTTGCTACGTACAGCAGACTTGCAGAGCAGCTCACAGCAAGACTAGTCAGACTCATGTGAATGTACCTTTGGATCATTGAATGAGTTTCCATAAGAGAGCTCAAAACCTCGTGCTGAAGGAGCGAGGGGTGGCCCGGGGCATGAGCTAGAATTGGTGCAGCCTGCAGTACGTGTGGTGATAGTTGGGCCCTGTGTTACTAGGGGTAGGTTCATGAAACAAAAGTATGAATTCCCTTTGGTTCCCATCCAACACTGTTGTACTTTTCTGTTTTCCTCTCCTTTCTGTCTGACATGAAAGGCACGAGGCGGCAATTTCTCTCTTAGTTTTAAATATTTTTTTCTTTGCAAACGAGTCTCAGTGTGGCACTAAACATTACAAGTACACGACATGTATACTTGCCTCCTGCACAATTCAGTTAATGTCACTCGATTTGCATTTGAGACACAAATGCAGAACTTGACCCAAGATCTGAAAGTAGCATTTATCTGAAGTCTGCCATCCTGAAGTCTTTGGGGGGTTTTTTACCCGCTGTCGTTACGAGCTCTTACTCTCCTTGTGTAGTTTCCTTGTAGCAATCACACATGGGAGTGAATAAAATCACAAATAATATCTTTCTAACGTCACTGATTAACAAAGAGGAGAATGCACGAGAAATGTCACATAAAGTTCAAGAAACAAGAGCCTGATTCTGTCTTTTGGAAGAAAAACAAGCACAGAAAGTGAACTCAGCAGCTCTGTGCTAGAAGGTCACCAGTGTCTCCAGAATATTTTTCTTTGTTTGCAGCTCTAGCTAAACTTGGTAAATATTTTCCCCACAGAAATGCACAAAATTTGGGAGAATGCCTTGTTTAGTGGTTATTACTGGTTTTTTTTCCTTCTGTCCTGTTGGGAATACTGCTCAGAATAATGACCTTATCAAATAGAGAATACAATGTCAACGCTTATCTTTATAAATGGGTAAAATCAGTAACAACCTATGCTACAGTATTGGTAGTTTAGTGCTGTACAAGCTTCTGATGCTCTTAATTACATAAGAGTAATATCAGGGATTTCATGGAGTTTATTACCGTGAAAACCAGTAGTGTTGAATCAGGCTTTTCCAATTATCATTCTCCCTTTAATCTTGAGTTTTTTATATGTTATCCCAGATATTCTTGAGCATCACAGTCACTAAGGATTCAGTTGCAGCTTTGTGTCGGTTGTGTTGATCCAAATAACAAACTAGGAGCCAGAGCATCTGATGCTCTATCTGCATTAGTGGGTGGTGTGATGCAATAGCAGGGGATCTGGAGATGATAAAGTTGGTGCTTAGGACCCAATGTCCAGACTGCACGCATTTCAGGGGCAAAGGGTGTTACTTCAGATTCCCTTTAATATGGTCCTGTGGACTGAACACTCGCTCAGTAGTGGTGAGTGTCATGTCTTTCACTTCAGATTCATCTGAAAGGAGTTCAGTTTGTGCACTCTGTGGCTGCACCTGATGCAAACCAAAGCATGGCAAGTGGTGATGACTGGGATATTTGCTTCAAAAATGTATGCTTGATCTGAACTAAAAAGCTAGTAGAGGCAAACCCTTAATCTGCTACTGCTGTGTAATGTTTTGTTGCAGAAGGAGGACTAATCTAAGGACTCAGTGCACAATGGCATTTTATGGGTGGCTGCTTTATAAAGCACCAGCTGTTTGGTGATAGTTATCACCATCAATGCGTATTGTCCGTTCTTCAGTTACTTAGGTTCTCAGCCCCTTTTATTAATGGCAGCCACAGTTAATTTCAGTTTGTGATGACATGACAGATTAAGACCCACAGCAATGCCAGATCTTGATCACAGCAGACACAGGGACTATGCAGTGACCATCTCTGGTGCTGGTGAAGGCTGAGGCAAAAAAGTCGTTGAGTACTTCAGCCTTCTCCATATCCCAGGTGACCAGGTCTTCCACTTCCTTCTGGAGAGGGCCCACATTTTTCCCTAGTCTTCCTTCCTCCCTTCCTTCCTTCTTTCCTTCCTCACAGCAAGGAGGAAGAAACAAAAGGAACCGCAAGGGCCTGCTCTGGGTTTTGACCTGTTCTTGAGGTAGACTCTGAAGAAATGATGAAGGGGAGGGATGGCAGTGTTGCAGGCTCTCCCACCATGTGGAAAGCATTCATCCCAGATTCTCACGCATGAGGTTTTGAAATAGTTAGGTGTCTTTCAACTGCTGTATGGATTAATTTCTAGAGAGATGATCTCATCACAAAGGACCTGTCACAGGTCAAAATAATATGTAAGCTGCTCAGTGTAATCAGCTTGTTGATTTCTCCCCTTCAGGTCTTCCAGAACATGTCAGAAAATTGATACAGTTCAAGTGTAATGCTGAGCTTTGCATTTAGATCTCTATTTGCTCTAATAGACTGTGGGTGTGTATAATCCAGAGAGGTCCTTGTGGACTGCACGTTTCAGGAGACTCAAGAGAATCACTTATTGTACCTAAGATTGGATGTTTTCATGCTCAGCTATTGAGCTTCAGGGCAGGCTGTTTTATACAGTAATGCAGGGAAGAATCTGTATTTTGCTAGTACCTTTGATTTTTGGTCATCTAAGGAAGTGCTCATTCTTCCTGATCAAAAGATGTTGTGTCATCACAAGAGGTAGGTCGAGTTTGACAAAGGGCCCTAATGACTAGCCTTTAGAAACAAACAAATCGGGAGTCAAGCGTGCTGAGAAAGAGTGGACTGCCAGGCTTCTGATAGTACTAGCCATTAATTATTATTCCCTCTCTCTATGGTTTCTACAAAGAGGTTGTTACAATGATTTGACTGAGAAGTTTTCTAGGTAAACATCAAAAGAGACATCTCTTCTGTCTTTAACTTTACATTTTCCTTAGAGGCTGTTCTACTGAAAAGGGGTAGAACCAGGTTCTGCCCTTGTGGAAGATAAAGGCGTTCCTGCTGATCTGCGCTTTCCTTTTGTGGGCAGCAACAGCCAGGGTTATCACCTCATACAGTGAAGCAACGTTTCAGTCATCTACCCTTCTCTTTCTATCCATGATAGATCCAAGGGTGTCACGTTTGAGATCAGGTTAACTTTAGAATATAAGGGCTTTTCTCTGTTCCTAATTCATTGGCTGCACCTGTTACTGTCTTCTGTCGATGGGCCAGGTAGGGCAAGTAGTTGACAAATCCCAGAGTTAATCTTGAATTTCTTCCTCTTTTGTCAGTCTCTTCTTGTTCAGTCTTTCCATGTAAACTGTCAGAACTTTAAATAAAGGCCATAGGGCAATGCCTCTTCATCCTGGATGAGAGTCCAGCCTGATATGCATCATGCCCATCTTTGTCCTCTGGTGACCTAGTGATCTGATCCCACCTTGAGTCTTACTACCCTTTGTCACCAGCTGGTTCTTTGATGCTGACAAGGAATAGTTTTTCTTTTTAAAGCAATCTCCCCATCGGCCCTCCTGCAATTAATAAAATACTAATATTAATTTATACCTTGTGAAAAACGTTTTGTGATGGTCTTTCAGCAGCTGGTGTAGTTTGTCTGTTACTTGATACCATGTTGTGATTTACTTCACAAATGCACTTGGTGGGGCCCTAAATTCATTGGATTAAGTTGAGCCAAGCCACAAAATAGCCTTTTGGCCCTTAACCTTTCCCCAAATCAGAGCTGTCTGGGAATTGTATGCTCTTGCACAAATGAACAGTAAGTCCCCCTGCTTTTTCCCCAGCATATATGTGTTAGTCCATTAAGATTCTGAAACAACACATGGCAGGTTATATACTGAGGATGAACATTTCACACGCTTGTTCTGGCTCATGTGCTCTTTGGTCCTTGCCAGCGTGCTGGTGTCTTGGGATTCTGCAGTATAAGGTAGTGACTTCAGTGCCTGAAGAACTTTGCATTTTGCATCTCCTTTTCCAGTTTCCATGGTTGCAAGCAGTAATTTTGTAACTTGGGGATGGAGGTAAGAGTATAGTGTAGTCTTGTAAGTTTTTTTTTTATACACCTTTTGATATGTTATTGCCTAATGGCTCTCTGAAGGAGTCACTCCAAATTTATACTGAAAAATACATCTCCAGAATAGATTGAAATATGGAGTACCTACAAATGCTCTTTCATACAGTTTCAAAAGAGTGCACTTTTCAGAGATAAATGTTGATTAGCTGATATGATGATGTTGATAGCCTTATTACCGTACTGGTGGCCTGAGTTTTTCAAATAATTCCCACTCACACCATTCATATTAAGTGGTAGTAGAGTTTGGTCTCTTTCCATTAAATTCCTTTAATAAAGTTGTGACATTGTAATTGTGGCTGGCCACCTGTTTGTTTGTTCCTGGTTTACATGTTTGGTCAGATTACTTGAGTCAGGTTGTAATTATGAATTTTTGTCCATGGAATAACTTAAAGAAAAACTACTGAGCTGGCAAGGTTCTTACATACTGTCACTCTGAACCTTCAGCTGAAGAGTTTGCTCTTAACACAAGAGCTAAGTAACATGGTTGCTTGTTTTCATGCTAAGAGGTCCTATCTCAGTCTTACAGGATGTGTTTAAGTACTGAGCTAAGAAGTAAATGCCTGCAGGATTGCTCATAATCACTGATTAATGTAGACGCTCCTAGTGATTTGTTTGTGGTGTTTTTATGAAAAGGGTTGATAATTAGCTACTGCTCTTGGTTATGTTTTGTACATGCTAAGTGATGATTTAAAATATCTGGAAATTTCAAAATGGGCAGTTAGCTGCATGGGCAGTGAGATCCGTAGGGGTGGATTCCTGATCCTGCACTGGGAACTCACTCTTGGGTTTGTATCTTCGTCCACTTTCTTTCCAGCAGAAAAAACCGCAATCTTAGCTTTAAATATATGAAACTACATTCTTAAAACAAGACAAGTTCATCTGGTTATCTTTTGTATATAAATACACCTACATTAATGCAGAGAGAGAGAGAGATTGTGTGTGTCTATTGTGTTTAATCTGTGTATCAGTGGACTAGATAATCAAGTTATATACTTCATCTGCAGATCTTTTGGAAAATTTCTCTAGAAAGGCAGTATTTCATTACTGAGGCTGACTAGCCAGAAGGATCTGCATGCTATGGCAACCACAACTGTTTTTTAAGTGATAACAATAACAACTCATTCAGCAATGAGAAAAAACTAAACAAAAACGCAAGCACGCTACAGAAATTTGAGGTGAAGCAACAGAGAAAGAAAGCAGGGACTGTAACTGTCTGCAAGCCATGGTTCACAACAGTAACCTTATACTTCTTTGGAAATAAATAAACTTTATTTGGAATAGTATTTTTCTGCTAATCAAGTGAATTAATTAAATGGTTTTATCTTAGATCTTGAGCCTACTCACATCTGATTTTTGGCTGTCTCTGTTTCTTCATCTGCAAACAATCACAGGTGACAATGTAAAAATAGAAACATCCTAAGAGATTTTTGAGATCCTGTGTTATTCTTGCGAGTATCTTTTTTCATTTCCATCCATCTGCTCATCTTTCTTTAGATCTGGATTAAGCAGCTGCATCTTTCATTGCTTTCTTTTGGGAACACCCATATTTGATCAGATATTTCTTCTCATAGGTTTCCTGCTGCTCCTCATTTGATGACCTTTTGGTCTTTCTATTGCCTCTTTGACACTGTCCTCTCCGAGACAGGTCACGCTTCCAGTAACTTTCCTCTTACTTTACCCTATTTTGCTTTGCTGGTAAACTAAATTATTGCAGGTTGTAGGTTGGTTTTAGCAAGTTTTCCATTGGTCTTGGAATTTTATGCTGTTTTTTTAAATTAAGCTTTAATTCACTGGTTTGCTCTTGTCTAACCAGTTTTGTTTCAGTTCAAGATGGTCTTCCCAGATGTTGCCAGACTTTCAGAGCTCAAGTCTAGTTTGTTGGGGTTTTTCAAGTTTTGTAAATACATGTTTAGCATTTTTAATCAGTGTGATTATATAATAGGTTTAGCACAAGCTTAACCTAGAGGCTACCTTAAAAAAACTGACTGTGGCTGTATATTTAAGATCTTGTACATATTCCTGGCTTTAATCATTCCAGTAGCCAGAAGGCTTCTGGCTACATTTGTAAGCATTTAATCCACATGTTTTGCTAATTGTTTATACTGTAATTTGTTGTTAGCATCTGTTTTTATTTGAGGTGTTTAATTATCTGTCCAGGCTTCTGTCTGTCAGTTTCTTCAGGAGCTATTTCTGTTTTAATCCCTTTCTGAAAACTAATGAACAATATTAAAATGATCTGCATTTTTAATACATAGATACTATATATATACTGGAGTGGATTTAAGAACTTTCCTTAACATAGCCACAAAACTTTAGTTTTGTTTTTATTCCCAGTTTATTTTAATCTCTGTCCTGTGCAGTATTGAGTCACGCTAAAAATATCTTCATTAGACTGCCATTGATCTACAACAGGGAATTCGGGTATGCTGTGTCTGAGTTCTGTGACAACCTGGATTTAATTAAGTTAGTAAGTATATCAGAAATTTTAAAAAATAATAATTTTAAATTTTTAATTTCATGTGTTCCTTTTCTAGGATTCTCAAACAATTGTGTTGGTTTCTCTTGTTACATTTATTTAGATTTGCCTATTAATTTTAAACTCAGTTTGTTATCCTCTTGGAAATTTTTTTAAGATTCCAAACTCTGTACTTAATACATACTTCGTGACTGACTGAAGTGCATTTTTGCAGAACTACCATTTAAGAACTTTTGAAGAATTTTTAAATCAGATTGTTATGTAAAGCCTCAGTTAATCTGTGTAACAACATTTTAATGGAATATCGGGTTGGAAGAAAAATTGGTTTGGCATCTCTCTGCTTGGTAGTTTGAAACCAACCAGACACACTGGCTAGCCACTCTCCTTCATTTTGTTTTCCAGCCTTGTAAACATTTCCACATTCCATCTGTGATGTCTAGTCCATGCATGAATAAAATATGAAGTAATTTAATACCACATATTATGTTGGGGGTTGCTGTTTATTCTCAGACTTGAAATGAAACTTTTTTAGATCACATACTGAAACCTCTTGGGTTTTTGCTACTCATTCAGGGCCCTGCCTCTGAGGCTGTGGTGTACAAATATGCCTCATTCTCTGTAATGTGGAAAAAAATATATTGGTTTTGTACTTTTATTTATTTCATGACTGTATTCTTGGAAAGGATGCAGAGGAAGAAAGAGGAGTTAGCTCTCATTTCTCTCTTATTTGGACTCACGGAGATGGTACAGAGCCCATGGGCCATTGCAGGTATCAGCCTCATGGGAGCTTGCATCCAACAAGCAGCTGTGGTTGGATTGCAGAAAGGTAACTGGAAGTCTCTGTAGTCCTTTACCTCAAAAGCAGCAACCTTTCAGGGTGCAGGTTACAACTCAGAGGAAGGGATAAAGGCAGTATCTTAACAGCTTTGTTTCCTTATCAGCTAAAACCTTTGTGCCAACATAGCAGGTTGGTATCACAAGGCCATTCATGTTTACGTGCAGAAGTTATTGTGCATGTATGTTTGAACCCATGTTATTTGCTCTACATTTGACAGCTTGCAAAGCTCTTGTTGTGCAACCGTGTACATCTGCCAGGATGAAGAGTTTCTGGGCCCATGTTTCAGTCTAGTGTAGGACAAGTCTCCAAAATATATCCTTACACGCTAGTCTGTGCTGTAGCATTTCCAGAAGCATTCAATGTCTGTGAAAACATACCAGCATGACACAGTAGTGACATAAACTCACCCTTGCACCTTGCTGTCTCTGTGGTCCCTAACTCCTGTCCGCATGCTAATAAAGATTATAACTGCACCCTAACTATTAGCATGCAGTCTGTGCTCAAATAAATGGGTAACATTTAGTTCTAACACCGACTTTGGTTTCTTGGTTTACATCACTTTAAATAATGAAAGAAGGCAGTTAAAATCAGTATTTGGCTAGTAATTACTAAACATGATTTTTCTTACATCAGAACATAGTGTCTATAACAGTGAAAAATTGTCACCAAACCAGCTTATATCTATTATTTTAAACAGCCTGACAGTTAATTTACATTCTGTATATATGTATGAATGACACGTGAGTATTAAAAAAGGTATTAAAACAAATAATTTGGTTTCTTTATCTGTCGTGCTTTCTTCTCAGAAAAAAGGACGCCATCACTCCAGATGATGACCTGTGTTTTGTCAATTATATTGCTGTAGGTTTCCTTGCTGAAATAATTATTAGGCAAGCCTTCCTGAACATGTTTGTGCCTTGCATTTTCCCTTTTCTCCCTCCTTGATTAGAATTCCATGGCAGAGACCAGATAGCCCAGCAAACTACTAGATATTAGAAAACCAAAATGCATATATCAAATGGTGATCCCACATTCCTTTATATGAAAATGACAGACTGTAGTAAGCATGCAGGTGTTGTTTTTAGTTTTTCAAATATCCATTTTTCCAGCTTACATTTGTATCCAGGCATTTGTTTAATATGTTGCATAGAACATTTAAGTAAGTATTTTCAATAACTTTCCATGAGGATACTATCTTCAAAAATCTCCTTCTCTTCACTTTACGTTGTCATGTGAAAAGGAGTTTGTAGATATTGTTAAGTATATTTGCAAGTTCCTGCTGGGCTGTTTGCTTTCATTTTAGTCCATGATCTCTACAAACTTTTCCTTGGAAAATTAAGTGTGATACATGCAGGGTATAATGGGAGTTGTGGTTTGTAGGGACCAGAGTCTCTGGAGTCATCTTACAAGTCAGTTTTGTTGCATGCATATAACTAAAACCATCTGTGTGACTTGCTGTTGGCAATATTGTTTGGACAGCTCTAAATCAAATCCTGAATGGGCAAGATTACAGAAAGCAGGTTTATACTGGAATCCTTCAGGTTAAACCCACTGATGTCCAGCCTTTTCTCCATCTTGGCATAAAAAGTATTAGCGAGAGGTAAGTTTGTGCTAGCTGTCCTTGTTTCACCAAGATCTGTCTTCTGCAAACAGGCTTGTGTTTACAGAAACCAAAGTGAAAATAGCATGTGAACAGCATAAACCTACCGCGGTCAAAATAGTTGTGCATTTGCATAACTGTGTGGTATTTAAAGGAACGGCTAGCTTACTTTGGTACAGTTTACTACAAGCTTTTCCTTAAGTTTCTCGTCTTCAGGCATTTCTCAAGAAGTGGAAGTAGAAGGCTGTGATTCTAAATAGCATTATTTTTGCACAGCAGTAGAAAACAAGTTTAACTGTCTTGTTACAGTTTTTGATAAATGGACACTGACATGGACTACGAAAGACCCAACGTTGAAACTATCAAGTGTGTAGTGGTTGGAGATAATGCAGTGGGAAAGACTCGTCTAATTTGTGCAAGGGCGTGCAATACAACCTTGACTCAGTATCAGCTGCTGGCAACTCACGTACCAACTGTCTGGGCCATTGATCAGTACCGTGTCTGCCAAGAGGTAAGGACTGCAGGTGTACAAAATATGGAGCACGTGCTGTGAAGCTGTAGTATTTCTTTATTTGCAAGCCTTTCTTTGTCAGGTTGCAGCAATGAGCTCACAAGCATTTTATGCACAGCCTTTACTGCAGCCATGGTCTGATAACCATCTCCCCGAGTCTCTCATTCCCAAATAAATTTTTATCAAACCTATTTTTAGAAAGATGCATATTCTGCCTGTTTTATAAAATGCAGCATTTACTGAAAACTAAGTGTGATAGACTCTTGGTCTGGTATGCTTTGAACCTTCTTACAGAGCAAATTAGAAATGCACTTGTATGATGGAAGGAAAGAGAATGTTATGTGTGTTCTGTTCTAGGTCCTTGAACGCTCAAGAGATGTTGTGGATGAAGTGAGTGTTTCTCTCAGGCTGTGGGATACGTTTGGGGACCACCACAAAGACAGGCGCTTTGCTTACGGAAGGTAAATTGATCCAACCAAAATTTTAAGTAATAATCATAGTAAAATTTCAGGGCAGAAAAAAATTGGAAATCTTAATTTTGAAAAGCAAGGACTTAATCAAGGCTATTCATATTCCTGCCTACTGTAAAGAGGATTATCTGCTGCAAGGATTAAAAAGATATAAATATTTAAAAAGCAGCGTAGTTTTACTACGCTACATTTCCTTAAACAGCTTGCTAAGCTCTGTCAACAACTGTTGTCCTATTTTGAATTTTAAAGAACATTCCCCAAAATCAGATTGTAGTTTTACAATATTGAACATCAGCATTCCCTGCCTCTATGAGCACTCTATGATAAAATTGCCTAACAAGCAACTAACAAGGAGAGGTGTTGGGAAACATCACTCTTACTCAATGAAATATTTATTTTATTAAAACCTGTATTGTTGAATGGGCAGCTAACCTCTTGAGAGCAGAGCCAATTGTATGAAAGGTGAGGATCTTGTGTGCCGTCAAGTGTCTGTTAGTGAATCAATTAAACCTGGAAATTAAAAAAAAAAAAAAAAAAAGAAAAGGAATGTAATCTAGATTTTTCCAGCACGTATAATATAACTTCAGCATAGTTTCAA
This sequence comes from Chionis minor, assembly GCA_013398295.1. Taxonomy (NCBI): domain Eukaryota; kingdom Metazoa; phylum Chordata; class Aves; order Charadriiformes; family Chionidae; genus Chionis; species Chionis minor. The sequence continues at coordinate 207,577 of VZSF01010532.1, read as the reverse complement.
CAAGGACTTTTTTTTAATGTTTTGTTTAATGGTGACTAGATCTGGCCCTGTGGTAGTACAGACAGCAGAAGAGCTGAGTAACAGGCATTTGAATACACATATAATAAAAGCAGATTACCTGTATTGGGCAAATACGGATCTGAAGATGGGGTTTGGACAGGTATTTTCATAACTGACATTTGAGAGAGGTTTCACATGTTTTTTCACCTTCTTGAACATTTTCATATCCTTTTCATGTCTGCTTCAGTATCAGTAGATGATCAACCTTCCATAGACAGATACTTTTTTTTTTTCCCCCTAGCTGAGAACACCTTTGTAGAGTGTCTGTCCCACCTTTGAATTCCATGTTGCCAAAATGTACTCTCTTACTGTTTTCCTTCTCTCTGTGCTACCTGATGAAACAAGGGACTTTGAAGGATGGCTGTCTTTTCTATTCTCCACCCCTTAGAACCGCCGGAGAGGGTTCTGTTGGTTGAATCCACCAGTTAAATTTTCACACTGTAAAACTCCATATGGCAGTTTGTACAAACCCTCCTTTGTATACAGCACTGTGTTAGTTGTATTTTCACCGAGTCATGAATTACCTTGAACTTTGTGTCAGGAGCTAAAGTAGCAGCACATCTGGGCTACACAGCCTGTAATAATCTAAATAACCGTTGTGAGTGAGGGAAGTTACTGTCTTTAAGGTAGTATTGACTTTAAGGTCATATTTAGTCCCCCTTGAGTATGTGAATATATCTTGTTTTACCATTTGGCAGCATATGGAGCCTACATTGATAAATATGGATGTAACTTAACGTTTCCACTAACTGTTCCTCTTTGATGTGGCCTCCTGATATTCTGCAACAGATACTGTGTCACTGAGAAGATTACTAGAGATTAGGAGAACAAAATCAGGCATGTTCTGAACTCTGATCCCACGTTTACTGACAGGACGGGAGAGGGGAGACACAACATACTTAGATTCTAATCCTGCAAACGCCAAGGAGGACCTGAATAACTTGAGATCTTGTGGGATTAAGCATATGAACGCAGTGATTCATTTGTGATATTAGCAGAACTGAACTTGTGTAGAATCAGGTTTGCTGTACCACGATGAACTTAAAAAGGCTCTTCTGGAAACCTGCTGTTCTGTTAGTGGCTTTTCTGCAAGTTTGTTAATGCAGACTGCAAACTCTAAAGAAACTATTTTATAAATAGAATTTCAATTGTAAAATTTTCTAGTTGTAAGCACTGCTCAGGTACTTCATTGTTTTGAAACATATTAATGTTTCATTTGAAACCAACTGTTTAGTATTTTATCTATGTTAGCATTTTTAAAAGATATTTCCAATATTGAATGTTCACATTTATACGACCTGATTTAAATCATCTCTGTACATTGAACTACAGTCTACTCATAGCTGAGTCAAATCTTGCAGTACAGTGAAAGGTGTGTTTTATGCCAAACTGCTCAAGGCTACACCTACAAGTGCCCGACATTTCTGATTGTCTGAAGGATCATATAATAATATAACCCTTTGGTTCCCTTCAGAATTTTTTATGTCCTTGTGCAGGGGAACACTTATTTCAGCCAAACGCTCAGCCAAGACCTCTAATTGTCCTAAACATGGTGTAACAAGAACCAGCAGGTCATTAATTCACCTGCTGCTCATTGGAAAAGATTGTTCCATACGGTTTTACAAAATGTTACATAAATAGATTATGCTATAGATGACAAGGTGAACAGTTAAGAGGACTTCCAGCAAAGACAAATCCTTCTTAATTCTTTATTTTTCACAGATACAAACATGAAAGGAGAGTGACAAAAGGAATGTGTTTTGCACTATTTAATTGTGTGACAGAAAGACATGTTTGAATGCCACTGAGAATGGAATAGTTAATGTTTCTACTGACGTCCTTTAAAACAGGAGTATGGAAAGTGAGATCCAGCTTGCATTCTGCTGTGTGGTGTTTAGTTTAATAATCACAGTCCTCCAGGAGCTTTGGGAAACAGTTCCTGACAGCTTAAGGAAGAGAGGGGGATGTGGCTGGAGGGCGTTGTGGAAATATTTGCTGCAGTTTTATAGCATGACTTTTTCTTTTTCTTTTTTTTTCCCCTAAATCTGGAGTGTGTGCTTTAGTTTTGGAAGCATCCTGTTCAGTTCAGCTTAGGCACTATGCGATGCCAAACAGTCGTTTGTTGATATTGTCCCACAGGGTTTCATTTGATGCAAAATCACTCTAAAACGTTGTAAAATGACAATGTCTTTGTTATGATCACTGTATTGATTTCCAGCTCCTAGTGACCTCTTTGTTTAATAACAATCTAGTCTCCGCGCTATTGTATTCTCTAAGCCTGAAACAAGGTGGGAACTTCATATAATGGTCAAGTTGTTATTATGTACCAGTTTCCCTGGGAGGCACAAAACTGCATGTGTAAAGACATGAAAACATCTTAATTTACATTTCGGCTCGTCAGGATTCACTATCCTCTGTCCTCCTGTCCAATCTGATTTCAAATGAGAGTGTCAACATGTCATTATGTTAACTAATTCTAAAAGCAAAATGTGAAAAAGACTGGCTTGCACTCTTTTTTCCTTTTTCATCCTTTTCTTTTTTATTTTTTTCAGGTAAACATGTTTGACTACGATTTGATTAATATATCCTACATATCCTGGTTTTTATACATGCAGCTCTAGTATGTGTAAACATGAGCACAAATCTGCAAAGAGTTAATTTAGTCCCAATCAAATATTTATTCTCAGTACCGTGGATGTGGTTTGTCAGCTAATTCAGCCGGCATGATTTATTTACTTGCAACTTAAATATGAGCTGTAGACCAAACAAAATCTGTTCATGCAGCATGGACAGAAAACAGCTTTTTGCTCACAACTTACAAATGTGAACGAGCCTTGCTGTGAGACTGCTGACAAAGCCTCTTAAAATATGTTTAGAGTATTTCCTCTGTTGTGAATGGATTTCATAAGCCTTGTGGGTATTGTACACAGAGGAAGACATGCATTCGTCTTTTTCTGTGTGATTACAATTCCCTGAACAAGTTGCTTCAATGTAATTTAATCCATAGCAATATACCTTCTGCACACTGTTGAAAAGGGTCCATGAGAATGGGGGTTTATCAGTGATACTTGAAGGCTTCCACCGATGTCTTTAGGGATCTTTTGTTTTCTGTTTCTTTTTCTTAAAGGACAGTGATGATGAGATTTCTATAAAAACAAAACCTATGTAGCTTTGATGTAAAATGGTATTTGCATTCAGCAAATTCAGTGAGATTAGGATGAGATGGGTGTCTTCACAGAGCTAATTGGTTTGCCTTTACTTAGATCAGTGCCCTCTGCCACTCACTGCCTCTGCCTAAGATGAGAACAAGCTGACAGCTCCTTACCTTTCTTCAGAGAAGGTCCAAGGTTTCAAAAGTGCTTCGAATGAAAGCCCACGCTTTTCCCTGCAGTCTTGCTATCCTTGTTTTTATGTTATGATGATGATGATGATAATTGTTGTTGTTGTTATCCACATGCCTTTGTGAGGCATTTGCTGGCATGGGTTGGAGGGGATCATCAGAGATGTGTCTTCACAGCAGTAGCACTTAACAGACACAAAGTAGTCTTGTCTTTGTTAGCAAAGGGTCAGCTGATGGGGGATGTAGTTTTTTTCGTATGTCTCTCACCTTGGCTGCTTCCTTTTGCTATGTTTTGCTGCCACAAAAAGTGATATGCTGTATCTTCAAATCATCTTCCAGTATCAAAATTTGTGAGCCTCCACATCTACTTTACAGTGTCTTATAAGTTATTCAGGTTCTTCATCAAGCAATCTCGAAGAACTCCTGTAAAAAAACTTTTTTATATATTTGTTATGATTTTTCTTCTCTTTTGAGTTTGACCCAGATCAGTCTCAAGAAAGACTGGAATAAGAAGAGATATTCACAGAGCGGCAGCATTCTCAAGTAGTTTTATTCTGTTGTGGTGTCTCTGTCTACTGGGTTTTTTCTTCTTCCATTATCTACATTAACATTTGAGGCTTTTTCACTCAGTTGGTGGGAAAGTATATGCTTTATATACTTAAACCAGTCAAATTAATGCAGATCTACTACTTTTCTTGTTTGCATCCCACCATGGTTCCATATTGTGAGTAGAAAGAAGTTGCTATGGAATTGCTGTTAGGAATCCTTCCTTCTTTAAAAAAGTATACGTCAAAGGACTTTATCAAATGGTATTTGTGATATTACGTAATTTTCCATTTTTCCTTGCTCTCCTAAGTCAGTGGCTGAATGGCTGAGTGGAAAGAGGGCTAAACGACTGCAAGGCAGCATCAAAATCTTTTGGAAATGCTAAACCTGCGAAGTGACTTTCCATCAAAATCTTGATCTTAGGGAATTATTTTTTTGTGAATAGGTGCAGGGTAGATTTCTTGAGATGTTCTCTGCTCCAAGAGTCTCAGGATCTCGGTCTGGATTTTCTCGTACATATGTCTGAATATGGAAACCGCTCTGCACAACCAGATATAACTTTTAAACTGAGTTCTTGGTGATAACTTTGTGACATCAACTTGCCAGTTAAAATTTCCTGACAGTTTTTTTTAAATAAAAAAGAGGAGGCGTCTGGTTTTGGTGATAGCCCAAAGAAAGCAAAAAATATGTAGGGCCATATTTTCTGCTCAAAGACATGCATCTTACATCTGTTAATGCTCAGTTTTCATGTATTCTGTGACTTCAGAAGTCACTCTCATACTGGATGCAAACCAGACCCTATCATTCTTTTATCTACTCTAGATTTTTACCTTCCTCTTTATCTTATCCCTGGCTTCCTATCTGTGTTCTTCATCAGTACTTACAAGGAGTCATGCTTGTATTGAATTTTGGGACCTGGCTTTGGATCTTCCTTTTTCTTTTTTTTTTTTTTTTCTGTTTCCATTCTTATATCCTTCCCCTACCTTGAAATATTTTTTTTTCTCTTCCAAACATGTTGCTTCACATTTTTTTAACTAAATCTCTTCTTACTTCTTTTAAACTCAGTATGTTTTTCTGATTGGTTATTTGTTCCTGGGTTTTTTTAGAGGCTGGGGCTGGGAGTAAAGAAAATGTTAATTTCTTCATTTATTCTTCTGCAGTATCTTTGATGAAAGTTAGTTGGTTCTCTGTAAAAAAGATTGCATGTAGTTCTTATCTGTAAGTTGCCTTCTTACAATACAGAAAATAAGCTTGAAAAGCCTACCTTTTCCTGTGTTTCTGGTTTCTCCATTATTTTGTGAATTTATTTCTCATTATTTTATTTTCTGACTACTGTCTGGAGACAGCAGTCAGCTGATACGTCTTGAAAAAGCATTTTTAGCTATATTCTTATCAGTGCCTTTGTATGAAATTGTGAGTTTTGGTGTTTGCCCCGGCTTGATCAGATGTGTTCCAGCTAGCCCTGTACTTTCTCTTGCTCTGTCTCTTTCTTTCGTCCTTCTCCATTGATTTGTGTTCAAGCTTTGTGTCTTACTTTTATAAACCCTGAATTTGCATGTTATACACAGAATATTTCAGTATTTCAGCCTTAATTAACTATCTCTACAACTATAATTATCATAGGATTTGTGTTCCTCTGTTAAAAGTGCAGTAATTGAGATCTGTGCTCCAAGGAAGAGAAAAAGGCATGTATTGGTATGTTATGGTGGATGTGTGTATTGCAAACATACCTGATTCCAAAGAGAGTTTTATGGAGTCTACTGACAAAATTAGGCCCAGAATCATGCTAGGGTACCTTGCAGGCAGCCTTGTTTCAACTACAAAGTTCTATTTAGCCCGGAGATGGAATTTTTCATATGTAAATGCTGAACCAGAATTATGGGTGAATTTGCTTCTTATAGATAGCAATAAAACAAACCAAATTCCCAGACTGTGTAAGCAGTTCTTTAAATGAAAAATAAAATTGTTTTCCTCTTGTTACATTGTTCCACATGACTTTGCCATTCTTTTTAGCACTACTGCTGGTCAGGTATTTGTACTTTAAGAGTAGCTCTTACAGGTTTCTGGAACGAAAAATGAGATATTTTAATAATTCTTTGTGATATCAAAACATTTTTTGTCATTCTCTGTAAATGCACCACTGTTTTCCCATGAGTACCTCAAAGGAAATAGAAGAGATTTTAAAATGCTTAACATTTAAGAATCATGTATTGTTTGTAAGGAATGTATGGGAAAACTCTTTCCACTTTTGAAGCACAGGCTTGAAATACGCAATTTTCTTAAAGGTAGCTTTATCTTCTTTTTCTTACTGTTGTTTCCTAGGAAAAATGACATTACAGAAATTTTAGAAATAGATCTGCGTGCTACTCACCGCAAAATCTGAATATATTTCAGGGCATTTTGACAGTTTCGCACATTACACCAGTACTTAAGAAGCTTCACTGCTGTCGGTAAAGTATAGAACTAATTGATTCTCCTGCTCACATCCAGGGCACTGCATGGTCTTGCCCTGCCTTACTTGGGTATCTTCAGTTCTTCACATGCCAGGCACGTGCCCTGCATTTTAGTTTTTCTAGCCTCTCATCTGTTTTGAGTGTGTGTACATAAGTCCCGTGTCTTCAGGTCATTTTGTTATGCTCACCAGTCACATAATGAATTTCTTCTCATTTCATGGGATGGCTGCAACTGCATTTACTAAAAACTGAGTCCACTTAAAACATTATCAGCCTTGCTTATCTGCACAGTTTTTTTTTTCAGCTCAGTGAGATGCATGCATGAAAAATGTTGTATAACTGAGTGGATCTTTCTCTTCAAAATGTATCTGGATTTACATGGAGATGTAGCAGGGTTTTCTTCAGCCATAAACAAGATTCTCAATTTAATTCTTAGGTTGCCTTCTACTGCCTGAACCTACAGTGTTTGAGAACTTGGGAGCTGGTATTTGCACTCAGGCTGCTGCCCTACGCAATCTTTCCTTTCAGGTGGTTGAAGGACTGTGCAGGTGGACACTAGAGACAGCACTTGTCAAGTGCTGGTCTCAGTAGGATAAACGCAGCTGTGATGCAGGTCTCCGAGGAACCTTGGGAAAATTATGGGAAGTGCACAGGGAAAAAATGAGGGCAGAAGAAGTAAAAGCAAAACAACTTTTTATTGATAACTAAATGTCTAAGGATTAGCTGTCTGGTAAAGTCAAGAGAGTCTGACAATTTGGATGAACCTCTACCAAATTGTTTGCTCTGTATAATTCTAATAAATTCTCTGACTTCAACCTTGCTTCTCAGAGAAAGCCGATATCTAAAAATAGGGAAAAATTAAGACGATAGTGGGAGAAATCCACTTGGGGTTTTTTCCCTCCCTCCCAAGTCTATTCTTAACATTTGATTTGATTAAACATGGGCCACAGCCTTCTTGTCAACCAAAATATAATTTGTCTATCTTTAAATTGATTCTGTCAGATTTAACTCTTGGCTCTTGTTTAAGCTCTCTAAAACAAGATAGTACTCCTGAGTTGCCGTCTAGAAAGAAGACAAGATAGCATGGCAATACAGTTCAGTCTTTCTCCTTTTCCTCTCTCCCACTCCCTGCGTTGATTTCCAGATCAGAGACATCTCCTCTTCATATTCTGTATTCCTCACAGCGTTATTTCTTCCCCTTTCCAAACCCTACAGTATTATTCCATGGCTGAATGGTAAATTATACCCCTTACACATGAGCATCAATTTTTGCATGCAGGAGTTTTACCCAGTAACTTGTAAATTATAAACTAGAGGGAACAACTTCTTCTAAGTAATGCAGCGTGTACATTTCAGTTTCTGCACCACAGTTTATAACTCTAGATTCAGACTAGGAAACATTAAACTTTCAAACACATTTGCCATGGAATATATGAGATATCATTTAATATTGCTGTTTCCTTGAAGTTCTGTCTCAAATAAGAGCATTAGGGAAGATGGAAAATATGTAGCAGTTTCTCGTTGAGAGAGGAATCTGCAATGTGGTGTGTAGGTACATCTGCAGTGCAGCTCATTACACCAGCTCTGGAACACACATAGCATGTAAGCAGATGAGTCGTTCAAAATCTCAGTCCCAAAGCAATGGAGCGTTCTGTTACACAAAACAGCTCTAGTTAGAAAACGTAACTTCTCTGCTGCTTCCGGCAGCTCCATCAGAAGGGCTTCTAACACAGCTAATGTACTGCATTTTCTCCCCCACCTCACAAGTTTCTGATTGTAGTGACTGCACAGTAACTTCCAGATAGGTGCAATAGGTACCTGTATCTCGACTACTGCTGAAGGTTGAGGTTGATAATTCAAAGTTGTCGTGTCTTTGTCAGTGCTATACTGCTTGCTTTTCGGCAGTGACTTGGACTGCGCTCTGTACACCTGATACAGTTCATAACTCACCCACTAGGAGCTCACAGGATGGCAGCGCACCATGTGCTGATTCCTGCCAGAGATTCAGTTGTCTAGAGAGTTTCTTTTCATTCTCTGAAGCCGAAAAAGTGGTAGTTGCTTCCATCAAAAGTTCTTCTTATCCAAGTTTGGGAAAATATCACTGAATGCATTGAGGTAATAGCTACATTAGGTAGGTAGGTTCCTTCTTGGAATGGTGGTAAGGTTCTTGCTTTGCCCACAGAAGCCTCCTATAGGTAGTGCGTAACTACGTTTAGACCAAGCTGGGCTGACTTCAGATGTATATGTTTTGCATTAAGAATTACTTCTTCAACTCCAAGGGGAAGTGCTCTTATGCTGCTCTTACGCTTTAATGTGAGACTCCAATGCAGGACTCTGGTCAGCCAGCAAGTGACAAACATGAATGGTGGATGATTTGCCTACAGCAGAGAGAATCTGTTCCCCCTTTCCACCTGCCAAGTCCCACACATCTACATTGTGTTCTCCCCTGTCTGGAGCTCCAGTGAGTAGAGAGAAACCTGTTTTCTTACACTGGTGATGCAGAGTGTTTCACTGGTGGATGATCACATGCTAGAGCAAGTCACACAGAAGTTACGTTCTATGTTCTAATGTTTCCAATAATAAGAGTAGACGGTTCACAATTTCTTCACAACCTATGAAATGCAGAATGTAAGAATAAAGCAGTAATGCATTTCCAACATGTACCACTGAATCTACGAGACAGTGTGTTGGACATCCAAGCTGCCATTTCTCTTTGAATTATTTGTAATGCTTATCTTTGTTTCTTGTGATACTTCATTATCAAACATCAGTATAGGTAATGTGTAGCCATACACTTTTGTTGTATTTAACAAACGTGGATGCACACAGTGCCTTATCTATTACTTGTCTCAATTGGATGATGCTCTAGGAGGAATGTGATAGAAAAGTTCTAAAGCACTTTTTGGTATTCAAGTCTATGGAGATGTTTCTTGAATCATTCCTGAATTTTACTGGGAAATGGTTTTGAAATTTCTTTTTAGAAAAAAACAGCTTGTATTGGTGAATATATTGCTGCAGAGAAAAAGACGAAAGCAGAAGTAAACCTTATTCATCCATTCTCATTCTCCAAGTAACCAAACCACACAAAAATGGCAATAAATTAGATTATTTTTTTAAATGCTATCCTTTTATGATCCTTGAGAATATTAAAATAACATTGGTAAACTTTGTAATGTTTGGGAAATATTAATGCATTATTTTAACCTGACAGGTTCTGGCTTTTATGAACAAACATCAAACCAAATTTTATACTGAGGCATTAGCAAGTTGTAAATGTGCCTTTGACATTAAAAGGAATTGAAGGTATTTTAACTGAAGTTTCCAAAAGGCATTTTTCTTCAAATGTTCACAGTCCTGCCTAGACAGTTAATCTTCCTCATATGTTACTGTCTCCAGTTTGTACTAATAGTGCAAATCATGCTTATGACTTGAATGAAAACTTACTTCATTAAGATAAGGTGGATGTATTTTGTGAGCTAGCAGACCCAGCCATGGTGCTGGTTCAGCCTGGGAACTCTGTCACTACCCAGTGATTTCCCATCCATCCTGTTTATGGCATGGGGCCATTTGTTTCTCCCTGTTCCGTACAGAACTCTCAGGGTATTCATTTTATGGGGAAGTCCAGGTTTTAACACAGGATAAAAAACATACAAGTCACAGTTTTCTACCTCTTTATTCTGTTTTTCACTTCATTCGGAAGGCAATAAGATGGAAATGTCCTGTTAGTACAATGCCATGTGCGTTGTGAGTTATGGGTAAAGAAACCAGTTTTCCCCAGCTCAGTTTTATGGTCGCCCAGGGAAGGTCAGAGGATGACGAGTTGCTCAAGAACCACATGCAGCTCTGTGGCAAAAACGTGGGACTTGCTTAGGAAGGACTGTAACACATGCAGGGCTGTGCTGACGCCAGTCTGCTGGATAGTCTGGGCCTGTTCTGTCCAAGAAAACAAATTATCACTGTCTCTTCTCAGGAGCCCAGATCTATGGCCAGCCCAGCATCAGTCAGCAGCAGTGCTGTTGTCATCTCCTGCCTGTGAACTCCTGCTGGAGCTCTGTTTCCTTTTGGTTTTCTGAGAGATGTGATGTGTGTCTTGTGGTTTGTAGAGTCAGGAGGGTTGGATACTCGTGACTGCAATTACTTGGCTTAGGTATTAATTTCTGAAGGACACAAGACAGTCTGTCACTCTAAGATGCTTAGTTATAGTAAGGAGCAGCCGGGCAGCCAGTGCTTGCCTCTGCGGCAGTCCTAATGATCTTGAATTAAACAACAATTGGCCAGATTAGAATATGTGTAACACGTTTTTTTTTTATCTTAGCTGTACCTTGATTTCTCCTTTCTGGGAGCTAAGCAAACATCTGCTGGGCCCTAGGTTTTACTCTTCCGTGACCTTGAATAGACCAAGTTTGAATTTAAAGGGTATTTGCCTCAGTTGTGTAGAAGACCGGTGTATTAGCTGCTTACCGCTTTGCTATTTAGTAGGTAACTTTCCAGTTTGAAAAGGCCTTGTGTTGCAGTTTATGTAAGACACAAACTTGGAGCAGGAGCATTTCTCTTGCATTAAATTTATGCTCACAGCAGCACCCGTATTGTGCGCAGCTATCTTTAGAAACGGTCTTGCTGGATATATCTGTGCCCTCAGTGAAATGTAGAAAGCAGCAGTACTGAGGAGGTATTCCATTATTTAAAAGGTGAATGTTAAGATTCACTACTGCTGCTCTATACATCACAGAAACTGCAGACACAACATATTTGTGCTAAATAAAAGAATAATAGAAGTGAGATAGACGTGGTATTGCTGAGCTTGTCCTGCTGACAATTCTGTAGTAATAAGTTGCCTCCTGAAAATGTCCCTTCCCCTCAATTTTTCTTAAGAGTTTCAATTAAACTTTTTTTCTTCTTTTCTTTTTTTCCCATGAGAGACCCAAGAGCTTGACAACTGCTTTGTAACATCCCATCCCAGTTTATAAATAATGAAATTGCCCCAAGTTAGGAATGCCCCAAGACAAGTATTCAAGCATTTCTCTGCCTTAGGGTGTTGGCTCTGACAAGAATTAGGTGGTGGTTTAGTGGATGAACTGTCAGCCTTAATCCTCATACTTACAATTTATAAAGCAAGTTTATTTAGTGAAGTACTTTTGGTTTTCTGAAAACCTTTAAAAGCCTGCAAATATTTCATGCTTACTCTGATTTAAGCCACTGTCCTACTCTATACTTTACTGACCTTATTTTCATCGTAATGATTATTTTCGCTTATATTATAGAAGTGGTCACTCCGCAGTAATTTGCCCTTCTAACAGGTTATTTATTAAAGATGTTAGAGAATTGCTGTGCAAAGTGCATTGCAAAGGAGACCACCTCAGCATCTGAAACAGTGCAGTACAGGTATTTCTCCATGACAAGTCCAGAAGTGATCCGTGGCTGTTCCGCAGTTTTGCGTAACTCCTTTCTAATTCCGAAGCACCCATGATCTTTGAATTGCAATTCAGATGTCCAGTGAGCAGAATTATTTCTTGAGCAATGACAGCCTGTGAATAACTGTAGTGTAAAAGTAGAGAATGGCAAGCCCTACCTCTCTTCTTAGTGCTGTGTTCATACGTGCAGGGATCATCTCTTGGCATACAGGGGCAGTGCTTCCTAGGCGTGTGGATTTGTGCTTTTGCGGTGAAATGTGTAGCTTCTATCAAACCTCTGCATGAACAACATGTGTTCTGACATCTGGGTGTCAGTGCATTTTTCAAAGCATAGAGTGCAGGAGCTTGAAGCTGGAGTGATGAAAAAAGGTGAAGCTGCAGCAGAAAGCACGTCGGTTGGGTTTTAATTGGATATTTTCTTGTTGCCTTTCTAGGTCTGACGTAGTTGTTCTCTGCTTTTCAATTGCTAATCCTAATTCCCTGAATCATGTGAAAACAATGTGGTATCAAGAAATCAAGCACTTCTGTCCTCGCACACCTGTCATTCTGGTGGGCTGCCAACTAGATCTCCGCTATGCAGATCTTGAGGCTGTTAACAGAGCCAGACGACCTTTGGCAAGGTAAAGTTTAAACAAAAATAATTTTTTTTTAAAAATCACCTTGGTAATCGTGGTAATCGGGTACAGTACTTTCAAAAGAGAAGTAATAGAGCCTACTTTCATTTTTTTGTAAGATGAGAGTATATGTGCCTTCTTTTTAATTCTGTTATCTGAGTTGGTTAGATCTTTAACACACAGTTATTATATGTTTCCCACAATATTTGTGCACGTTGGACATCTGGTCTTGGTTGGGTGCCTGAACACTACGATAACAGATAATATATAGAGATAATAATGATTGCTGGAGGTTTTCATGTATGTCTTTCTCCAGCTGAACATGTGTATCATGTCCTACCCTGCCACTACAGTCAGATACTCAAGTTTTCTTAAATCTCAATTATTTTTTTTATAAATGTAATCCTAGATCATGGCAGAAAATAAGGTGGTTGCAAATTAGTTTTTTTAAAGTTCTGAGATTAAAAGAGAGTTTCGGGTCATTCTGGAGAAGTTTTTTTTTTTCCCCAGATTCAAAAGACAAGCATTCATGTGTTTGGACAAAACAGTCCCAGCAAGTACCTGCTCACTTCTAATTTCCTCCTCTTAAGTGAATTCAAATGAGAACAGATTCATGGAAATAATATCCGTGATAGTGTAATTAAAGACTGTATTGCAACAAATTTCCATAAAGGGATTGAATTAACATTTCATGGGCTCTTAGAAAACTTTGCATTGCATTGCATTCAAAATCTTGACTTGGCAATATGATATTCATAGGTTGGTTTGTTAAACATTTCTTCATTGTGTGGGTGGGGTGGGCTTTTTGGTTGGCTCTTAAAAAGGAAATGTTTTTTCAAAACTCAAAATTCTTCTTCTGCCTTAATCCTCTTTTCTGGTTTCACCATTAATCAAGTTTGAATCAGTACTCTGCATGCCTAGCACAGACTTCTGCCACCTGAACTGATTATTAGCTGGTGACTAAAGCAAGCTGTTGTCTGGAGCGTGTTAAGTCTGTGCCAGCTTGTGTCTGCCCAATATGGTATGCTCAGGGAACACACTGTTGGGTCATGTCTTCTGGTGAGATGATTTTTTGTTGGGAAAATGGATCCTAGCCCAGACTTTTTTCTGGTTTGTTTACCCAATGTCGTGTACTAGAGCCGCTCTGAAAATTCATGAGTTCCCACATAATGCTTCTACAGCCAAAACAGGCCTATCTCTTGAAGTATGTGTTGAGTTACTCTTTTGCCATAGGCTACTATGATTTTCTTTAAAAAGCATAATCTTAAGAATTATTTCTCATTTCATATTTAGCTATATTTGTGGCATTTCTGTCATGAGAATTTCCATTTGAGTTTAAATGATGGATACAAAGAAAGATACTGACAGAATATCTGAGTAGAAAGGAATGTTAGGAGTTTTTTTTAAATAGTGAAAGTTCTCGAGTAACCTATCAACTTTTCTTACTGTAAATTTCCCCTTAACAGGGAGAAAGTTTGCTCCATTTTGTGCAAATGATATCTACATATTTTTAGTAACATTGCAAAGGCACCACCAAACTTAAACAAAATTACAAGTATGTACTATTTTAAAACTCTCTGGAGTCATAGTTGTAGATTTCCAAAGGGCTTTGTGGGTTTAATTTTATCTTTTGTTTCATTTGAATGATAGTTATCTCAGAATTGGTGCTGAGACATTTTGTAAAATTCCATGCTTTCTGGAGTAACTTTGTGATGATCTTCGTGTATGAAAAGGTTTTTTTGGTTTTGTTTTTTGTTTAACTCTAGGCCGATAAAAAGAGGAGACATTTTGCCACCAGAAAGAGGCAGAGAGGTTGCCAAGGAACTCGGGATACCGTACTACGAAACCAGTGTATTTGACCAGTTTGGGATTAAAGATGTGTTTGACAATGCAATTAGAGCTGCCCTGATCTCCAGAAGACACCTGCAGTTCTGGAAATCTCATTTGAAGAAGGTCCAAAAACCTTTGCTTCAGGCTCCATTCCTACCTCCAAAAGCCCCGCCTCCAGTTATCAAAATTCCTGAGTGTCCCGTACCAAGCATGAATGAAGCTGGATATTTATTGGACAGCCCGCTGTGTGCAGATGTTATGTTTGTTCTCCAGGAGCAGGACTACATTTTTGCTCACAAGATTTACCTAGCTACCTCCTCTTCAAAGTTTTATGACCTTTTCTTAATGGAATGTGAGGAAAGTCCAGACTTGGATGAAACACAGTGTAATAAAGAAAATACAAATAAGGATGTTCTGACAAATCACCTTCAGACAAGTGGTGACAGTGATGAGACATCCTTGAAATCTGCTGATGTTAAAATTCCCCCACCAGAAAGTACTGACTCTTTAAACATGCTAGAACCCAAACTTGGTGAAACAAATTCTGCAGCAAGATCCTTGTCATCCTGGGGTAAGGGGTTTGTTAGTGTGCATAAGGAAATGCAAGTGAATCCTGTCTCAAATAGGACGTGTCCTGTAACTGTGGTAAAAATGGATTCATCTGTGCAGGCCGGACCTTTTAAAACTGTTTTGCAGTTTTTATACACAGGGCAACTGGATGAAAACGAAAAAGATCTCACAAGACTGGCTCAGATTGCTGAAATCTTGGAAGTATTTGATTTACGAATGATGGTGGAGAATATTATGAATAAAGAAGCCTTCATGAATCAAGAGATTACTAAAGCATTTCACGTCAGAAAAGCTAATCGGATAAAAGAGTGCCTTTGCAAAGGGACATTTTCTGGTAAGTGAATACATGCTTTAACAGGAAAAGCACTAATTCTTTTCTCATTCATGTTACTGTCACTTCATAGACTTCAAAAATTGTGACAGCTTACATTGTTCTGAGAGGAGGGATGAGCCCAAAATTATAGTGTTACTCAGGGCCAGCTGTTCCAACCTGGGATTCTGCAGTTTCATTTCTCAAAATCTACACACAAGTGACCCAATTTTCCAAAGTGTTGAACATCCAATATTCCCCTTTTAAGCGAGGCTTTCTACTTAATTATACAAAATGCTAGAATTATCTTTGGGATGGGGGTTGTGGGAAGTGAAAGAAGTCCTTGGTTAACAATGTGCAAGTGAAATGTACATTCTTGAGAACACAGCTTCAGTTTAAACGCAGACTTGCAGCATGCCTGTTTTTTGTTCCCATGGCAGATGTGATGTTTAAATTGGATGATGGAACCATAAAGGCCCACAAGCCACTGCTAATCTGTAGCTGTGAATGGATGTCTGCTATGTTTGGAGGATCATTTATTGAAAGCTCAAACAGTGAGGTATTTGTCCATTTTGCTTATAAGGTCTGATGGATTTAGGGTGATGGAAACATGATTTTGTATCTATTTAAAGGGTTGCAATAATCCCTAGACTGATTCTTTATTCTTCCCTTGCAGACCTGAAATGCTTTTCTTCTTCAGGCTTTCAATTAGGATGCCTGAGAGGATAACGTATTTTTTGCAAGACATGAGACCTCCTCCAATGCTGGAGCGCGTGTTTAAACCTGAAATAATTTAAAATATTAAATATGGGGGGAATAATTAAATAGGGATTTGTTAATTTCTCTAAAATAAGTTTTAAAGTTGTGTGAATATATATTTCTACAATTAGAAGCATTGCAAAGACTACTTGAAGCAGGGGCATTGAGGAAGGAATTAAAGGGAAAAAAGGGTTAAAGAATATGGAGTGTTAAACTAGAAAAGGGGGCTGGCTTCACAGTTCTTCCGTAGAAACTAAACTCAGATTCTCTAGAGCACCAGTTTGCCTTCTTGAGTAAAGCAGGTATAAAGTACAGTAGAAAAGATCTCAATGCTTTGAATTAAGATTTTCCAGCAGAAGCCTTGTATTTTCAGGTGCCTCCATAGTCTATTTTTCAAATTCTAAACACTTTGCTTATATTTTTTTCTCATGTCTAATCCATACCCAGGTTTTGATTTTTGTTTTGATTTTCTTGTTCCTTTCCATACTTAAGGGTGTTGCTCATATGAAAAGTCCTGGCTTTTTGTGTTTAATATCCTGGAAGATTGTGTTCTACTTAGATTTTTTTTTGCTTCTTCTAATACAACTGCAAACATAATTCCTTTCCCAGAGGCATGCTCAACAAGTGGTTCATTAAAAATACATAGTTTGATTCTAGTAAGCAACATTCGGCAATGAAGAATATACATTTATTTTCTACCAGCCTATTCTTAATGATTAACTTAACAGTCTTAGCTTATATTTCCAATTTAAAATATTTAGCTTCCATCTTGTAGAGTTTAAAGCATTCAGTAATTCTTACAGAAGTTTTAAAATACAGGTAGATATTAATTCAATGGTTTCCCTTGTTTTACAAAAAGTAAAACCATCTCCTTTTTACTTATTACTTTTCCTGTATTTGGGACACAATACTTTATAAAGTCATTCACTGAATTTACTGTTCTTTGCACTAACAAAAATCTGTTAATAATGAATGGGTTTGACAACTAGCTGCTTTTACTTGGAGAACTGAGCTGCTTCCCCGAGTGGCTGATATGCATAAGAGGTTCATGCTTTAGCACTAACGAATCTGGGTTTGAATCCTACCCATCCAGGCAAAGCTGAAAGAAAGATTCACAAGCCCGCAGAGGTTAACAACCAGCTACATGACAACGATTAACCCCCCATCTAGCAGGAAGTATGTGCTGACTTCTTCCAAGCAGTCAGATTAAGTTGCATGTACATTTAATTCCTCATCAATTTTATTATTTTTCTGCTCTGCCTTTTTTTTATTACTGAAAGTTCTTCAGAATAGCACAGCACATTCTTCAGTGCCAGCGTCTCCTGAGTTAATAAAATGTCCGTTACAAACTGCTGATTTATGGGATCAACCAGCTTGGGTACTGGAAGCAGACTGACCTGCCACAACCATGAGCCTTGCAAGAATCAGTTTTACCCTGTTCTTGATCGTGTGCGCAAACTGTAGTTGAGATGCTACGGTGACAGGTTACAGTGAGGCTTCCTAACTCTCCCTCTTCTTTTAGGCTTCCCTGCCGTGGAGTTAGGGTTGTGCTGGCGAGAGATTAGATAGCTTTTGTGCTAGTCTTAGTAATTTCATTACACGGTGGTTACACTTAATGACATGTGTGCGGCAGAAATGGTTTACATTTTCTTTGCCTCGTTTCTTCAGTTCTTAGTCCCTGCCCAACCATCATTTACTTGGATAATTTGGTATCTATAAACAGACCACGAAGAGTGGGGTTTTTTGTTATCCTTTGGTTTCTGTTATTCTCAGAATCCCTAGAATATCCCTTGCCAGGAAAAGATAGATTGCATTCCTCAAAAAGTCTGCCAAGGGAAGTTTGGCATGGGGAGTGCTCAGTGTATCCCACATAGCTGTCCATTTGCAGGCTAGGAAGCGTTGAACAGATTCACTGTTGGATGTGGATCCAGTTCTGATAAGTTGGTAGAGCTGTTTGTATGTAAACTGGCAAAGGAGCTGATTATGGATGTACGCTTACCTGTTGGCAGCTTCTTGAACTATAATGGGAATTTTCTTTTTGAAAAATGTTTTCCCTGCATTTCTGATACAACTCGAAGAGGGAAAAGAGACAGTCCAGCAATGCAGCAGAAGTGAAATATGGCCTCTGTATGAAAATTCCTTAATTATTAAAGACTCTTTTCTTAAATATCTTTTCCAGGTAGTTCTTCCCAACATAAACAAGACTTCCATGCAAGCTGTTTTAGATTACTTATATACCAAGCAACTGTCCTCCAGTCAGGAACTGGACACACTTGAATTAATTGCATTGGCAAATAGATTTTGCCTTCCTCACCTGGTTGCACTAGCAGGTAAGAATTTGTGGCCTTGTCCAACGCAGTGTCATCTGCAATGGCTGAAACATGTTTTAATGGTTTTGGAATGCACAGGTTTTTCTCAAGTGACAGGGAATTTTTTTATTTTTTTTTTTTTCCTGAGAGGGTTATTGTAATACAAATAGATATTTTCAGTTAGAAAACTCTATTTGCCTTTCTCTTGCCTTTTTTAGTTTTGTGCTAAACCAGCTCAGAACATTGAAGTATTCTGTGCTTTCTAAAGAGGGGTAAACCTTCTCTTTAGCACTGATATGATGTCTGTGGTTTGTAGTATCCACTCTGTTGTTAATTTACGTGAAAACAGGATGGACCCCAGGCTTTCCATTATGTAATGAATGAAGTGCTCCATTATACATTTCTATTCAAGGAGAGTAACTGAGCCAATTCAAAACTGATCTAGATGATTGTGGTTTTTAGAAATGCTGTCTGGATCCCTTTTCACCACCTAGATGGGAACTGGGTATTTTGGTATATACATGGGGATTCAACCCTCATTTCAGGAAGAAAAACTTTTCTGTCACACATATTTAGAGAAAAATTACAGGATAGGATACTAATTAATTTTAAAATCAAATCCATACACACCCCAGACCTCCGGGTTGTGGGGGTTTGTTTGTTTGTTTATTTGTTTCTCTCTCTCTAACTCAGCATTGTTCTGAAGACATGGCCAAGGCTAAAACTCATATGGAGCAAAGCTACATGTATTTACAGGACAACATTTGGGCAAAATTTAATCACATACCAAATCGAAGCTCTCCTTCAGTTGTGCACCAGGAACTGTGTACCTTGCCTTCACTGGTTCTTACAGAGCAAATCCTTATTGCCTGATTTTATACGTACATTTTAACTGAAGTCTTGGTTATTTTTTTAAGTAGTTGCAGCATAAACATAGATATAGTATTGAGAATGTTTCATTCCGTTTAATTCTTGATGAAATAATTCTGAGTCCAAAGGCCAGTGCCAACAACTGAACCCAGTAGAATCAAATCAGGTGACATTCCCAAGAACCTCTCAAACCTCTTAAGATTCTAGGAAAGGTTTAAGGAGACTCTTGAGCTGAAGTGACTTTTGGGGGAGCTGGTAAGCCTTCATCTGGATCCCTACAAAAGACCAATGTGAGGGTCTGAAGTGAACTTCCCTATATCAGTGCTGTGGGTATACTCATTAATGAATCCACAATGCAACGGCAAGTGCACTGTCGCCTGAAAACTTGGCTATTGCTTTTGTATTACCTGAAAGAGACAGTTGATCCATATTTCTAATTTATATTGAATATTGCACCCATCAATTCTTCTAGATAAAGACTAGTGGCTGCTGAACTTTGTCCTTCTACAAGTCATTACTAATTGGAGGCTCACTTTCTGTAAGAAAGAGATAGGAATTGTGGGTGAAACCAGAAATAAACAGTTTGGGTTGCAGCAAATCTTCATATGGACCGTGCTCCACTGGAGCAAGACAGTTTATACCCGTGATGTAAAATCTTCAGCCACAACTCTAAAGGCCAGAGTTCCCTCAAATCTGAAGTTGCTCAGGATAATCTGGGTGGATGTGCCACTTGGGTAACGCTAGAGTTAACACTAGGAGGCGGGAGAACATGCCTCCTTGGTTCTTTGTGGATGATCTGACCTTGAACTGTGACTGTTTCCCATATGAGTGATGAGTTTTCTCCTCTAACAGAACAGCATGCAGTACAAGAGCTGACAAAAGCCTCCATGAGTGGTATTGCAATAGATGGAGAAGTACTATCCTATTTGGAATTGGCACAGGTCAGTATGCACTTTTTGTTAAAGATATTCTGACCTGCAGGACTTGCTTTTAGCACCTTACTGGTTTTGAGCACCGCTTCTCAGTGGCTCAAAGTCTGCAGTTCTGAAAGTGACTGACAATAAAACTTAGTTTTAACTTCTGTTTTAAAGAAGGTTTTTCCATTAGTTCAAAGGTGAAATATCTATTTAAGTAATCTCGGAGGAGTTGCCTTTCAAATACATATTTTAGTTTTTCTTGATTGTGGGGCTTCCAAGCTCTGCTTTCTGACGGCCATGCTTCAGTAACATGAAATGTAATGTAATGAAGCTGTTCAGCTTTGTAACGGTGAATGATTCTTGGGTTCCTTTCAATTCAGTTCTTGTAGATATATTTAGACCTGTATTGCAAAGGCAACATTTTTTGTATTCTTAGACATGACACTTAGACTGGCTACTCTGTCATCTGATAGTGCAGAGTGAGTGCAAATCCTACTACTTTATGTTCAAACACGTTTCAATGTTTCTTGAGTCCCAGAAACCATGAAAAGAGAGAGCCCCCAGCTCGCAGTTAAACTGCATGCCTCTTTTTTTCCAAAAAGAGTGCTACGGCAGTCTCCCAGATACAGTAGTACAAGCTAAAATATTTTTTAAATTTTATTATTCTTGATTTCACACTAATGATGAATCTTGGCTGCAGCTCAGCTTGAAATCTGCGGTTTAAGTAGCACTGAAATACAGCACAAGCTGGCCACTATGCAGGACCTTCTGCAGCTGCTTTCAAGTACCTCTCTTGCAATACCTATAATGCTGTTGCAAAACCAGGACTGAACCCCTTCCAAGAAAAGGCAACTCGCTTCATTTAATTTCGATTTTATGAAGGCTTTTTTTTCTTTTTTTTTCTCCTGGTTGAAAGCAGAATATGTTTAACTACTGTTAGGATAGCCTCTGTGCCCAGTACCTACATCAATATGGTGTGTTTATAACCTGAGAAGATCATACTAGACAGTTAGAATGCCAAAATAGATGCAAATGCTATACAATCTGACTTGCATTATAGCTGTGCTTCCTTACGACCGTAGGAAACATGTACAAGATTTTGTATTGAGCTTTCAGTGATACTTGATTTCTGTCAACGAGCATAGTTTTCCAGGGAGTTACTTCAGAGCAGAGTCTGCAGTGACTGATCGGGATATATGACTGCTACAATCATACCAGAACATTCAGGTGCAGCATGCCTTGGGTTCAGATCCTGTATGGGACTGAATGCAGTTTGCCAGATGCTGTGCATGCTAAGGACATATTCATGAGCTTTTGCCACTGGTTGTAGCAGCAGACTTGTGCAACAAGGTCTGGGGCACCTAGAGGCCATTTCAGCCTCAAAAACTCCCCTGTATGCTTGGGAGAGTGCTGCCAGATACAATCTGCCAGAGACCATTCTAGCTTTAGTTGTTAATTGGGGCTGCAAAATGAATAATAACCTCAGGAAATGGAATAAGCTCTTTGTTTTTCTTTACAGTTCCACAATGCTAACCAGCTGGCAGCTTGGTGCTTGCACTACATCTGCACCAATTACAACAGCGTTTGCTCCAAATTCCGCAAGGAAATCAAAGCTAAATCTGCAGGTATGGGCAGCTTTCCTCTGAAAAGCAGTTTTCATATGGTTTCCCCTTCTTTCTCCCCACCCAGATGATTAAACAGGAAGACAAAGATAAGCTTAGACAGCTAAGCCATGAGACTGAACCTCTGTGCTATCTTGAGTAGCATTCATAAATTCTTCTTATCTGTAAAGAAAGGTCATAATCATTAGCCTGATTCCTGGGCAGGCATTATGTTCTATAACTATTTCAGTGATGCTAAAAGGAACAGACCTAATTTCAGGCTCCACAATGAAAAATATGCTCTGTAAAGGGCTTGCTTTTTACCCTCCTTGGTGGACTAAGACCTTGAGTGCAACACTGGCAAAGCCTTTCACCCTGTAATTAAGGCATATAAGGAAACTGTGAGATTCCCCGATAAGTCACATAATACAGAGACTGGATAAATGATTAGCGACATAGCGTTTTGCAGACATTTCTGGGATTTGTGTATCTTACTGGCTTGTTTGGGGGCTTTTTTATTGTTTCTTTTAATCAGATAACCAAGAATATTTTGAGAGGCATCGCTGGCCGCCTGTGTGGTATTTAAAGGAAGAAGATCACTACCAGCGAGTTAAAAAAGAAAGAGAAAAGGAAGATGTTGCACTGAATAAACATCATTCAAAGCGGAAGTGGTGCTTCTGGAATTCCTCTGCTGTAGTTGCCTGAACAAAGCAAATAAGTGGAAAGCCATAGCCAATGTCAGAAATTAGTCTTATTGTTAGAAATAAGATGTAGTTTGGGTTTTCAGGAAAATTTGTTCCACGTGTGCATTTATTATTGCTAGAGTCAAAAGCACAAGCTCACTTGAAAGTGAGCCTGGAACAGCTCCTTGAAGTCATATGTATATTTTTGGCTAGTAAGCAGATAAATGTCTACCATTATTACATTTCTTTTTATACAAAAAAAAAAGATCCAGCATTAACGTTTCAATCTCCAACTGAGAAATATTTTTATACTGTCTGGTGTATTTTGTTCAGATAAAATTCTGGATACCATTTTATTTTACAGACCACAAAATAACCATGTAGCAGCTTTGTAATTAGATTTTAACTATTTTTACTATGCGAGTACAGTGAAATAGACAATCTTCAGTCATAAGAGACCGCTTTTAGAGTATTTCATAAAAAGTCATCTTAGGAAAAACTCTAGTTCCCTAGTATAGATTGTCTTTTTTTAAACTAAGTACTGTGCACTGGTAATATAATTAGATGGTTATTTCCCCTTTCTAAAGTAAAGGGTTAGAATAAGATCCAATAACTGCAAGATATAGAGTGCTTGATCTTTGCTCAGCTGAATAATAGGCAGTATAATTACCTGTTCAACTGCAGGCAAATGTATTTCTAATATTTGCCATGTAAGTGCAAATAATTATGACTATGTGGGCCATGTGAAATCTAGTGATTCTAAGTATTCTGAGGTTTTATATGTCTAGATCAAAGAGAATATTTCTAAAATCATTTAGAAGGGCTTATTAATTTATATCCTTATACAAGTATGGATCTGAATACAAAAAGCAGTTACACTGCTTGCATTTTAATTACTGCATGGCAGTTATCTTGTTCTGTGGGATCTTAACCATGCAGCCATTCCTCATGCTGAATTCCTTTTTGCTTGTGTGCAAGCAAATGAAAGGGCTGCAAAACCAAGTAGGAGTTATCTAGTGTTACAGCGTTTTGTAAATAAAGAAGGGTCTTCACGCAGAAGATCACTTCAGTTTGATCCAAATTGTTTCATAGCTTTTCCCAGGTAGAACTCAAAATGTTAAGATTATTTTTAAGTAGATCATATATTTCTCCTGGAAGTAGGTATTCCCAGAAAGCTGGAGGCAAAATGATGGCAGAAAGGCAAGAATTCTGCACAAGTGGTGCAAGGAAAGAAAAAAAAAGCCTCCAATATTTTGAAATAGCCTGTGTGTTTGACTTTTTATCAACCATTACTCTAAAGCTGCAGTGTTACACTAGATTACATAAGGATGACAGCAGTTTTTAAAAGACCAAAACTAAAATACATAGACTGTAGAACATACACATGCAATCCTGTACAGTGTCTCAGGCACAATTCTGTAACTAAGGTAGTATTGTGTATTTAGGTTCGTTAATATTGTTTTGTGCTGGCAGCTCAGCATACCAATGTGAAAAGCTGTTTGTTTGTGTGTTTTTTCTGTATTCAAAGGCAAGGCAGTACAGTCAAGCCCCAGTACTGTAGGTCAGGAAAGGCTTTGGACTGAAAGCCATACACACCTCTACATATTTGCGCTCCGAATGGACTGATTCTTGGCAGATGCTACCACAGGATGGTAGAAGCCACCCAGCATGGAAAGAGATGCTGCTCTATGACCTTTTATAAGGACAGCAAGTGACAGATTCCTGTCTCTATAAGATTCATCACCGAACGGTGATAAAGAAGGGCTATAAAAGATGGTCGCAAATATGTCTCCTTAATTCTTGGTCAGTAATAATGTGTATTGTGGAGGAGAAGAATGAATGAGAGAAGACGTGTCAAGACTTAAGATGAAATAAATACCTGTTGTCATAAAACATTAACCAGTCACATTTTAAGTAAGTATTGCTACTAGGTTTTACACAACCAAAGCTACTGTATGATTGTAATCTTGCCAAACTGTAATGGATATATAAATGAACCTGAGGTATATGCAATAATATCCAGTTGTGCTAGTTATCAGCTACTATAACCAAGTGGCTGGTTCATTTGGTTAATGCTGTCTATGGCCTTTAATCTTGGTGGTTATTTTGTGTTTTTTATTTTGCAAAAAAAGTTAATAAAACTCTTTAGTTACAAATTGCCTCCCAGCTCTTTGAAGAAACTTCCTAAATTTTGCATACTTGCATGGCATATTAGGATTTATGGTTGTGAATGTCACAAGGAAATCCTATGTTGTTTGTCTCTGATGGTGGAAGGTTGGTGCTCGTTGCTTACTGTTAAACTGCATAGCAAAAAAAAAAAATCTCAGGCCACTTTTCCCTGTAGTTTCTGATATTTAATTACCATGATATTACCCAAGGGACATGAAGCTAATTAGTCATGACAGACATGGGGAGGAAAAATGCAAGTAAACAGCAGGAAGTCTATAAGATTTCCAGTATGCTCTAAACTTTGTACAGACACTGTTTTCCCTGCTTTCTCACTGCCTTAGTTGTCAACCATTATACAGAATCTCTCATTACCTGTTAGAGGACTCTCAGCACCTACCGCCCTGAATATAGTTTTTTAGTTGATAGAGGTAAAAATTTGGTGCTTTTCTAGAGGATTTTTGCAACATGTCATGCAAAGAATGCCATGTTTGGGTTTAGGGTTTTTTTAAAGCTCTTAAGCAATGCCAAGGACATTGAAAGTAAGCACGTTCAGCACACAGCGTACATTTTGTTAACATGCTGGTTTATGAGAATGTTACATATCTGATTTATTTCTGGAAGCAAAAATTATTTACTTGATACTACCATTAGAAAAGGTAATGGGCTCAACGGAAAAAGTGGTGATAGTAGATGTAAAAAATGTTTCTCTTGATTGATTATGATAAAACCAGTAGCATAGAAGTAAGAAGCAAATCAGAAGCATTGCTCTTCAGGGCATTCTTTTTTAAATATTATGACCATTTAGAAGAAGTTGCCTGTCCTTTGTTTCTGGGGAGTCTCATTCGCTTATTTCTTAGAAATAGCGTTTCTCTATTTGTTCTTTAAGACAGAATTTCTGCGAGCAAGTTCCTCTGCATCACAACACAAACCAGTTTGTGTGGCTTACCACCCACAAATAGCACACCAGAGCCAGAAATAGAAGTGTTCTGTGAACAAGATGAGATTGGCCAGGCTTCAGTCACAACTCACTGATTTCATCACTGTCTTTAGTCAGATCAGGCCTCAAAGGGTGCAAAGGTAAGCTAGATAGTACTAAACAGTGGGTACATTAAGAAGGGTTGCCTAGTAGAAGAGACCAATCTGGACATCCCTTCTGAGCACTGAAAGCAGGATTGTACCAGAGCAAGTAAGACAAGAGCAGCACAGTGCTTTATTGCCCTAATTTTTCAGCAACTTGCCTGCAGATATCCCTCAAGAATAACTTATGCCTAGAAGTGTTTGATTATGTATAAATCAGGGAGTGTTTTCCCATGTTCCAGTAACAACAACTGGGAGACCAGTTGAAAGGCATCTTGGAAATTCTGTTCTGGGGGCCAAGTCTTCCATTTTCTCTACAAAGAGATTCAGGTAAAGATCTAATGTATTAGATAGGATTAATTTTGGTACCTAAATTCCAGGATGGTGAAATTTTCCAGTTCTCCCAGACTTTTTAAGATTACAGTCTGGTGAATAGATTTGCTTTGTCAGATGAAAGTACAGTTTTGTCCCTATTATGTCCCTTTTTTTCTAGATCACCATCTTTAGACTCTCATCATTGGATTTATTTATTCTGGGTTGGAATCCAAGGTATGTACTATGCAGTGAGGTGTCTCTACAGTGGCTGCTTGCCACTTCTGAATGCCCTTAGATTTTTTGGTCTATTAAAATGATCTAATAGCATTTGCATGATTCGACGTCTCCTGCAGGCAGAATTCCTATTGAAATGGATAGGATACCCCCGACACACACACACTTTGGGCTTTGAGGTGCCACCTAATGAATTTACACGTTATTGGTTGCCTGTGTTCCAAATCTGCTAACAGAACTTTGCTCTATGTACTGCATACAGGATAAGACAGTGTGTTAGCAGCAATAATCCCCATCCTGGAGGCTCTACAATAGGGTAATTCATTGTCAGTTAACATATGCTTTTGCCTTTAGCTAAGAGAATATAACCCGTGTCATGGATTCACTTTGCACTAGCAGCCAGAGTAGTGAGACTATTGTATATTTATACATGCAAACTAAATCCCACACTCCTGCTTACATTAAATCTCGATTTCTGGTAGAAATAGGAAAAGCTTTTGGATCAAGGCTGCAGGAGACTAAGAAGAAAATTTGAACATCAGAGGATGCAAGAATGATTATGCTAATATATCCCAGCTCTAGAGAAAGTGAAACTGAGCTAAAGATGTGATTCGGAGAGCGCAGTTAGCATGGGACAACAGAATTGTAATGGCTCCTTTATAATTGTTCAGCCTTTTTATTTCATTTATAAGTAGGCTGTATAGCTACAACATCCCAGTGGGCTGTTTGCAGCAATAGATGTTCTCATCATGCAGGTCCTGCATCCCCCCTCCAGGGAGTGGGGAGGACACAGGTTACTGTGAAAACACTCTATTGTTGATTCATCTCAACTCCTTTCCTATATAGGAAACACCCCACAATCTGCCCTTTGGCCTGCAGCGCAGCACAGTACCACCTGCTGAACATGGTGTATCTATTTTTGTCTCACGTTGAAGGATATTCCAAAACAGCAAAGACCTTACCCCAATGTGTGAAGGATCTCCAGCCAGTCTCCTGTGCTGGGACAGCACATAGCAGAAGAACAAAGCTCTGTGGCAGCCAGCGTTTGGCCTGTTTAGGGATTTCAAGATAAAAAGTATAAAATAAGCAAGTCTGGAAAAAAAAACAACAAACAGTCAGAGACAGAGTCACAGAACACACAGGGACCAGTTGTGTGACAGCCTGGACAGCAGTATTTCAGGTACTGTTTAAACATGCTAAATTGGGGAGGGGTAGATTCCATGCAGATAGCAGCTCTGGTTCTTAGCTTTAAAGAAAAGCAGCCTTCATCATTAGATAAGATTAGCAAGCTGGGTGCCATCACTCCATATTGCACAGGTCTGAGCAGCCACACCGGAGGACTGTCTCTTCCCCCTGCCCCATTCTGGCTACTCTGAAGTTTTAGGTAAGCAGCCAGGTGATGACACTTCACAGGGAGGATTTTCTTCAGAAATTTTCTTGCCTTTAAAATCTTTTAAAAAAAAAAGATTCTTTATTCTTCATGGGGATTAATTTTTTTTTTTTTAAGTTATGGCTATATAATAAGGATTACACAGCATTCCAGGTATTAGTGCTGAACTTTTTTTAGAAAACCAAGCAAGTACAATTAGCAGTAGTGTAAGAGCATAGGATTAAATTTGCATCTTAGTCATTAAATATAAGCTGGGCATTCTGACTGGATGATCAGATATGATTGCCCCCACCTTCCAGCTATTATAAATATTAGTTGTGCACTACATATTTCAAAGAAATTTCTTTAGATTTCTCTCCTGGGTCCTCAATTAGACTCACAGCCTGCTTGCAAAGTTTTGTGGATCCCTGTGCTGGTTATATCACATCTACATTTTTCAATTGTAGAGCGTCTGGGGTTAATTTTTAAATAATTAACAGATCTCATCATGTGATGAAAGTTTGTTAGATGATGATGCCTCTTCCCACAAGCAGTATAAAGAAAGGCGGTTTGTAAGGAGCCCCCAGGGACACTCTGAAGCCAAGGAAACGCTGTGAACACTCCCCATTCCAGCACAGCAGAGTCCGCAGGAAGAGCTGCATTGCTTGCAGGGGATGTGATTGAGCGTCAGTAGTCCTGCGGTCTGCAAGACATCTGACAGCACTCTGTAAAACAACCTCAATCAAGTGGAAGTACTCACATACTTACTACTCATCTTCAGAGATTTAATATTTGCCTCTACTTCATAGCTGTTGAAGGCGTACACAGAGCTTTTCCTGCCTCCCCCAGACTGGTCTGCTGAGGCAGGTCCTCCCCAGCTTTGCTCCCCCTTCATTTTGGCTGGCCAAGGGCAGGACAGTTTGAGTACACTCGGAGTGATTTCTGTCCCACAGGCCAGAGTGCAGCTCTCTGGCAGGTGCAGTCAGTGGAGGACTGCAGTTCCCACAGCTGCACAGCCTTTCCTTTCTCAGGTTTCCAAGGCTAGAAAAGGAACAGTGGAAATTAGCTGTAGAGACTGATGTCTGCACTTACTGGGGTTTTTTATCTGCTCAAGGTGGTCTGGTTTGTTGCTGTAGTCACAGGAAGGTTTGTTTTGTGGAAGCTAATTTGCTAAGAGGATAGGAGGAATAAGCAATAAAAGTGACTGCATCAAAAGATCATTGGGTGGTTATCAAAAGATAACTGGGCAATTAAGTTAAGACTTGCTATCTTTTCTTGTTAGACCACTCCAGTATGTCTGAAGATGAGGAGGGGACTGGAGGTCAGTGCAGGGGTTGCTGGGCAGAGCTTTATCAAGTGTTAGAACCGATTGCACCTCCACAGCTGAAAAAAGGGGCAAGGAGTGTGGTGCCTCAGAGTTTGTTAGAAGCCATAAAATTATTCACTTTCAGTCTTTTCTGCTACCTATTGACTAGACACTGCAATAGGTGTTTTTGGTCTGAGCTTGCTGTAGGGCTCCAGGAAGGGTTCTGTGGCCTGCACTGAGTAGTGGTGCATGGAGCGTGTTTGCCATACACTTGTAAAAGGCAGGCACTTGCTGCATAAGCTGCAACTATGGGAACAGCATTTGATGACCTTGCTGTTCTCTTCTAGCTCCACAGCTTTCATTTTTCTCTAGGAAAAGATACCAAGGAGACATTCTTCACCCTCCCAGCCCATTAACACAGGATGAGACTTAGATCAGGGAGGTAACTTCTTAGTTAGAACTTCATTCTCCTCCCAGGCTTCAAAGGCTTGTTTCCTTAAACTCGGGTACGCAGACACCAAAGAGAAATCCAGCAGCTCTGCCCATTGCACTTGCATTCCTTCTAAGCTGTTTTTTCAGTCCTTGTCAGCCAGGCTGTCCAGACGGAGCAGCAGAGCTTGTCACGTGACACTGGGGATGTCAAGAGCTTGCACAAGTTCCCAGGTAATCTGTAAAGATTCATGGATGAGAAGTTTACAGGGAGTTAATAAATACATAGAAAGTATGCCTAACTGAGCAATTTCCAAAGTCAAACAAATAGCTAGGAGTTTTCAGGAGCCGTATCACTAACTGGCCATGCTGTTCTTTGTTTCTCTGGGCAGCAGGTGTCAGCCACAGTCAGAGACAGTATAAGGGACAGATGAGTCCTCGGTCTGACCCAGCACTGCTGAGCTCTATGCTCCAAAGATCATGGGATGAAGGATTCAGTGCAGGGGGGAGCTTTTCCCATCTATCCATGTGCTCCTTTGCGATGAGCTAGCTAATGGGGTTCTTTCCATGCCATTTTGCTGATCCGCTTCCATTATTGGAAGCTCTCATAATGCTCTTAATGCTAATAAATCCAGGTGGCATTGATGGTAGCATGCATTTTTAAAAAAAAAAAAGACCAGCAACCTGTGCTTTTTGCTGGTTAACATGCAGCACTTCCATGTGCCTTTACAGCACAGCCCCTGCACTTAATGGGATTATTGCCCATTCACTAAGCCACATCTTGACAGGCTGTCTGCCATCCACAAGAGTCCATAACTACTCTAGCACACCTTATATCTCCTGGATGCTTACCTTTATTTCGCAGCAGAGTTGAAACTGAAGTAGTTTGCCAGGGTCACACAAGTGATCAAGACCTGCCTCGATCTCTCTTTTAGGTGCACAGATAATCCTAATCAATCCTTGAATGGACTGTCAGGTCAGAGCTACACGTTCTAGTGATTTGCTCTTCCACTATTTCACCCACTGCTATTTTCTCTCAGGGACTCATCAGTGTAAGACAGATGTTCTCTTTGAATTCCCCCCTTTTGTCTTCAATGCAGTACCTAGGGAGAAAAATGCAGCCACATTTTCCCCTTGTCCCTTTAGCATTTGAGTGAAATGCTAATCAAGTCAAAACCATTTGATACGGGCACTTGACATTTCACGAGCATCCTCATTCTTTCATACAGGCCATAATCGGGCACAGGGAGGGCAGGCTGGCACAGTCACTGTATTTCTGCTGAGTTGTCTGCACATTTGTAGGAAGTGGCACACTCTAGGAAACCAAAAGGCTTTTCAGGAAGAGTTAGTCCTTCTAGCCTGCTAAGAAAGCAGGAATCTGTATTAGATTAAGGGCTGCGTTCAGCCTGGGGCATAGGGAGGGAATTGGAGACGCCCAAACTGATAGTAAATGGAAAGGCTATCACTCCCCTAGTATGGGAGTTGAATGTCGATAACTGAAGCTAGCACATGGCTTGTTCACAACCAAGAGCATCTCCCTACACCAGTGTTACCTGAGCTGCAAAATTTCTTGCCAGAGAACACTGTCTGGAAGGTCATGCAGCTCCCAAAAGAAACCTTCGGGAAGGAAAGCTGTCCAATACAAGATCATCACCTCTGCTTCAGGGGCTTACTCCCAAGGCACTGAGAGTTGGGACCATACCACCAAATACCATTTCATGCTTACCTTTGCTTTGTGTTTCCCAAAGCACCTGTTGTTGGCCACTGTCAGAAGCAGGATTTGGTATTGAGCAGACTTCAGTGATCTGCTTGTGGCTGTTCCTGTGACCCTCATTAAGGGCATTCCTACTTCACTGCAGAAATACCCAAGCCTGCTCTTTCTCTCCCTGTGCCGCAGGCAGAGTTTCTTGTATTTGAACAGGTTGGTCTTCTATCTGGTGTCAGTTCAAGAGCTCATAACTTACCTGTTGGCAAGTACAGGCTCAGCCCACGAAGGGTAATGAGAGAAAGTAGAGGAATTCATCCTTCATCCATTCCTGAAAGATTATAGTGTCCCTGCATTGTTCTGCACAAAGAATTACTTTTAGAAGAGATCAGATCCATGAAGTGATTGTGCCTACAGACAGAAAGGCTGCAAAACAGGATCCCCTTTGCACACAGGAGACAGACCTGGGTCCAGTTCCTGGGAGTAAGGTAAATTAGTCCTGCCCTATATACTTACTGATGAAATCTGGCTTCATGATCTACAGCTGGTCATTGTTCTGGATGATGCTAAATCACATGAGAATACACACAAATACAGCATCTGTGAGGGATTTTAAAGCATCTTGAATCATTTCACCCTAACCAAGTACTTAAACAACACATTACATTCAGCTCTTTATGTTGGGATGCCCAGAGTCACCCACACTGCCCTGCTCTTTAGGAGGCCCTTTTCCCTGTTGGGAGTTAATCAGCTTCTAGTTCTGGGGTTCCACAGTAGCACATTATAAAAAAAAAAAAAGAAATATCACTCTGATGTGAGCAGTGATAGTAGGGAACTATGTCTTACCTTAAGCGTAGCCATCAGCCTGTTGCTGACAGTAGAGACCCAAGGTAAATACGTGCCCAGCCACCACTTCTGCCTACCCTCTTTGTCATTCTTCTTACTCACTTTGCTTCTCTTCCCACACAAGGCTGACAAAGTACTGTCACTTAATGTGATACACATTTCTTCTATTGCACTGGGAATAATCTTTCATTATTATAAGCTTTTTTCAATTTTCTTAAGGCCTTTTGCCACTTTGCCAGCGTAGCATAATTTATTTTGTTGACTGGTTTACACATTAAAGTGTGTGAAGTTGTATTTCTATGTCTCTGATGAGTTCTTTGCTGGCTAGTGGATCAGTGTTGTGCCTTTTTTTTTACTGTAGCTCTCGGCTTTCACAGTGCAATTTTTCACCTAAAAATGAGGCTTCAAACCTGCTGACTTCTGCCACCTCACACCAGTTCAATTCTCGGCTCCAGATAAACCATGTAGGGCCTGACACTCTCCCTGCAGTGGGAGCTTCTCACTTTGTCCAGAGCAGCTGCAACTGTTCCTCTGAGTTGCTGTCCTTTGGTTTTCTGGCTCCACACCCTTCACTTAAGTTACATATTTTTATCTATATATTTTATATATAGCTTAAAAAATTAAGGCTCTGTCTGTCGCCTTTAAAGTTGAAATGGTTCTTTCCTCCCCATACATCCTCCTCCCTCTTGTAGCTTAAGCTATGTAGCAAAGCATGTGCATTAAGTGTGCTTAAAAATGACTGTGGGTGTACTCACATCAACATACAGGAAAATTTATTAACTTGGTTTTATGCAAGTGCCATTAGTGATGGAGAGCTTGTGCAGCACTGCAGAACAGAGACACAAGACAGAACGTGGCACAGCCAGAGCCATCAGACACAGACCAGTCCTCACTGTTGTGAAGGAAAGAGGCAACACATCCCTCCCAGATACACCTGTACCAGATTATAGTTACAGCACAGCACTTGATCTACCATAAATGACTTTTGGGAGATGCTCAGTTTCAGCTGAGAACTATGCTTATGTAGGGCTTAGTGCCAGTTTTTTTTACTAGAGACCCAAACATTAGGCAGAACACTTCTATTAGTCAATTAAGTATAAATTGAGTCTATTGGTACTGAGCTGGTTAAAAAGAAACACAAGTTTCCCTAAACATAGATTCAGAGGATTTAAAGTTCAGGGAGAGTAGTGTCTCCTGTCCTTGCCCTGCATCAGTGACACCCTGTTTTTCAAACTGGGCCCTTGGAAATACTGTGCATACTTCACCACCTTCTGGACTGGGGAAAGGAAAAAGGAAAATAGTATTTGAAAGAGGCTGAAGAGTAGGTGGCAGGCAACCCCAGGAGAAGCCAGGGTTTGTTGTTAGACGCACAGCCATCACCACAAGTAGATTTACTTGCACTCACCTTAGCTGGGAAGGGTGTTTGCAAGCCTCGTGCGTGCACACACGCAGCTCCTAGTCCTTCCTCTTGCACCATCACCCTCTGACCTCCAGCTGCAGGAGAGCACTGGAGCAGCTCATTAGGTGGTACCACAGGTGAACCATTAGGACAACCTTTACACCATTCCCTTTGGATATGTGCCAGCTGCACAGATGGCTTCTCTTTGGCTCTGCTTTCTGCTGAGTTGTACATATTAAAGCCTGCCTCAGATCAAATCTGCCTTTGCATAGCTAGCTAGAACATAGCTGTGTGGCTAGTTGTGAAAGAGCATCACGTTCCCTCATAAATATGAGGCTCGGTTCCTCTGTTTCGGGATGTTTTGCCCACCTGCTGAGGGGTTTGAAGGTTGTCAGGAGCACAGGAAAATCTCAAACAAAAAAATGCATTACAACATCTAAAAAGGGGAAATTAAAAGCTGAATAGGCTGTTGAAAGCCTGATTCAAGCGATAGGAGTGGCTGATCATTAACTTTCCTGTAGCAGATGAGGCAGTACTATAAAAGCATATTACTAAGATTAATTAATTTAGCACCATAACACCACTTTTAAGTAGGTGGATTAGCCCACTGAATAGGGAAAAAGCAGTAGATAAAAATACTCTGTGGAAGCTAATTGTAAGTACATCAACTGCACAGAGAGCCCCACGTCTATTTGTCCTCAATCATTGCACAAAGCTCCAGCAGCAATACCCTCTGTAACTTTGAGCAAAGCCTTTTCCCTGCTATTAGAGATCAGCTAGGATTCACGATCAAGATATCCCACATGACAACTCATCCCTACAGTTGTTAGGTGTTTTACTACTTGTTCCTTAATTAAACACCTCTTTCTTTAGCACAATAGTGTAGTATAGCAGCATGGAGCAGAGACTGAAGTCTAAAGACGACAGGAGCTTACAACTGCTTCTTTACAAGAGGAATCCTTCAGCGTTACAGACTAGCACAAGGCCAGCTCCAGTGAAGTTAGGAAAAGAAGCTTTCCAGCAGACCAAAGTCTTAGATACCAGAGCAGAACAGAGGAAGCTCTAAGGAAGACTTAGCTCAGTCTATGAGCAAACATACAGGTTAAACAAACATGGATGTAAACTGCTAACAGCATGTAACAATTCACTCATCATGGGATGCAAGGTCTCATGCAGAGGAAGAAAGGTTCTGCTAGACCTTGGAAGCTATAGGTCTCACTTTCCAGCTTACACAACAGAAGAAAAACATCATTTTAAGACAAGTAAGTGTGAAACAGTTTACCTTTTGCTTCCTTCAGCTCTGAACACTACTTCTCCCCTCACTCAACAGCCTGTGAACTGGCCAGCTCTGCTGCTCCTTTGGGTTTTATAGCCCTCCCATCCCCCAGAAGCCTTTGCAGCCTCTTCTCCTCCTCTTCCTCCTCCCCTGGGCTTTGTTTCAGTGGGCTTTGACCTACTAGGAGAGTAGATTTACTTCAGGTACAGGATGGGTTTTAATTCTTGTTTCTTTACATCTTTTTCTGCTGGAATTGTGTTCTACCAAGTAAAGTAACATCTTGTTTTCATTGTGGAAGATAAAATAGTTCATATGAAAAAAATATTTTTAATCTTATTTTTTAGTGGAAATCTATTTATAAGCTTTGACATGTTCTTCTGTAAGAAGCCATCTACTACAGCCCTATATAAAATTTGGAGCTTGGTTCTCAAAGAGGACCTCAAATAGGATCTTGAGGAAAAAAGATAAGAGAATTCTGCTGGCCAGAAAAGAAAGAGATAGTGGTGTTTAATCCTTT
The DNA here is from genome assembly GCA_013398295.1 of Chionis minor. Lineage (NCBI taxonomy): Eukaryota > Metazoa > Chordata > Aves > Charadriiformes > Chionidae > Chionis > Chionis minor. Next base: position 172,662 of record VZSF01010532.1, on the reverse strand, counting down.
TTTATGTGCTGCTGCTTCTTCTTCAGTCTCTAGCTGAAGTTTTCCTCAAGTTGTTCAAGTATAACCGTTTTTTCTTGGTTCCATTAGGCAGCAAAGCATAAGGAAAAAGTGTGTTTTGGCATTAGCGACCTTTGCACAATAAAAGGAAAACAATCCCTCATGGTTGTTCTGTGACCTACTGTACTGGTGACAGGTTCACCACTTCCTTGGCGGAGCATTTCCTTTGATGCTCTATCTACCCATATCATACGTGCTGTGTTTAACAGCCTAGGGTTTGTAGGGAATATATGTGTGTGACTAAATATATGAAGAAAATATTAGGGATATTCACATATTTTAGATGTGTTCACCTGAGTCTCTCTGCAGCTATATGTTTTCTTCAGCATGACAAAGCTCTCAGGGATGCTCTGTTAATCTCGTACGTGGTCTAGGTGAACGCTCCTCATGCTGTAATTTTACCTGCTGTAGAGAAGATGCCTCCTGCCTTGATTGGTGGTTTATAAAACAGATCTATATGGGTTTCCCAGGGTCTCTTCCCTTTGCCTGCTCCTGACGGCTTGTTTCTTGCCAGGAGCAAGTGGGGTTTGCCGGTGGGGCAGCGACCTCCAGAGCACACCACTGCTGTCGGACGTGACACAGTCCCGGGTGGCAGCTGGGAGTGAATTGCTCATGAACCTCAGAGCAAGAGCGCTGGGGGGCCAGTCCCGGCGTGAGGGTGGGGGCAGCTGAGCCAAGCCCCATGCCCTCCTCTCCGGGTCCTCGCAGAGGGCTGGTGCGGGGCCATGGGTTTGCATGCTGGGGGGTACCTGAGGTGCTTTGCACAAGGCAGTTGCTATGTCCTGACAGCAGATCCAGGCTGACCAGCCAGAATCCAGTACAGCTGGCTACTGTAACAGGGGAGCTTTTTGCCTTCCAGTCACTCTGTGAGGTCTAGAGACTTTAAAATGAAACAAGAAACCTTTTAAATGAGAGCAGAGACACTGATAATCCCGTGTAGCTGTAGGACATTAAGCCTACAGTGTTGATGTCTCCGTTTGGCTTTTATAACTGGTCAGAAAGTCTTAGGGGGCCACTAGAGATCACATAGCTCATAATTTTATAGCCAGAAATTATTAAAATAATTATAATAAAGTAATAGTAATAAGCCTTCACTTACTTTTATGTCAAATCTTTCTGACACTGACTGATTCCTCCAGCTTGCATATAATTCCCATAGCATGAAATGCTTCTGAACGAGTCCCACACTCTCACTCCACACTCCCATGGATAAAATCTAAAAAGCTGACTTTAACTCCTCAATAGGGGAGGGGCTTTTTGGACCCTTATAAGAGATTTCACTGAACGGGAAAAGCTTTTCTTTGGAAGCCAACTTACTAAAATGGCAAAGTCAAGCACTGTCAAAATCGTGGCAAATGCTGTGAGCCTGTCACTTTGAAATTGTAGGGGCAGATGGTGAGAAACTTTCCTGCTGGTCAGGGAACTTTCTGAAGGCTCAGTTACTTAGATCAGACTGATTTTTTTGTCATTGTTTTTAATATTTATTTTTTTGTAAGAACTACACTTGGATTACCTCCCATTTGTCATGGGCTAAAAGCATATATCACCTAGTATGGGCCAGCTGCTTCATCGTAATGTCACGTCCCAGAATAACCTTTTCATTTGATCGTGCCTTTGGTAAAGCAAGGAAGCCTGTGATCTTATTCCTCGTTCTTTGTTCCTCCTCAGTTTTAGCAAGCCAGAATTGAAATGCAGTGGCATGTTGGTTTTGTTTGGGTTTTTTCCCCCAAGAGACTTGAAGTAAGAGAATACTTTCAGGACAGGGCGTAAGAGCTAGACAACAAGGCAGTCCCTGTTCAAACACAAAGAGTGACTGGAAGAATAACCATTGCTGAACGTGGGCTAACTACCAAACTGACTTGAATACGCTGATAACGTGCTTTGAGGCTGTTCAGAATTTTGGGGGTTTGGCTTGGTTTAGTTTATTTGATTGCTGCTGAAGAAGCTTTCCTTTCCCTGGTATTTTAAAGGCATGTGTTGTGACCTGTCACTTGCTAGATTTGTTTAATGTGAAATTTGAGTCTGGCCATGGAAAAGCACGCTGCAGGAATGTGTTTATTTTGCTCTCTGCTGGAGGTAACACTGAACAGCTTAGTTTCCAGTTTCGTTGAAGTTTCAGCTCAGATTTGTGTTGTAAATGTAATAATCACATTTTAGGAGGAAAATTGGCACGTGTGGCCTACAAATAAGAGGCCCAGAGCCTGCAAATTTGCTTTAGCTTCCCCCAGACTCTGGCTTTCCCGAGGCAAACAGCCGTATATCGCATGGAGCTCATTGCAGAAGTGGTGCTAGAAACACCAAAGCCCAAATTCACAGCTAATATATGTCTTTCCTAGAGGCTAAGGGGCTTCTCTAAAGCACATCTATTGAGACTGTCGGCTTCATCTTTTGGGAGATACTCTCTAGATTTCAAAATACCAAATGGATTTTAAGTCCACTTACTCCTATCCTAAGAACTAAAGGAATCAAATCAAGGAAACAATGGAACCAAAGCAAAAACATTTTTCAGTTCTGCTTGGTTGTAGAAAGATTGCAAAATAGAATCTTTTACTTTGCAAAGACTCCCTCCATTTAAAATAACTGGTAGATATATGTAGGGAATAATCTCGATTACTTTTGGTTCAAATGACAATATCAAGGTGTTGAGGGCTAACTGATGTTTATTCAAAGCCTGAAGAAGGGAAAACGCAGGCAAGCACTGCTCTTTTTTATCCATAAACTTTCCTTTTTCCAAGTCAGGGCTATTCTTAACTAGGAAAGTATTTTCAAACTCTGTGATGTGCATTACATGAGAAAATTGTATGTAGCAATTTACTCACTGATATAAAATGTGTTGTAATTGTAGTAGACCATAATGTCAGAGCTGAAGTTTATTCTTCTTACTGACAAGAGCTTACAAGAGCAAATCAATCTCCACCTTCTCTAGTTTTTCTACTTTGCTTTGAAGAGACCGGCCTAGTTTTTATTGCATATGGCAGGAGCAGTGAGAGGACTCTAATTTAGTTAGGATACAGCTAATCATTTCCAAAGAAAAAAAGGCATCCTCTGTAGGCTTTTTTTTTTTTTTCTTGTAGTCTTTCAGTAAGAAGTTGAGTGATGTCTCAAGCTTCTGAAAGACACGGTCATCCCCAGCTGCAGGGCTTGCTTGTACTTTTCTCCGACAGTTGAGCTGGTGTGTGGTGTTGCAGCACATAGCGACTCAGGACACGGCTCTGGAGCGGAACACACAGAGCTGCGAGGTTGAGAGTTTCTGCTGGAAAGAAGTTGGCTTGTGGTCTGAGGTTTGAAGATGAGCAGTAAGAGCTAGAAATCATACAGTCGATATTTGGCACGGTTTCCATGAGTTGAAGAATGATGTATGGTGACTCTCTGTGTTAAGCCAATGACAGATTTTGCTAAAGACTCTTTTTCTTTGTACTCAATCACTGTCCTTAGAATGTATGTTACTTGTGGAGATGGGTATGTTATGTGTCATTTTACATCTCTTTCACTGAAAAAAGACCCATTATGAAGAGGCAGCATTAGTGGTTTTCCACTTACCAGAACAAGTACTTTGACAGGGCCACATCTCATAAGAGGACACCTGCTGTGTATTTACGCTTTTTGACTATGTGTAAAATGCACTTTTACCTAAACCATATTACATGCACTTGAATGAGAATTGGGAAACGATTAGTGCATTTTTCTATTCTCAAGGATAACTATCAAAGTACACCTCCTACACGTTAGCACCTGCCTTTCTACCTCAAGCAGCTCAGTGAGCAAAATTATTAGCATAAACTTGTATTAGTTATGTATCTGTACATCATTATGTTACATTGAGAGAGGAAAAAAAACCCCTAATGCTTCATACACTAGCACTGGAGTGAATTTTACCAGGCATGTGACTGTATAATCCCATGCCTCAGAGCAGATCAAGTCATCTGGGAAGTATTTTACATAGTTGCACTTTTAGCCAAAAGCTTTTGCATTCAGGAGAATACCATATCAACAAATAAAAGCAAGATTTTATATTTAGTTGATATTGAGAACTAAATCCTCAACTGTTATGAACATGAGGGTTTTGGTTTCTTTTTTTTTTAAACCAGCAGATGATCTAATCAAGCTTTTGAAAGGTACTTAGAAAATGCCAAAATAAAAACAGAGGCACAATTTTGTTCATCAAGTACAAAGTGGGAAATCTAGAGATCAAGCATGCAGACTTCAAAAAAATCCACTGCAAAACTCGCTACTGTGGACAAGTGGTAGGGACTTGTCAGACTGATTATGAGCCTGGTGTAGTTTAACTGTATTGACTGGCACTTCTGTAATACTTGCTTTATTAAGTAGAGTCATTCTGATCATTAATTTCAGCATGAAATAGTTTTACAGAGGCTTTTGTGTGTTAGCCTAAGTGATTCTTCACTGAAGAAAGAAATCAGTATGTCAGTACGGTACTGGACATCTTTGAAGTTAGCAAAATTTAACTGCCCAGATGTTTCATGAAAGGCTTTCAATTCAGATAGTATTTTCAGCCTGGCTGCCTACCAGAAAATAAATACCCTTCAATTTTTCATGGAGCCAGGAGAGTCTGATAGAGTTTTTCTCCTCTTCCCTGCCCCCCCCGCAGTAGTCGTCAGTACTGAGGTACCAGAGTGACACCTCGTGGTGAAGAGGGAGGTAAAACAAGGAAACTTTAGGCAAAATAAGAGATTATAAATTTTATACTAAATACACATCAGGCCTTTACTACATCTTGTTATAATGTTTCTTACAGCTCCATTGTTTTTATTTCCATACATTTAAATATTAAGCCAAAAATACTAAGAAAAAAATCTATTAATTACTGATGCAGGGGAAGTACCAGGTTTCTGTAATGAAATTTTTAAAAAATACTTCTCCAAAGTCTTTTAAATTTTAGTTTACTGTTAAAATTATGTTTATTTCTCAGACCACCTTTAAGAAAGGCTTCCCCATAAACTTTTTCCCCCTCCCTTATGGGAACATAAAATAGTGGAAGCATTCTCAGCCATCTTCCAAATTTGTGTGTTCTACACTGTTTCACTTCTTCCTTTTATCCTTTTGCCAGTCTGTCACCAAAGGATGCTGAGTAACTATTAACTTCCCAGCAAATCAGTAGTGCCAGTGTATCTCAGGATGAGATGCTGACCTGGGTGAAGTAATTCATAGAAGCTGTAATTCCTCATCCTCAGATTAAAGTTTTAAAATAAAATCAAGACAGGTCTAATTGAAGAGAACCCCTCCTCCTTCTTTGCAGTCAGTGAGTTAAAAGATATTTTGGAAATCCATGCCTGAGGGGGAAAAAAAAGGGGCAGGTGTCACATTTGTAGTACAAAGTACTATATGTTCAGAGCCCAGAGCAAATATAATTCAGCAAACAGCTGTGAAATATTTACACTACTGTCCAGTTTACACAGCAAGGGGTTGAAACGGAGCATAGAAGTTCAGGGGCTTGCTCACACCAAATGATGAATTCTGATGTAACACAAAAAAAGGTCAAGATGCTGTGGGAAGCAACCAAAGATGACCCACAAAGAGGGACACTAAGAGACTTAGTCTTTTCCCTGCCTTCCCTCAAGCAGTCAAATCCTTTCTGATCCCTTCAGGTGTCTGAAGACCTGCTAGGTCACAGCATTAAGCCGTTCACGGTATGATCCATTAAGAGAGCCTATAGGGTGAAGAGGACTGACCTTTCCTTTTATCCTCCCATGCCACCAACAGGAGGCATTTTAAAGCCTGAGCTTTCCTCTGATATTAATGAGTCAAGATGGGACAACCTCAGGTATTAGATAACTCTCCCCATTGGAAGCAAGACAGGCAGAGCCAGCCCCAGTTTGGTTATGATGTTCTTCCTCTAATCACTGTCAAGGAGAATGGCCTTGAAAAAGGTCCATCTCTGGTGCCTCCTACTTCGATAGACTCAGGTAACAGAGAAGAAAAGTAGCACTGAATGGCAGTTGGGCAGGTTTGGTTTTGGGGGTTTTTTTTTGGTTTTTTTAAGGCAAAACAACTCTTCTGAAACACCAAAAATTGGCAGGAAAAATTGTAGTTCATGGGTTTCATACAAAGAAAAGGAGTAGGTGCAGAGCAAACAAAAAACCAGGGAAGCTCCTTTAACCCCACTTGGATGAAAGAGGCCCATGAGGTATTGCTTGCTAAGCTGTCAAGCAAAAAAAAAAAAAAAGCATATTCCTCCAAGACAAAGGATCCATGCTAGAAGATACCAAGGTCACAGGTTTTGACTGTCACAGACACCTTACCTTGCATATCTTGGATGTTTTGAGTTGTAGACAGGACCTTTTAAAAATTAAATAGGTTACTACTTAAAGCATCTTCCAGTAAAAGTGTCTTCTTAAACAACCACCTCCAACAGCCTAGTCTAGACCCTTACAGAGATGAGTGGGAAGACTTTTACTACATTCGAAGAACTGGATACTAATTATCCCCAAAGCCATTAATTATCCCCAAAGGCATAATACCTATCATTTTAGCAACTAGGAGACCAGCTACCATTCCAATTCTTCTATTAAAGGCAGCCAGCCACCTATATTGGATATAAATGTTTGAGATCGGTCGGTTAATCAGCAACAACATCAATAGACACTCTTATTGATTCAAACACGATGAAAATATATTGGAATAGCCAGCAGACCACACTGAAGTAAGATCTGCCTGACAGAGGTGAACACCCCATACCCTACTGACATTTACATGGGAGAAGACACTTTATACAGGAACATACAGCAGGAACAAAACCAAGAGTCATTACCTGAAACCAGCCATTGATTCGGCAGATGTAAACCAGGGCAGCTGGTGGTCAAAGCAAGGGGAAATGTTCACATTACCCCATAAATTGATGCAGCTTGTCTGAAAATAAGGCCAGGAGCTTGGTTGACAATGAATAGTCAGGCTTAATGAAGTAATGGCCTCTATCAGTGTTTCCTAGTTCTCACTCGGTCTTTATGAAGCTGATGCAAAATAAAACCAAACAGAGCCAGTAGTAGCGCTATGCCTTCATGCAGGTCTGTAGACATCAAGCAGGAAATACTGCTGTTCAAACCTGGCTCTTCAGAAGTAACCCCAGATACTGAGACAGGAATGCTAGTGAGTTCAGTTGTTTGCTGCAGAAGAGTCTTATTTGCTGCTCAAAATTAATTTTAAATGTAGCAAATGCAGTTGCTGAATAGATGTTTTCTTGCAAGAAACTTGACTCCAGCAGGTACATTTCCCCATCCTCTCTGGGCTACTGTGAATCTTAACCTATTCCATGCTTCAACAGATGAAGTCACAAAGGAGCACTTTGTAGTGCACATTCCAGAACAAACAGAAGGTTCCTTAAAAGATGGGGAGGTTGTTTACATGATCCTCTTTAGCAACGTCACAATAGCTTGACATCCCCTCCCTCCTAGAAAAAACTGATTATACAGACACTGCAAACACATCTACACACAACAGTGAAGAGCTAAAGTTGCTCCTCTCTCAGCACCGCAGAAATTAGATGAAACACGCGTTTACCAACTGCTGCGGGACTGTCCCAAGGCAGTGCCTATTCAGCCACAAAAAACCTGGTGTGTCCCTAGGCTGCTCTACTGATTTAGTTAACAGCAGCTTTAGTCTTCAGTCAGAAACTCATGCGTAAGGGACACATTCCATCTTTAATTGTTCAGAGGTGTGCAGCATTTTCCCTCATTTAATAAGATTTTTTTAATCATTAACCTCCTTCCTTTTGTCACACACATCATTACCTTAACATTATTCCCTTTGGCACTAACTCTGCATGCAGTGTAAAGCAGCAGGTAACCTTCTCATTTCCCAGCAAATAGCACGGCCTTCCAGTGGACTCACCTTTCCCATCACAGTAAATACACTTCTGGTTCTAGTAAGCGTTGAAGTTTTTCTTTAGCGGCTCAAATTGAGAATAGTCCTTTCTTAGTACTAACACATTGCCTCTAGCTGTTATTTGGGTTGCGACACACATTTAACAGTTCTACAAGTAGATACTAGCAGAACTTCTAAGTGCAACTATAATCCACCTAGCCATCCTGGCTCCTGCTGAGATTTAAGTAGAGCTGTTTGGGTTTGTTTTGGATTTCCCCACGCCCCCTAAATTAGAGGTCATTTTTCCTACACTGCCTTTAGAAGGGTTCTGACATCAAATTTAGACCAGAAAGGAGAAAGCAAGACTGTCAAACTGAAAGCTTTGTCCATTGAAAAAGTGCTTAAGAAACTTCCTATGTGTCATTCACTCTGTTCATTGCCTTCAGATCATCCTTTTCCTCTAGCATTATTTCTGGTGCTTGCATTTCTTTTGTCTTGTGCTCTGAGACCTCTTCTTTCTCCTCCACCACAGTTCCTCATTCAGATCCACCCCTGCCAGAACCTTTCCTGGCTTTCCTCACAAGGAGGGGGGAATAAAGTCACAGGACTTGAGTGACAATTTTGTTGTTCTGCAGATAAGCCACAAGACCTCCATCTGCCTCAGCCCCTGAGCGCTACTCTAAGGTGGCACACGCTAATGCAGAGCATTCCAGCTGGTGGGAAGTGCTCAGTATTGATCTTTCCAGACTTGTCTTCACCTGAAGCATTTTCTTTCATGTAACTTCATGCATCTCCTACCCCAGCAAATACTGGGCAAAGGATATGATTTGTAACACAGCATACACAGCTCTTGGGTCTCAAGAATGAGAGCCTCTGAGTAAATTAGAGACACTTGAAAAGCAAGCATCACTCTAGAAGTAGCTGATGTATGACAAGGAAAAGAGGGATACCACACTTACAACCAGGTTTCTAGGGATTGAGAGATGAGAGAGAATCTGGATAAAAGGAAAATGCACAAAGAGATAAGCTTTGCATGTTCAGTAGCAGCAATTTCAGGAAGAGATATCTGCTGACAGTATTCCATCTCCAGATGCCGTAAGGCCATAAACAGTGATAGGAAAACACCCACAAAAAGATAAATCACTAGAAAAGAATAGATTGTAAATGCAACTTTGTTTGAAACAGATTAAGCCTGCAGCAGAGCATGCCTATCAGCTAACCCTACCTGCTAAAATAAAGTGGATGGATTCATTGAACACTGCAGCACAGAGGCATTGCTACAAGTATGGCCCAGGAAGGACCACCTCTGACACTGACATCTGCACCAGTACATGAAGAGGTACAGGTATCTTTTTACACCAGCTTTTATGCTATTTGCCCCATTCAAGAATTTAGAAAGTAAAGTTCTCCCTTTTTAATTTGTTCCCTGTAAAAACCTCTGTTTTTAAGAGTGGCTTATTTTAAAAGTGGCAGATGGCAATACTGTAGTCTCACTAAAACAAATTATGTCTGAGTGAAAAAAGAGCGGCTAGTATCTAGTAGGTGGTTGGCTATTTTGAAAAGAACAAGGCTTGCTAGCACTTGGAAAAACCCACCACAAACCCCCCTAACTTGATCCCATGTAAAATTCCATTCTTGTATACACCAAACTTTTTCCCATCTCCACCAGTTTTTAGTGGGAAGGACAAGCAAGTTAAGTGCAACAACACGTTAAGTTGATTATTTCCTGCTGGGCGGGGGGTTGTCTGTGCTCTAGTAGAAAACATGTTATTGAGCAGCAGCCATAGCACCAGAGTTAATACTGATACAATATTACAGAACCTTGTTTAAAAGCACTCTGCTCTTGGTTGAAGTAATTCCCCCCCAGTTTTTACAACATTCAGAAGAGAGCTACTGCAGACTTGTAGAGCTTTTACAGATACTCACTTTTGCTATAGCAGCCCCATAACAGTTACTGAATTCAACATAGTTACATTATTTATTAGTAATTAACAGTAAGCAGGTACTTAGTAACTTAATACTTAAATAACTTAGTACTATATCTGTTGCACCTATAGCGAGGGGGAATCACTTAACATGTTGACTTCTAGTCACTGCAGAAAAGGTACAATGTTTTCTGTTTTCAGCTAATCATTCTCCATCTGCAGCTATGAAACACATGCTGGCTATTGCCTGATAGGTCCATATCCAACTGTTAGCTTAGTAAGATTCGGTTGTCCAAAAATCCTAATAAAAATTAGGAACCAGTAAAACCCTGCCAAGCACGACCACATCCTCAGCTGAAGGACAAAAGTAATGCAGTACTGTAGCAATGCAGGTCTCACAATACATAGCCAAAGCACTATCTATAAACAGGGCTGCCAATTATCATCCACAGTTCAAGGCACCTCCAATTTTCACCAATATAAAATAAGTTTCAGATGACCAAAACTTGAGCATCACAAGCCTTCCACATACTAAGTCTAGACAGCAGGGCAGTTATGAAGTATAGATCATTTGTTTCCCCTTAAAGGTAAGTTATGTGCATCATTGACTACTTCATACTTTACTTCAGAATGGCCCTATTAATGCGAGTCACATCTTTGGGTACGATATTCCCCACCTTATCTGACCTCAGACACTGACAGACAGTGTTATGTTCCTTTCTCTCCCCTAGTGCTAGGAGCACTGTAACTGCTCATTCAGAGCTACAATAGCAGCTGTGTTACACCACCAATCATAACAGTGCCTGGGCAAATAAGACCAGCCACAGGCTTGAAGTGAATTATTGTTTATAATGAAGCTTTCTTCAGGAAATTTAGTACTGAAATATTTTAGTTAAGATAGGGTAAGGTGTTCACTGTATCACATGAAACCGAGACAGACCAATACTTACATGACAAAAATAGGGCTTTATCATTATTGCAAGCAACAAAAACTCTTGAGTCTGTGTAGCTGAAGTCATCTTCTCTGCACAAAGAACTTAAGTAAAAATGTCCACTACAAAGACAAATTAAATTTTAATGTTTCCAGTATTTGCTTAAACAGATTAACTCCTGATTTTCAGAGCAGTTGCTAGCAGGTCCCCCTTGTTGTTTTTTGGTTTGGTTTTGGGATTTGTTTTGGTTTTTGTTGTTTGGTTGGGGGGGGATTTTTTGGTTTGTTGTTCATGGGGTTTTGTTTGTTTGTTTTTTTTTTTTAACACTGATGTAACCAGCTAGCACCAACAATACTATCCTTTGGCCTGTAAAGCTCCCATCAAGTTACTACATTCAAAAGTAAATAAATTAAGTCCCTAGTTTAATTTGTCTTGAAATTGCATCCCACTACTGATATTAATAGAAAAAGTCAGCAATAGCCATCTTATTCCCCTCTACCTTAAGAAGTGACTTTCTGTATAAGCAATTTAAAAAGTCTGTCTTCCTTGGCTCTCCACTACTAAATGATTCCGTTAAGCAGACAGTATCCAGATATTTCTGGAGATTAAAAATCACCCTGCAGAGAACCATGCTAACACCCTAACTGGTATTTACATCTAAAAATGCTACTTGTTAGCAAAAACTTGGTCTAATACTTAAAGCTCCTACTTTAATCACAGGAGAGTCTATAAACATGTAGCATCTCAGTCTATGATTACAATTCCTAGCAGTCACGTTGAGCCAATATTTACTGGACTATTCCTATATGAAGACAGACTAGTTTTCCAACTCAAGCATAATCTGGGAGGCTTTACCTTTAATAAGAATCAGAGAACTGTATTACTATTGACAGTTGGAAGGGGCCCTGTTAAGCAGTTACACATTGGTATAGATAGAGTCCATGTAAAATTCATGATACCTTAACTGGTCCATGAGCTGAAACAACAATTCACACACTAACATGAAAATATATAGGTAAATTCTTGGGCCTTTGTGGTAACAGAAAAGCATACAGGACAAGGGTTTTTTGAAATACTGATTTGCAAATACCTTCAAAAACCTTAAACCCTAAAATGAGTTCGGCCATCTACTTCATTTAAGTAGCAATCTGCAATTCTTCAATTCAAAATGGCTCATTTACATGTCCTTTAGCACATTGACCACCATTCTCAAGTAAAATTTTAAACTGACATTACACTGAAACAAACTTCAGAGGAATTTCTTACTGTATCTTCCTATCATATCAAGAGCAGCAGTTTAGTAGATCAGGTTACCCGTTTATTTTTAGACAAGTGGTACCTTACCAGCACATTCCAAAGAACAGAGTCCTTTTGTAGAGCACCCATAGTCTGGAAATAACCTCAGTCCTTCACTGGATTTAAAGCTTTATTTATAGAAAGTTCACTGCATTAATGGCAGCAATATTTGCATTGTATTTGAACTCAGCACTAATATGTTAATATTTACATTTAGATAACACTTAAACCAAAACAAACTAAACAGCCACAGTTTTAGAGCTGAAAGACAGACATACAAGTTACAGACTGACTTAGGAGTAAAAGTAATCACAGTTATTTCATTCTGGTTGATTTAGTCCAAAGGTCTATTTCTTAATCAGATTAGCAGGAAGAGTGGATTTATCCAAGTCATCGAAATATGGATGGTTCAACGCCATTTTGCCAGAAATTCTTTTTGCAGGATCATAAATTAACATTTTCTGGAAGAAAAAGGAAGCAAATTTACTCCCTCATGAAATAAGAACTAAAATCATGTTAAATAGGTAGATATTTAACCACAGTAATAATCAAGTAACCTTAAAAAAATAAGTTTTCCCTTATGTTCCCCAATTTCTTAGACAGAGGTCATTCCCACCTACAAGTTAGTAGTAGGTCAGTAATAATGCATAATATCTCAGAAAGTAAAGAAACATTTATTCACCCATTCAATAACCAAGCCTGTGCATGTGTCAGGACCACGTACACTGAACTATACCCAGAACCAGGCATCAAGCAGCAATGATTATTAGTCTCAGCCTTTTAACTACAGGAAATTAGTAAGCTTTAGGCTGTTAAAGCCCAAAATGCTTACAAGGGCAAGTGGTCCTATGCTTGTTTTTTTTAACCTGACATTGAAGAAACTGTCAAATTGTTTCTACTCAGTTCAGTGCAGCTGCTTAGTTAAAATGGAAAACAGTGATCACTCCATTACAAAATCCAAACAGGAAAATAGCATTCAAGCAGGTAGAACTGAAGAAACCCAGAGTTTGAAAACTTGAGTTTCTTTGCAGTAAGTTACTTCAACTGAAGACCTCAATAATAAAGTTAATAAGATCAGAGAGACAGAGTGCCATATCCAACTAAAATGGCCCCCAGAACTTTCTAGAACAGGCATGATACTTGTTTTACTAACAGTTTAAAAAAACCAAACACCCACATCTACAGTTTATATCATACAGCCAGAGACCAAGAAGAGGAAAAGAATCAAGCTTTTAGTTTTCTACTAGATATAAAACTAGCAAAGTCTCTGCAGAGTCTTTTTGCTTCTATTTCCCCTTATTAAAGGAAAGTACTTCTCAAATACAAGTAATCAGGATTCTACCAGCTGCTTCTCCCCCAGCCCTACAAGAAATTTATCTTAAAAAAAAAAGCTTATCCAGTATAACTCTGCTCAGCATTCAGTCCCAACTCTTAAACTATCTTTAGACTTCATCCTACAGTGAGTCTTCCAAGTCATTTTAAACCATTGAATTTGCATTTATATTCTCTGAACTCCAGCCAAATGCAACAGTCTCTCTAGATTTAACCTTGTAAGTCAAATTTTACCCTAAGTGACAGGTTCCCATTAACTATACCCTAGAACAATGGTATCCTATAGCTAATACTGATATCAAAGGTCCTCTTAAAATTGACTCAGACAAAAAAGGGCAAATTTCTCTGAAAAAGGGATGCTGTGACACTGAGACTACAGCACTTCAGCTGATAGATTAAGTGCCCATTTCTTCCCTGAACAGTCTGGAACAAAGTTTTTCCTTAAACTTAGTATTCAATAGACCAAAGCTTTTGATGACAGCCATTAAGTGCTTTGAAATGCTGGCCACAGAAGTCATTTAGCTTATGAGGGTCTTATGTTTGGAACCTCATTCACGTAATTGGTTTTGACACAAAAATATGTAACCCCTTTTCAAAGATAGCTATTTCACATACTACTTCCCATCTGCAATAGTCTAGAGGAGAAATTAACATTTCCATTGACACCTCTGAGCTTGTGCTCTAGAATGAAATATTCTGGTTTGTTGCCTTTAAAGTTATATTACTGCTTCAGGCTTAAAAGTGCCATAGGAGACTTACATGGATTCCAGATGCCTAATAATGCAGGCATACCACTGTCACCAGGCATTAATAGGACACTAAAGTTCCAGCATTCATTTAAGGTAAAATGATACAAGATTTTACAGACTTTAATATGCTTTGAGAGTAGTATTGTGTTAACACCATTTGAGGAGCTAGTAATTTTTTTTGCCTTTATTAGCAGCAGCCCAAAACACTGGGTTTACACAATGAAGCCAAAACTAAGCCCAAATGAGTACTTAGCAGGCCAGTTACATGACTGTCAACAGCATTCACCTACCTGTTGAATTGATTTTGGTTTGTAAATACAATCAGTAACAATTCTACTTCAAACTGATTTAATAATCATCTTGTCAGTAGACACAGAGGAATTATTCCCAGCTTTAAGTCAGTTCTCTGTAGAATAATACAGCTACAAAGTTCAGAGAGCTCTCCAAAACAACTATACGTTTAACAACTGTTGTTCGGGTTCAGTCTGAGCTGCAGACATAAGCTCTGTTCTTACAAAGAAAAACTGGGAGAAATTCTGATTGTTTGAGCTTTTGGTAACACTGCTTCAGAGTATTTTGACACAGCCATACTGATATAGGTAATACACTATTTTGTGACTGCTTAAAGACATGAGCCAGCTACACAAGTAACTGCTGTACAAGGTTCCTCTCGTACCAAGGTGGTTCTGGAGTTTCAGCTTATCTTAAGCCATATACAGCACCCACCCCACACCCCCATATGTGAGTCTGCACTGTATAAATGCAGCGTTAGGATAAGTTACCAGGCTACATTCTTATACTTGAGTGCACCTAAGATAGGATCTAAATTAGTCCACAGTGGCAGCACAGGAGCCAGAAGAGCACTAGATGGAAGAGCCCAATGAGGAGCTTGTAAAATAAAAGCTTAGCGTGGTAGTTCAGCTGCGTGGCCACGCAACTAAAGTAATCTCACACTAGACACAAAAATATACCAATTAAAAGTCAATCTACCACAGCCAACACACTGTAACTCAAAATTTAGAGGCAATTGAGACAGACACTACAGACTGACTTAAATAAGCCCCTAGTCTCACAGCTAATCAATAAATTCAGCTGTTTCCATCATTGTTTATGCAGTTAAGACCACCATGAAAGCTTAATCAAGATGACCCCACCAAGATTAATCCACATGCTACCATAAGAGAAAAAACAAGCGGATTATTAAGACATGACTGCACGAGCAGTCATACAGCCACATCGTAATTAATGCTGGCACCAGGAAGGTGATAGCTACAGTGTATCAGCAGGAGCCTCCACTTAGACCTGTTTGTAAAAGCCCACCCTCACTTTCAAGCTGTACCTGGCTTATTAGTATAGAAAAGCTGAGGCATAATCACTTGATGAGAAAAGTAGTCTAGTCATCTGTTATTTATGGAAGAAGTGAGTCAATGTAACACACAGTGTCAGCCCGACAAGAACAACAGCCCATACCATTGCTTATAGCTTGAAGAGCACCGTATCTCCATTCTAGCCAAGACTGATTGGTACAGCTTTATGTATTCTAGAGCATTTGAAACAACTTGTTCAGTTGCTTAACCAGCAGTTTAAGACAGACTACGTACAGACAGCAGATCAAGTCCATCTTCATCCAAGTTTTTAACATGTGTTCCCAGGCTGCTTGGTTTCCATTTTGGGAATGTGTTTTTATAGTCTTGCAGGGATTCCACTTCAGGCCACACCTCATTGTTGGGCGTACCTAAAGCTCTAAGGCAAGCATAAGTAAAATACGGAGCAGTTTAGTCTGAAATCTGTACACACCACTATGACTTCAGTAAGTGCACAGCATTGATGTGCAATATTGCATGCGTAGTACGGAAAGGTTCAGCCCAACATACCTGAAGATTCTGAAGAGCTGGTCAATCTCTGAGTCCCCATGGAAAAGCGGCTTTTTAGTTGCCAGCTCAGCAAAAATGGTGCCTATGCTCCATATATCTACAGGAGTAGAATAACGAGCAGATCCTAGCAACACCTCTGGAGACCTGTACCATAGTGTCACTACCTATTGAACAAGGAAAATTTTTTTACAAGTTTATAAAAATCCGGTCCTCCAACTGACTCCAAGTACAATGGCTCATTCATTATTAAGCAGCATTCACTTTTTGTTAAAATAGCAGCCAGTGCTAGGAGTTTTAGTGAAAATACTAGTTTCAAACTTCATTTACAGATAAGTTTTGATAAACTCCTCTGCAGTAGTTTCTAGCGCAAGCAAAGCGGTTGCCAACACTGCTTCCTAAAGAGCTTCCCAAGGAGGCCGTTAGCACCAAGACATGAAGCAAAAATGCCCTTATGAGACAGTGAGCAATAAGTTCTGGCCCATCTGATTCATTGTTAAGGTAATAGTGAGATTCATAAGATGCTTTGGAACCTGAGAGTAAAACTGCAGTCAGGGAAAGCCATTGAATAAAACAAAACCAAAATACAACTCTGATACTGTTAGTTTATGACTTCAAAAGCTCCATGATTCTTTTTCGGCTGTTTCCTATTCAGTTGTTACCAGGAAGCTAGTAAGCATTGTCTGAAAGACAAAGAGGATGTTCCAACTCACTCACTTCGTGAGTGTATACCCGCACTGGAATTCCAAAGGCTCGAGCCAATCCAAAGTCCGCCAGTTTAATCACTCCCTTGTCATCTATTAAGAGATTCTGAGGTTTTAAGTCTCTGTGTAGAACTCTTCTTGAATGGCAGAAGACAATACCTTGCAAGATTTGATACAAGTAACTCTGTAGAAAGGATGATGTGGAAGAAAAAAGAAGGGGAATAATTTTAGTAAAAGTTAGTGTTCTGCAACATAAAGCTGTTCCCTTACATTAGCTCTCCCCATAGTAGTAGGAAATGGAGATCCAAAGCATTGCAGCTATTGAGTTAATATCAATCATAAAGCCACACAAATTCTTTACTTAAGCTTACTTTAAGGCAGTTTAATTTCAGTAATTAAAAGAATTTGAAGTTGCATTTGAAAGCCAAATTCACATTCATCTTATTATCCACAGCTGCTGCTTTAACCTTTAATTTCTCCTCAAGGAGTTAATTATACTGAAAATAAGAGCTGCTTATAGCTTTTTAGGTTATTTTCTTTACAAATTTAATGTAATTTCTTATATTAAGAAATTGTCCTCATTACCTTAACACGTGAACGATCCAAATATTGGCCAGATGGAATAGTATCCAAATATTTCTTGAGATCCATGGAAAGGAATTCAAAGACAAGGTACAGTCTTGAATCCTGCATAAGAACATCCTGAAGACTAAAAATTGGGTATACAATTAACTCCATTGTGAAATGCACGGACTCATGGTTACATTTCTCTTCTCAACAGGGATACAAGCTGACATTTCCAGGTGCCCGTTACAAAAGCCTTAAAAAGCTTTCAGTCTTCAAAGATAACAGACTTACTGAGTTACTGTCATCTGGAAAATCAAGTATCTCTCAAATGGTGCCAGACTGAGATAAACGCCTTATTACTTCCTCTTACATTTCCTCATGCCTAGCATCAGGCACAAGAAGTCCAAGGGAAGAAATATTGTTGCCTTTAAAAAAAAAAATACTGTGGCTGTTGGTGCCTAGTTTCCATTTGAAGCTGGCTTATTACAGCAGAGCCTGAATTACTAGGAGGGTTTAAGGGAATATTATAATAGGAACCTAGTAGACACAGTGGGATATGCACAGGTTTAAGTATCTCCATCCTTAATAGATTATAAGGGTTCCTAAAGCCAAGCTTACATGCATAGAGACACTACATGGCTGGAACTTGGCCAGTTTTAAGGCACATTAGAGAGAAAGTATTTTGCTGCATCAAAGAGCAAGTAAATATTTTGTGGGGAAGACAATAGCTGTGATCAATTCTACAGGTCAGGTAGCCACTGATGGAAGTTTCACTCGTAGCTCAGACACGCCAGCTATGACAACATCATAACACAACACATAAATCTCTGCTGCAAAACCGCAAGGGAGTGATTGGCAACAGAGGCTCACATAAGAACACTAAGGTCAAGCAGTCTATTCCAAGGTGGCAAATAAGGTTTTGAGACTGATTAAAGTAATAGCTTCAACCAGTTTTCATGAGGTACACTGTCTCCATTCTGACAGTAACCACTCTGAAGAGAACTTACATAAATAACAAAAATCACCAAAAATTTGTTACATTCTAGAATGGAAGGAGGCAGCATGAGGAAGTCTTAATTAGAAAACCAGCATAAATACAGGATTTGGGAGTATAGGTATTTGCTGCAAAGCAGACACTGTATTAGGCTGAGTCACTCTCACCTCACTGGAACGGTGGAAAAATAATTTCTTATCTGAAGGGACTTAGTGCCCTTCGAAGAGTTTAGCTAAATACCAGCATATGCATACCAGACTATATTGGGATGATGCAGCTCTTTTAATAAAGAAATTTCCCGGATAGCAGTACATGGAACACCTTCCTCCTCACTTTCTAGACGTATTTTCTTCATTGCAACCACTTGGCCTGTGGTTTTGTGCCGACCTTTATACACAACACCATAGGTACCTGAACAAAAAGACAGTGAAATACATGTAGGAAATACCAGCTTCAGGTACAAAGTCGTCATTGGAAATAAGAATTGCTAACACTGGCAAGAGTCCTTCCAATCAAGTTTTTTTTTTTATAATTATTTGGCTTGATTACAAACTACTACTTAGTTTTGGCAGTTTAACCATGCAATAGTTTAAAGCATGCCACCCATCATTTTTTAGGACAGGGTACTTAGTAGCCCAAGTGTGAAACTTGAATATTTGGAAGATGTGGGTCAAAAATCAGGTATTACTTGAGTTCTGGGTTGACCAATTTTCAGGCAAGATCACTATACCTCTTCATGCCCGAGAAGTTACAATTTTGTAATTGATACATCATGTTAAAAGGTTAAAGGTTTAGCTGTGAAAAAAGTCGTGCTCCCTCTGCAATCAGAGCTCTACCCAGCCATTGGTTACATCTATAGAAATACCTCTAGCACAATCCTTAGTGCAGGAGAGAGGGTAGTGCTGTGGGTCTCAGTAGAAGCTAAAATTGGAACCAGTAGTAAATCTTACATCAATAATCTATCTTAATCAGTGTTCACAGAAGTAGAACCGTCAACAAACCAAGGCAGCTTAAGTATCCTCTTTTCACACTTCTTGAAGCATTAATCCCTTAGACTAAGCTCAAACTAACTAGTTTCTTTCAGGAAGAAAATTCATGCACGAGACTTCAGTTGCAAAACTTTGTTGTAAGATCCAAGCCCATACATTTTGCAATTACCTTGAGACCACCTTCTCTGAATAATATACTGCAAATTCTCAAGTCTACATAAGGCTAAAAACACTATAAAACACACTGACTTCTACATTTAACATAGTCTGGATTTGCAGTGAAAAGGGGGTTGTGACTAACATCTACATTGAAGAAATCTTCTTAGTGCCTTATGGTAAATTGTTAAATTCACTTCACAGACATTTATGATCTGCTCTTCCCCTGGAGGAGTGTAGTAACCAGGTATAATCCGAGCAGAACAATCCACTACTCCCACCAGCAGCTGAGTATACCATGCAGTACTTCAGGAGCAGCTGGTACACCAGTCCACATGCAGAGGAATGGAGGAGCTTCCTACATTGAAAAGAAGCTGGTTTCAGGCCTCAGAACATATTTTTTCCCCTCTAGGAGAAAAATTACACCATTAGCCATCAATATGAAGGCAGATGCTTCTCAAGACTGAACAGTTATTTCAAATAGACTACATCTTCAAAAGAAGGGCAATCTGAAAGCTTTTACATATGGAGATAATTACCACAGTTAACCACAGGCTTATTTAGCTAGTTAGTTGAATGTCAGTAGTTCCTCCAACAGCCAGAGTGCACAGAGCTTCTTGATAACTCAAACTGTGGAGTGTTAACAGGGCTCATGGTTCTCTATACTTACCTTCCCCAATCTTCTCTATTTTTGTGTAATCATCCATTGCTATGGTTATCCCTGAAATGACCAGGAAAAAAACCCAAACGTGAGAGTCAACAGTTACTGTCCTGAACACAGCCAAGTCACTGAAATCATGCCAGGTCTTTGGAAGCTAGTTTTGTCTTACATAATTAGGATGCAACATGGAACACTCAACTTTTCTCCTAACAACTACATCCCAAAGTATGGTTAGGCATCAACTCAAAGGAGGAAGATGCTTTTGTGAGGAAAGCTCCTCCAAGCAACTGAAAAAAGACACCCTACTCATTAGTTTTATATAGCTACTCGTTAGCAGGAACCCTACTACCTAAAATCACAAGGCTGGACGTTAACATCGCGAGGGACCACCAGCCCCGTACCGTTTGGTGAGCGGAGACTGCAGAGCGCCGAACCCAGACTAGGCTGAGGGACACCAGATCCCAGGAGGCGCCAACACCCGCGGGGGCGGCACTTCCCACCTCCCACGCTGCTCGCGGCCTCCTCCACCGGGCCCGCCTGGCCTTTAACGGGGCTCGGGGCGTTGCGAGGTAACGAGCGAAACCGCAGCTACCTGCGGCTCCAGAGGGGGCTTCCGCCTTCGGGGCGGGCTCTGAGCGAGGGGGGAACCCCGCTGACCCCGCGGCCGGGGCTCCCTGTCACAGGCCGCACCGCCTCCGAACGCCCCCCGGTGCGGGGCCGTGGGGGAAAAGCCCCGAGCACCCGC
>VZSF01010532.1:0-143996 GCA_013398295.1 Chionis minor | reverse complement strand
TTCTTCTGTTTTTTTATTTTTTTTGGTTTTTTTTTTCCCTTTCCCTTTTTCCTCCCTGCTCCTGCTCCCCGCTCCCGGGCGCCGCGGCCGCACCGACGGCGGCGGTTGTGGCGGGGGGCGCGCGTGCGGCGGGGGGTGGCTGCGCGGCGGCGGCCGTTAACGGTCGGTGCCTGTCAGCGCCGGCCGCGGGGCGGCCCGCCGGGAGGGTCGGGCTGCGCCGCGTCTGCTGAGGCGAAAACGGGCAAAAAGTTTAAAAAAAACCCCCACAAGTAAAAGAAGTGTTTTAACTCTAGAGAGTGCGCCTTGCCACCGGCGCTGTTAGGACTGAGGCGGCGGGAGGAGTTGGTGTATTGCCCGGGCTTCGCTCGCCCGTTCTTCACACCTCGCAGCAGGCGGCCCGCTCGAGGGATGGCGGCCGCAAACCCTCTCGGGTGAAGGGCCAGAGTCACCTCCGTCCTCGCCTGGCGCCTGGCTGCCTGCGGACCACGGCTGGGAAAGGTGGCGGCCGGTTTGCGGCCCCTCGTTTGATGGGCATGGAAGGGGTGTCTGTGGCAGGCCGGGTTCGGCACCGCTTTCGCCGGCAGCGGGGAAGGTGAAGAGCGGGCACTGCGGAAGGCTCTGGCACGACGTGTAGGTAACGGCACGGGCAGCCACGGGAGCTGTGTTTCTCCCCGCTTCCCCACAGGGGTTAGACCCAGGCCGCAGGGTCGGGTGAAGCAGCTTCGCTGCTGCGTTGCGTGTCCCCTAGGTGGTCGTTGTGAGGGTGTTCTGTTTATTGCTCTAACAAGTACTGCCTTGTGTCAGGAGTGAGCAGGCTGGTCCGACGTTCTTCCAGCTGAACACAAACGGCACAATCAATTTTAACTGCAGAGGCTTGTGTTCTCAGCGCAGAAAAAGAGCACATTTTGGCCTGTTACACAATGTCTGACCAGCAAATGACACTTCTCCCAGTAGAAGTAAGCTTTAAGGGATTGGGAAAGTATGATAAATTACTTTTTTTTGGGCTATACGCCCAGAACTCCTGAAATTAAAACTGAAAACTGTAAGATTAAAGCTATAATTAATCAAGGATGAATAAGCTTTATCCTTTGTTCCTTTTTGGGGTTTTTTGGTGAAGTCGCTGTCTTTTGAATCGTTAAACCTCCCTGCTTTTAACACCACTTTTGCTACTACTTGGAACACTTAATATCCCATTTTCTCTGTCCAGTTATCTCTTTCACTGTAGAGCGCTATGGTTTCTCGCATTTCTCCCTCAAATCCGTCCAGTGTTCATGCTTTAAAATGGAATGTAAATTAACACCCCGACAGGACTGATCAACTAGAAGTAAAGCACTGCTCTGGCAGTTGGGTCCTCTAAGTTGTGGCTCAGCGAGACTGTCAGTTCCCCCTGTTTGTCACTTCTTCATTTTGTGAGACCTGTGTTTGAAGGAGAGCTCCTAGGAGGGCGAAGACAGCACTTCTTACTGTGGTGTTGGTACTCCAGGTGGTTTTCCTTTCTCTTGTTCAACAGCTGGCTCGAGGATAAATGGAGAAAATGTGACCTCTTCTGTGTTCACAAAGCAGGCAGCTTCCAAACTTACTCTGAAAGGTTTGAAACCTAGGCTGTGGCTGTTATTAGTCTCCAAAATGTGTGTTACATCTTGGGCTTACAGTAGCCTCAGGACTGTTGGGGAGTCTCAGCTTTGCCCTCTGGACTCTAATATTTCAGACAATCAAGGGCAGCGAATTTGCTATTGGTTTGAGAAGACTGTTAGGTCAGTTAGGTCAGGATCTAAACTTTCAGATAACCTTTTCCTGTGGTGGTGGTTGGCTTTTGTTTTATTTTCCTCCCCCCCACAGTGGTGATGGGTGTGTAAGATGCTCAAATCTTGAGACACTATTAATGGCCAGTGTTGGAAATGGGGACATTCTTTGAAACAGTGGTGTTTTTTACTGAGTTCCTTACAAGAATCTTTTCTGCCATCGTAAGTCTTGCTCTGATGTCCTAGATACTTTCCGTGGGAACTTGCTGAAGTTCACTGCTTGATTTCTGTTACAAAATGATACTGTGCTATCACATGCCATTGCTCTGTTGGCACTTGCCAGAGGATAAGGTTGGTGGGGATTTTTGTTACTGAGAAAATTATCACTGCTCCCATTTTTTCCAGATGCTAATTTATTTGCTGTATGCTTTTTTATTTATTTTTTGAGATAATGAGGTATATCTATTATAATACACTGATTTGCAAATTCATGTGAATAATTTCATGTGGATAATTATTTCCCTTTTTTTTTTAAATTCTGTTTCCAGTTTCTCCTAAGATAACTCCTGAGCTCTGCAGAGGGAGTCAAAATTGTTGTAATGGCATAGGAAAGAAAGTAACTTTCTATTAAAGATATTTTTGTGTTACTGTACTACTTTGCTGTTAATTATGAGGATGGCTCTGCTCTTTATTTCATTTCAATGTGTTCTAAAATGTTTTGTTCGGAAGTTTAAGTTTTTAAAAAGCAACAAGGAAGAGTAGAATGTACTTTCTTGTTTTAGTTCTTTTGCTATGACAACTCTGAGCCTCACCACTGTGAGTACTACTAAAAGTCAACACCTAAAAGTAAGTCACTGACAGTGCTGTGTCTTGTTCTGTAGTGTTTATATCTGGTCAATTTACAGTATTGAAAGTTTGGGGATTGTCTGTGGCTGGTAGGAGACCTGACTTAGAATTTTAGAAATGAGAAACTTTTGTACTTTCTTTGCCACTTAAAACTAGAGCTTTGGTGGGAAAGGAGAGGAGACAGTGCTCATGTTGCTGTGCAGGGGAAGAAAAACCCCAAACTCTGTTCAAATATGAAAGCTGTGTTGTTATCACATAACAAAAACAACTTACTGTTGAAGTAGGAAAACTATTTTGCAGAGTAAGTCTTCAGGTGTGATCTGTAAGACTGCAAGTCCGATCATAGCTGGTCAATACAATAACAAACCTAATTTTTTTTCAGTCATTCAAAAATTTGTGGAAAAATGGTAGATCTGCAGTTTTAAAAAAAAAAAAAACCAAAAAACCAAAAAAACCACAGCCCTCTGCCCCTCAAGCCCCCTGTCTGTACAGTATACAGATCAGACTACCTGAGTCTCGATTCTAGGCAAATGTTTAATATAGATAATTTCCTGCCGCTACTGTCTGTTCTGGTTTTATCATACATTTTTATCAGTTTAACTTTGCTTTTTTTTCTCTGTTCTTACATACCGTTTCTCAAAATTCAGCACTCCTGACACCATGTAAAAACTGTTGATGTACTAATCCAGTGGTTGATTACCCATTAAAATGCTACTGTGTTGTCCGAAGTGTGAATATTTCCAGTATATGTTAGGTTTTGTGATAAGCTGTTGACAGCGGTAGTTGTACTCCTGTTGGCATGGCTCTTGGAATCACAAAATAAGACCTGGCATGTTGCATTAGTTCTGAGAAAAGCATGGTTTTGCAATCTTTAATAGGGCAAAATTTCATTAGCTCTTTGAGGGAGTTGGACAATGTCTTGGCCCAAGCTGTTTGTTGTTTTTAAAAACAGCTTGTGGCTCTTCTTGGCTTTTTCCAGAGAAGAGAGTGACACAGAGCCTGGGGCATGAGGGTCATAACAAATATTTCTGTGGGCTTGAATTCTGAAATGCAAAATGTTAAACGGGTATTTATGATGCTGACATATCTAAGAAGGAAAATGAGAATTTTGAAGTTTGAATTTTGCAAAACAAATACTTCAAAATAGTTTTAAACACTTTTTTTTTTTCCTTTAACGTGATAATACTAGTTTGGATTCCATACCTTTCTTCCCTGAGAAATTGGAGAAGTTATGCAAAAATTAGAAAGAAAATGTTACTTTCTCTTTTAATTTTGTACTCTAGGGAGGAGTACAAAGTGGGAACTTTAAACTGTTACTCTCATCCTCGATATTTAAGAAATGCCAAAACTTTACTACTCTTGATAACTTGTATGTATTGCCTGATGGTTGGTGCTGGTAGCTCTTGCTCTCAACTGTTGAATTACATTAACATTCATATAAAATACGTGGAAAATAATAGTTGCTTGCACTGTATGTTTCCGCTCTCCTTGCCATTGGGATGCAGTATGACTATGCAGACAGGATATGTTACAGTTTGAGAATAATGGGTGAGGAGGATGAAGAGGACAGCAAAGAAAATTTCTTGATTAAATTAACTACTGTGAAGGTGAAATTGTGAGGAACCTTGCTCTGCTTGTGTAAATCATTGCCTCATTGTTCATGTGATGATTGTGTGCTCTTTGAATCTTGCCCAGTTTTAGTAGTGTCTTCAGCAAAACCCATCTTGTTTAGTCTTGGAGTAGTGGCTGTTCTTCCTTCTATGCTCCCCTGTGACATCCTGCAAAAAAGAATTTAGTATTAGCTACTTAATTATATTGTAATTTCTTCTATTAAATCCATTTAAAACTTTACTTCCCAGTGACTTGTTGAAGAGAAAAAGGCCCCCTATTTCCTTCAATCTCTTTAAAATTCAGAATGTTATATGCCAAGGGCATACTAAGGTTGATGCCCTTCAAAGGAGAAATTGTTCAAAGTTCCCATATAATATCTGATGTATGCATCGTGACTTTATCAGTATGTGTTATTGATTCTGTCTGATAATGACTTAGAAAATGTTATGAGCTTATGAAAGGAGCTCTGCATAGCTGTATCATGGGCTGAAACCTTCCCATGCACCCTGTGCTTGCTAAAGCAAGAGCTGGCTAAGCTTCTGCACTGATCTTTTGTATTATTTTAAAGAGGTTGTGATGACAGCTCCTTTTAGTAGGAGAAACTAAAGTAGCATTCTGCAATGACAGAGTAGTTGATAGTATATGCATATCATATGAGAGCTTATTTCTTATCGAGAGTTTTCATAGAGACTTGATTTTTTTTTAATTTTTTTTTTTTTAGGCTTTAAAACCTCTGATGCAGCATCTATTTTGGAAAGTATTTTTAAAGCAATCCTAATAGAGGTCATTTTCAGATAACTTGTGTGGAACAATGTGAGTTAGTTTTAAGATCTCTTCATGCTACTTTTACTAGTCCTATATTTTAAGTGTGTGGTGGGGTTTTTTTTCTTTTAAAGAAGGGAATATGGATTCTCTAGCTTCCATGACAATTAGTTTGCTTTATGGAAAAAGCAGAAATTGGAAAGGTTATGAATGATCACACGTTTACCTAATAACCAAGAGTTGTTCTTCTGCTTTTGTGGTTTGTAGGGTGAGAATTTCTGCCTGTTACTGTATTGAGGGTGCTGATTATGCAGTTGGTGTGGAATTACTTAGCATTAGGAAGATGTTCATGCAGCTGTCTCTACTTTTCTTCTCTATTTGAAAGTTAGAAGTCTGAAGCCCTCTGTGGTGGGAAACCTCCATTTTCATGGAAACATTTATATGCAAATGACTGATTTGGTTTTGCCTCAATTTACTGTTCTGTTGATTTTCATTGAGTGTCTCTTGCTCTTAAAAGATTATCTGTTTTTCTGTTTCTTGTCCTCACTCTTTTGGGGGGGAGATTTTTATTTATTTATTTTTTCCACCCTGTAATCTCGGACATACTTCTGTCACTTTAATAGTTTAGTGCAACTCCAGGCAACAGAGCAGCTTCTGTGCAGGTTCCATTTCCTCAAAACACCTGCTTAGCTTTAGGCCTGGTTCAAAGAAAATTCATCCTGAAATTGCTGGACTTACTGTGCCAAGAACTCCCAGTCACACCAGAAAATAGATCTGACAGAGGTGAAAAATTGATAATTAGCTTTAGCCTTTCGTTTTCTTGCCAAGATGAATCTGGTCTATATGTGAACTCACAATAAATATTTAAAAGTATAAAAGTCAGGCTCTTGTAATGGGAAAGGCAGGCTCACGAGGCCGAGGGGAAGAGGTGTGCGTGGTGGTGTAAGCAGCAGATCTGCAGGTGTTGCTTATTGAGTACAGTTGATCTGAGTGATTAGACTCTTCCTTGTTTCTTCACTTCTTTCCCCTTATTTTGGAGCTTCCTGTTCATGCTGTGGAGGAATTCCAAGAAGCAGCCAAGAATCTTTTGCTTCTGTACTGCAAAATTGACCCTTTTATGAAGTCATTTTGAGGATTGATGTGTAGTTTGTTGAGGCAGTTGGGTGAGGAGATAAAGAACGAGCCTTGTGAAAGGGGAGGGGAAGTATACAAGGCTGAGTGACCCCAGTATGTTCTTAAACTGTATCTTTGGGGCATAATAAACCAGTAAAGACTTAACATAAAAGGTGAGTCAACTGACCGTCTGTTCTAACAATCAATACTGCATTCAGGGAAAGAAAAAGACTTCTAAAGAAGAGCCATTCAATCACAGGTAGGAGTATTCTATAATATTAAAAAGGAATAGTAGTAACATATAATAATAATAATCACGTGATGGTGTTAAGGGAGAGGTTAATTAACTTGGCAGAACCAGAAAGAGTAGTACAGACCTTACAATAATCTTTGAAGGAAAAACTATAGGAATGAATACATTTAGTAACTTTTTCAAAACATAAAATTATTCATTGTTTACCCTCTGGTGACTTCTCTTCTGTGAAGGAAAGCATTTTGTTGACGAGCTTAAAAAAAAAAAAAACGGGGGGGGGCTTAGCATGAATTTTAAAATTTATTTAAAAAGAGAAATTACATAGTGTGTTTTATTTTGGTGGTGGTTTGGTGGGGTTTTTTTTGTAGATATCTTGGGTCATTTCTGTAAATGACTATCTTTCATCAGAGATTAGATTTAAGGCACAGTAATTATGTTATTTCCCCATATCTCTACTCATATGACTCCTTTGTGTAATATCCGAGGTACATAAGCTGGTACATATATCACCCAGAACTGTGGAGTAAGTTGCCTTTAAAGGTGTGGTAAGTGGTGAGGTAAAGAAAGTCAAAGATGCAAGATACTCTTAACAGCCTCTTAAAGCACTTCACCCGAGAACATTACATGCACCTAGACTTGCTGTTAAAGTTGTTGGAGATTTAGGCTTAATAGCTACCAAGCAATTGTGCTTGTTTCGTTAGGCTTTAAATTATGAAAAGTTAAAAATCCACGTGGCTTCTGAGTATCTGGCCTTAAACTTCTTGTTATGTGTTTTCTTAATCTGCACCACCATGTCCAAAGTTCTTGCTTTCAGTGTCCTCTCTAGTGTGATGTGGAGCAGCTGCTCCGTGCTCCGAGTGAGGTAGCATAGGCAGCTTGCTTTTTATTTCATCTCAGCCTCTGTAACAGTGTACTCTGCCTCATCACGCTTATACTGTTGAATAAGAAGCTGCCTCTCTATTATTTTTTTTTCTGCACAGCCTCATAAGCTTTCATTATTTTATTTCGGGAGTTCAGCTCAAATTTTTAGGGTATCATACCTGCAACCTCACAAAGGGGGGGAGCATGTTCAATGTGTTTCAGGACGTGGAATTTCTCCTTCTGTGACATTTATTTTTACAAGTAATGGCTTGTTGTGCCACAGACAACCCCATTTTGTAGGTGAATGTTTATAGGTGCGATTCAGCATCTCGAATCTCTGATGGCAGAGACAATTTCCTTTCTTCTTCCTCTCTACGCCTTGATGCTGCTTGCTCCTGTTCAAAGAATACTGCAGAGAGAGCACATATGCATGTGTCTGAGAAGGCAAATCATTTCACAGGTCATGACTTTGCAAATGCATGAATCAGCCTTGCTCTGGGATAGGAACCTCTAGTGGGAATAAGTTACTGTGAATACGGAAAGGGCACCAACCAATGCAGGTGCTCAGCTTTTGTATTCAGGAGCATAGGTAGCTCACAAGGCTCAACCTGGGGCTTGCTTGGTCTTAGGGTCAGTGCTTATAACCTCGGCTGGAAACTCGACCTGTAGCTTCAACATCTCTTTTTCAGTGCCTTAGTTCCGAATACCCTAACACAGCAGAGAACTTCATCTTTTCTGTGTATCCCCCTATACTCCCTATTGACCCTGTTGCATAAAACCTACTGTGATCTGGTGATCCTTGCAGTCCTTTGCTTAAAAAAAGAAAAAAAAAAAGTGTTTACTGTCTTCCCTCTGATATCACTTTGTGAAATGACTTTAATTCAGTAAGGTACTCTTATTCTTGAAGTTATTGCTTTTCCTTATATTGATACTGATTAAACTTTTTTCAGTCTTTTGTCATTTTGGCGCTGTGGCTTACAGCACAGTTTTGAAAAGTGTTTTGTTTCTGTTGTTGGGGAGAGATGGGCTGTAGCAATGTTGTGGCAGTGAGCGGTACGGGAGCAGGGCAGGTGCTTTGTTATCTGGTTTCATTGCTGCAGAAGATGTTATGTAAATATGTTGAGGCTTTCCTCGGATTTCTGTGATGTAATGTTTCATAAATAAGCACTGCATTGTTTGAAACTCAGAGGTAGGGAGCTAAATACAATCAGAAACAAAGTGACAAGTCTAAAGAGTAACAAATTTTTACCAATGATCCTCATGTAGGAGCTAATTGTGCATTCTCGGGAAACTCACTGGAAACACTATCTTTCTCAAAGGGTATGAAAAATAGTAATGTGTTTACCTGCGTTTGGTTTAGTGGTTGGAAGAGTCAGGGGGCTAAGAGTAAGAGGGTCACTAAGTCCTAAATGAAGCTGTTTTATCAAGTCTTGTGAAAAACAGCAATACTTTCAATATAAAGATGAGAGATATAGTCTACTGTTCTAATTGAGTCATAAATCAAACAAGTTAAAAAAAAAAGAAACAACAAAAGCACACAAGCATCAGTCTGTGTTAGTTCAGCATACTTTCCTGTGTGTGGCCTGTATTTCTTTTCATGGACTCCATCCCTGCAAAGCTGCTTTGTGATCTCAGTCTTGATGTGGGTCAAAAGGGGAAGATTGTTAACATTCCTCCTGCCCCTCTCCATCACCATCAGCAGCTCTCTGTGGATATCGGTCCTTTGGGCTCATGTGGGAGAGGGCAGTGGAATCTTGTGCTGCTTGTAATTGCTCTTACAAATACTTCTCTCAATCTGTGTCTCATCTGGACAGCAACCCAGCTCCCAGTTTTTTGATGATGATTATGAATTGTGATTGATTTAGTAATTTGAATGCCAAGATTGCTGTCATACTAGTATTTTCATATTTTATTAACATTCCCGTGCCCATCAGGGTGTCTATAATACAGCTAAAGAAACAACTTTTCTCCAAGAGAATCATAATTCTAGGAATTGTTCTCTTTAATTGCCCTTCAAAAGTTGTCTTGTCTTGTCCCTGGTTGGCAGCTTTAATACTGCTGCTTATCTATGTGACTCTTTAATGATTGTGCTGTATTTGTTTTGATACTAGTGTAGTTTCACTGTGACAGCTTTTGTTTTACAGGATAGAAACAACCACATTTTTTTGGCTAAATTTAAACTGCTTTCAAAGTGAAGTGTCCTTTGTTCTGTAAATGAATTATACTGGATTGTTATAAGCAGTTCAGAATTGCTTGTTACTGTGATACAAGTAGGTAACAACAGGCGTCTGAAGAGATTAATGACTTCTCATTTTATGTTGCATTTGTTCCAATCATCATAATTCTAATGAAATGCGTGTCTCTCTGGTGCAGTCTCTTTCTCTTGTCTTTAATGTGTCCATCTCCTTAAAAAACTTGTTAAAGAATGTGGTGTTGTCAAGCAGTATTCCCTTGATCAAACTGGAACAAAAGAAAATATAACATTTGGAAGTGATCTATAGCTTGAAAAGCAAATATTCAAAGATAGTTAACCTCATACTGAGCTCAAATATATTCCCTGTTGGGGGGCAGGGGTGGGGAATATACCGAATGTAGTTGCTGCAAAGCTTAGATACTGGGGAGAAAAAAGCTTAGAAGCAAAACCTGGTTTATGTGTCCGCTATAGATAATCCTTACTTAAGAGGAATATGTGTAAAAAAAGATATCAATAAGTAACGGCAAATTCCATAAAGCTTATGCATTTTATGGTTAAAGGTTCTTCTATGCCTTTTTAATACAGTTACTAAAACCACTATATCATAATGGAAGAGTCTAAAATATGATAATTTTATTTAGTCAGCTGCATGGTATGTTTAACTGGACTGTGACTTTTAAGCAATAAAAAAGAATAGCATTCCAATTGGGCCATGGAAGGAGAAGTAATTGACTTGGACACCTGTAATTTCATCATCTGCTTATTTTTGTGCCGATTGCGCACACTGCAGATGATTTTGGCAGTTTAGCATGATAAGCATGTTAAGCTTTCTGCATGAAGGACACTAGTATCTGAAAAAACCTTCAATGCTAGTGTAAATAAACCACTCGAATGTGTTGTGTTTTGTTATGTAAAACCCGCTTTGTTCTTGTTTGTGACAGTTGTTGCTGATGTAAGCGTAGCAAATCCAGATGTACTGGTCACTTAGAGTCCTTCCTAGGGTTTTTTTGTCAGTTAAAATTATATATAGTACTGTTCAGTAGAACTCCAAACTTGGAGTTCCAAGAACCTTGGAGAGCATTGCAGTATGTTGTGTATTTTTAAGTGTAATGTATGAACAAGCTTGACCTTCCTGGAAAGGTGTCCACACATTATAGTGAGTTTCATATAGCAAATGCTGTTAAAATAACAATAATAGAACAGCTAAGAAATAGCAGGAGATTCTACTACTGTCTCTAACAAAAGGATGAAAAGAAAATGTTTGTGTGACCGCTGCTATACATGATCACTTCCATTGGCTGGAACAAAAAAAAAAAATGCAATCCTGTTATTTCTTAGCCAGTCCTGTTATTTCTTAGCAAGACTTGTATAAAAAAGTTGCACATTTGTATTTAAGAGGATCACAGCATTTAGTTGTCATCATCCATAGTCCTTGCAGTCACTCACTAGTTCATGCCTTTCTCTGCTCTTTGTACTGACTGTGGCAGAGTCTGTCCAGTTGAGGAAGTGAACTTGGCTCTGCCCCTTGTGTCTGCAGAGCTGCTGACTGGTTTGACTTCTCACAGGTGCTGAATGGCAGTGGCTGTCACCAGAGTTGGAAGAAATGTGGCTCCTCTTGATAACAGAGCTTAAGATGATGTGGTTCCATTCAGGATGATATGGTTCTATTGTGGAATACTAATTTAGGTCATATAATGACCAGGGAAAATAGTCATGGCAACATCAAGGAGTGACAGATTACTTTTTTTTTTTAAGTCTGTGTGGTTTTTTTTTAGATTTGGGGTGAAATGTAAAACAACTTTTCACAGCTGCTGGAGTTCTAGAGTTGAAATATACAGAAGAATAAGTGATTGATGTATAGACATAGATTTTAATATATAAAATGCATTTCAAAGTGCATATATTTGAGATCTGCATAATAACTGGGAAAGAAGCAGCATGAAACTGAGCAGATAACCAGTCAGTGTATGTGGTCAGATCGCTAAGGCACTAATATTGGTAGGAGGCCTTAGCAGCCAAATTATTTCTACCATAATGATGTTGGTGCCTGAAACACTGACTCCAGCTGCTCATTTCTGCCCTACTGGCTTGTATTTTTGTCAGCCACCTTGCAGGAGTTTCAACCTAGAATACTGGGGTTTGTTCGTGAAGGAGGGAGGGGGCCCATGGAGCATAGCCTCTGGAAGATTAGACATTCAGCAGAAAATGGGGTAGAAGATCAATTAATCTGGGTCTTTCCATCGGCAGTAGATTCAGCACTCCGGAGTATAGCTTCTGTCAGGTCCTGGGTGTTCAGCTGCTGGTTTTGATAAGGTCCATCCCATACAGATGCTGTCTTTTGTTTGCTCAGAAGCATTATTGTTCATTTTTGCTGCTTGTGATGCAGGTGTTACTGTTCCCCCTGTATACCTAAATGTGTTTAGCTATGACTGCAATTAATCTGGAACAGAAAGCCGGTCATTAAGAAATAACCTTTTATTTAATGAACCATGACAAACAAAGCTCAGGCTCAAAACCCTGCTGACATTGATAGAAGTCTTGAAGCTCATTATGAGTGCTGGAGTGGGTATCTTTGTAACTGACATTACAGTAACCTTCTCTGCTTCATCATCAGGTTTTTGTTCTCGTTCATAGTGATTAGGTAGATAATGATAAAACTTACACTGCTTGTTGTTCTCATCTCTGTCCTTGAGTAAAAACATATTTAAAAAGTAGTTCTGTTGGGTTCAAATGTCTGTTTGTACAAAGCCCGTAAGAGAAAGGCTGCCCTTTATTTTATTAGGAATCCCCAACTTCTAGTGAAATGCAGGAGTTGTGTCCTAGTGGATTAAGCTACAGTTTTACTCACTGAGTCTCCCTCCAAAAAAAACACCACCCAGCTGATGAAAATTATTGTTTCCTTTCCCTCCTGAGAACTTGACTCTTTTCCCCATTGTTATAGGGAACTCCTGAATGCTACAGTGAGTGAGCTCTGTGCTTTCTTGGGCTGCTGTATGCTCTGAAGTCAAACCAGAGAAGACCATCCATGGCACCGAGATCAGATTTTCATAAAAATTTTCCTAAAGATCTGTAGTGAAAAAGCATTTTCTGCACTTTGAGACTTGCAGTAAAGCTGTGAAGCACTCATCTGAAACTTACTACTGTTTTTAACTGTGACTATTTAGCTCTTGGCACTTGTCAACAAAAACATCTATCTCTGCATTTCTTGTATTTAGCATTGTGTTCTGTGTAACCGGGCAGCGCATCATGAAATGCAGCTATAGAACTTACGGTAGAGAAATGTGCACCATGTCTCTTGGTGTGGTTACTGTATGGGCCAGGGGAGCAAAAGGGGAGGCTGAAGTCTTATTGCCAGTCGCTGACTGTGAGCAGTGCCTCTAGGACTGCAGTTCCTCTAAAAACCTCTACCAATATGTAGTTGTCTTGCACTTCCTGGACAGAAGGAATGTCCTTGCTGTTTTACTTAGATTTGCTGATATAGCTGCCTCCCTCCTCCCCCAGCAGCTTGCCTGCGGCTTGGTTTGGGATCTCCCCTGCTTACAAGGTAGGGGAGATGTTTGCCACTCTTGTTGTAATATTTCTTCTGTTCTGCTTTCCTGGCAGGTGCTTGTACCACCTACCATGTGTCAGATTATTGCCTGGGTCAGAAAGCTTGTTGAATGCTGGTAGGTCTTTTGTCCATCTGAATTAGTGATCCCCTCAAAGCACTGGCTGGAGCTTTGTGAGATTCTGATTACATTAAATATAAAAGCTCTTCCATTTTGCAGAATGTGTTCTTTTCTATTTTTAATAACTCTTCCAGCTAATGATTAGTTTACTTTATAACAAGTATCAATGTCTGTATTGTTTCAGTCATGCTGATAAGCACGTCTTTGTATACTGATACATGGTAGTTGTGGAGGACAAACTGACTGGAATATCTAATAATGAGCAAATGCTTATATTAAAGATAGAAAGGCAACTAGACTGCGCACCTACTAGTTATAAAAAATGAGTTTAATTTGAAAATGGATCCAGGGATTTGTTTTGTTTTTACTACCAGTTAAACCTGTTAAGAGCAAAGAAATTAGGTAGCAATACATTACTGAATCTTTTTTAATGTATATCTTAATGCGGTCTAAGTTTTTTTTAATCTGTATTCAAACTCATAGGTTGTTATTCCTTATGAAAGATTGTAGCTTACATTTAATTGCTATAAATAACAATAAATTGAACTAACAATTACTAAAGAAAAGAATGCGCTGCACTAATTTTTTTTTCTCCTTTCCTCATCCCCTGCCACAACTTGGGGGTGGGGTGGAGAAACCCTGTATGAAAACTGATCTTGTTTTGATGGTAGTCAGCAGTAAAACTCCATTGATCTGCTTCTGTTTCCTTGTCATGGCTCACTTCTAATAAATGAGCTCTGTGTTCTTTGATTGAGATTCAGTGATGTATGTATTCTTGTTTCATAATCATGTTAATAGATAAGTAGAAAATTGCATGCTCAGTAGAAAAATAAATTGAAGAGGGTAACATTGTAATACTAATCCTCACTAAATTGTAGTAAAATGCTTTGAAGTGGAAGAAACATGTATTTCACTACTAGCAGAAAGTTCTGTAACTGGCATTTGTATATAAATAGTTCTTGTCCTATGCTTAATTTGGTTGAACTTGAATTTCAAAACATGTAATGTTTGGAGACTTGCACCCAGTTTCTGGTTTGGAAATCTTTTAAAATGTGTAAACTTCAAATGTCCTAGGTA
This sequence comes from Chionis minor, assembly GCA_013398295.1. Taxonomy (NCBI): domain Eukaryota; kingdom Metazoa; phylum Chordata; class Aves; order Charadriiformes; family Chionidae; genus Chionis; species Chionis minor. The sequence continues at coordinate 129,869 of VZSF01010532.1, read as the reverse complement.
TTCTCTTCTTTCTTATTGCTGATCCCCTCCCACTGCAACACTTACCAGCAAGTATCAGATTTAAATGCTTTTGGCATGTTGTGCATTTTCCTGGTCTCTTCAGGATCTTTATAGTTTTGGTAGGAATTATAAACTATCCAGGACTGCACTAATTTTAGCAGAAATTCCACTGCTCTTAGGACATGCTGAACATAGTTAGGTTCTAAACAAATGATTTCAGAGTGCTCTAAGGAACGAATTACACCTGCCTAAAGACAATGATGTTTTCGGTCACAGACTGCTCAGCTACATCCTCTAATGTTCACTCTGTCATGATTACAGGACAGTCTGCACTTCTTGTCTCTCAGAACACTGGATGTTTAGGTGACATATTCTTGGTTTTATTCCTCAGAAGGATTTTGAAGATTACTGGTTTTAGTGCAGGCCTTATTCTCAGTGTTAAGTTCATCACACTGCCTGGTCTGATAGTTGAGAGTTATCTTGGATAGGTCTGTGCATTGTAAAACCCTGTGATCAGAGGTTGTGTTAAAACAAAGTTATTGCTCTAAAGTGCAGCTTATTTAGGAAGAGACCAATTTTAAATTGTCATAACAAATAGATATCCCACACTGTCATAGAGGTCCAGGGGTTCTTAGGGATAAACTGTGAGTCTCTGCATTCAGCTGTTTTCTGTAACAGAGAGCCTTTCATCTGTAGCAATGTTTCTTTAGGTGCTTATAGGGATTTTTGACTGGCAGGTGTATGCTCGTGCCAAACTGTTTAGAGACGGGCTTAGGAAAGTCAGCCACAGGTATGGAACTTGGGAGAGTGTAGGTAAGGAACTGGGGTGCTGAAGGAATTGTACCTGTTAAAGGGCCAGGCAAGAGCATGGTTAGAAACAAAGTTAAAGATTAAAACTGAAAAAAAATGCAACATTTGTATCATAAAATAGGGTGCAGGGGAAGCAAAGGTGAATTGGCCGGTGTGAGGGAGGATGAGAACTAGAGCAGACAGGAGAAGATCAGATTTGTGAGCACAACTGTAGGTGAAGACACTCCTTTGTATTAGATCCTGCTCATGTGCTGGGCCTTGGTCTCCTGGCACATGTGTTTGACAATGACCGCACTGTCCAGATGGCATCTGGCCAGCCTGACACTTCTTTGGGTCTTTAGGGACCTGAGCAAGACAAGGTCAAGATCTTTTGAGCACTTTAAAGACTTGGTGATATTTTTGTGTATGACTTGGTCTCTACCATCACTGACATAATGGGGTTTTCTTCTATTTGTCATAAGCTTAAAACAGTAGCTAACATATGTATGAGATTAAATTTACTAGTCATCTACTGTAGAACTATTGGTTGTGGCATCTTCTTGTTGAAATGAGATGTTTTGATTATTTTCTAATTTTGGATCACGTGCAATACTGGGAATAGCAACTTTCTTTCCCCCTTAAGCAAGCATCTTGCAATGTAATTCAGATCCAAATGCCAATGTCTATGAAAATGTGATGCAGAGCCATTTTTTCCCCCCTTTTTTTAGCATGTGCTTTTCTTGTCCTACAAAACTTAAAATATAGCTGGCTGACTGTTGGGACATGCTGTCAGCCAGGGTGGAACACTTCAGGTTAGCAGATGCACTTCGTTTCTGATTGAGAAAGGTTGTATTTTCAGGGGAGAGGGGAAGGAAAGGAAGATTCTTTTAGTCCTCAACAATGTGCTTTTCTTTTAAATAGTGTGATCCTGGAGAACTAAGTGGAACACATGTACATAAGCCAGAAGTGTATATGATTATTGTCTTCCGATCCATATTTGTAAAAACTATCCTGAAGCAATGAGAAGGAGGTTGAGGGGGAACACTAGATTTGAAAAAATATTCTATTTCTTGGTGCTAAAGGAAACTTGGTTCAAAGTTGTGTAAGTTAGAAATGGATAGAAAATGTAGAACAGGCAGAAAACAGGTGTAGCTTCGCATATTTCTAAAGAAGTGATAAATGTTTTGCTTCTAAAGGCCACATAAACACTGACTGTGATGTGTTAGAAACTGCCAAGCCATCAAAACTGTTATAGAGTTGATGTTTAGAAGGCACCACATTGAGGGTGTAGTAAAGCCATTGCAAAGCTAGACAGCGTGGACTGGTTTCGTCTGCCACTTTTCCTCAAACCAGACCTGAGTATATCTGTTTCTCATTCACCCTTCCCTCCCCATGCCCAGCCAGGTGGTTCTAGGTATGCCTTCCTGTGAAGGAACCTTAGAATTTTTGCATAAAAAACCCAATGAGATGCTGTTTCCAGAGAAGCTGCAACATTGTTTTACTCGCATTTTCACTAACAGTCAAATTTATTTGAAAAGCAAAACACAATGAGTTTCTCTGGTGGTAAAGAGAATGTGGGAAGGAAGGTGGGAGATTTTACCTGCAAATTCTGATGGTATTCCGTAGTTTAGCGCTACCCTGCTTCTCACTGGATATGCTTGGGTGAGAAGGACCTAGACAAGGTATTCTAAGAGATGCCTTGAAAGAAACTGAAAGACCAACTGGTGTCAGATACAGCCCCAGTTCGCATTTTCTTGTTTGGTAAGCTTATTAGAAGCCTTAAAGAACTTAACTTCCAAGTGGCAAGAATAAACTTGCTATGTTCATTGATGTTTAACTAGTGTCTGAAGCAAATGCAAATGAGTCTGACAATTTTTGGGTGCTTTCACTTCCCTAGAAGTGACAAACACAATGGAGGTGATGTTACTGAGGAACCTTCCAGGTAACTGCAACCCCAAAAAAGCAGGAAAATCCCAGAGCTAGGGGATGGAGGCTTGCTTCTTTCCATCTCCCTTTCTCCATCCATCTGAACAGTCAGTTTGAATTCAGGCAGCCTTAAGTGAACAAGCAGAGAAAAAAAAATTGGGATCTACAGAGCAGCCTGATAAAGAACATGAAGCAGAGATAAAGCAAAAAACCTACAGTTTTGGGTAAACCAAGTTATGGTGGATTTCAGCCTTAAGATTTAGAAAATAAGTAACAATAAATGACATCTGGTGGTAAATTGCAACTGTATGGCAAACAGATACCTAAGAGACTGCTGGCTCAAACTATTTATCAAGCCGCATAAAAACTTGGTTGCTGATCTTACTGCTATTTAATAGGTCAGTAGGAAGAAAGACCAGAAGCCTATTTTGCAAATAGACCTTCTCCTTCAAATTAAACGTAGTCAAAGAACACTTAAAATTAAAATGCTGGTGGGCAAAAAGGAAACTTCAGTGAATAACACTTGTGATCCTGATTCCAGATTTCTGGAGTCACATTCTTGAAATTGTTTTTGGCTTTTTTTGGTACATGACTAAAGCTTTGTCTAGCTTTGTCTAGAATATTACTTAAGTAGGGTTGCGAGGTTTTTTTTTTTAATCACAGTACAGGTTTGCTAAAGGAGAGGAGAGGACTGTAGGACCCTTCCTCCCCCATTTAACTTCATATAGTGTAGCACATAAGCTGCCGTCCTGTGATGGGAGGGTCCCTTCCCTCTTTGCACTGTGGTTCTAGAGATCTCTGGATATGGCCAAGTGGAAGTGTGCATTTAAGTATATAAACATACGCTACTCCTAATTGTTCCTGAGCTATAAATGACCATTCTGCTTGAATTTTAAGAATCCGAAATTGTGCTATGTGATCAGATGTTAATGGCCTTTATTGGAGGTGGACTTGTATCTAGGAAGAAGGTGTTTTTTACCCCTTTTCACAAACTGGCATTCTCCTCTATGCACACCTAGACAATCTTTCTTCTCCAAGAAAGATTTCCAATCTTTTCTTTTCCAAGACTTCCTGCCTTTCACACTCTTTGTATAGAATAGTTAGAAGCTTTTAATTACTTTTACATACGTAAGGAGAGATCTTTTGTAGTTTGGATCTTTGTGCAATAATAGAGATACAAATTGCTAGTCTATTTTCAGTGTCTAGTAATCTCATTCATTATTTCTCTCCAGGGTGTTTCCAAAACTCATTCCTTTGCTCAAAATAAGTGGTTTTATTCTATGCCATCAGGATAAGAGAAACAAAGTAAAAGGTTTCCTTGTATCTTCTTAATATTTCTGTAGTGTTACCAAGCAAAAGAACACCAGTTATATTAGTATTGCCAAAGTTTGAGCACTTTCTTGGTGCATAAATAAATAAGGGAGAACTCTGGAAGAAGAAAGACTTGCATGTTTCTGCAGTGAATGGAGAGTGTGATTGTTTGAACTGGTGATAGAAAGAAACTTGGCAAGTTTGCTGATGAATGCCAACTTAAAGGGGGGGTGAAAAAAAGCTAAAAATATGTCATATGACCTACCAAAGAGGAAGTTGTAATCCCTAAGTTCTGATGTAAATGGTTATACTCAATTCTGTATTGTATTATCTTGAAGTCAGCGGAGAAATATGAGACCTTTTTTCTTTTGAGCAGGTTGTCCCCACCCTAGGAATTAAATAAACCCAGAAATCAGCTTGTTCCAGAGGCATCAAAAGCTAAAAAGTAGGAAATAACTCACAATTTATCAGTGAGAGAAGGTTGCTTAAATCAGAAATGGGAAACACTTTTGGCATAAAAACTGCAAAGATGGCAACAGCTATTTTATCTTAAATTTAAGTCTTTGGCCTTAAGCTGTTTTTGACTGTGTTTGGATATTGCCAAGTTAGGGCTGGTCTATTTTTCATCCATTAATCTAATTCTAAATAGTGCTGAGAGTTCCCTCCAACAGCTGCATGAAAAGGCATTTTGGGAGCCAAAAGTGATACAAATGGATGCTATATGTGCTTTTGTCAAGTCAGGCTTCCAAGCATCAGCTTTTATGGAAGAAAAAAAAATATATGTGCATTTCTACACTTGCCAACTATTCTCACCTCCACATTAGTTTATTTGGGCTAATCCGATTCCTTTTAATTACAGTATCTTGGGGCTCACTGTTTTGAGAAAGTGAGCAAGCAGGAGTACAGTGTAGAGAGAGATTTCAGAAGCAAATTCTTTGGGGGTTTGTTGACAATATTCATAAATTATAAGCCAAAGTAATGTCTTGCAGAACTGTGAGGTCCCCAAGGGTGGGTGACAGAAAAGGTTTTCAGGACCTATGGGGACAGTTCTGTGTGCTGAAGAACTTATGATCTAAGAAAATACTGTACGTTATATTTTTCTTCAGTTTTATTTGTAGGCTAATTTCATCTGGAGAGTTTATCTATATTTTTGTGTAAATTTAATGAACTTGATTGCTGTAAGAATTCAAATGTGGATTATCAACTACAGAGCCACAAGCATTCTTACAGAAATAAGTCTCTAGGGGAATACATAAAAAAACAAACAGAACCAACAAACAAAACAACAAAAAACCCAAACAAACAAAAAAACCCAGGACAAATACTCTCTCAGAGTTGCTGCATTTTTTTAACCTGAGTTTTGTGATGCAAGTGTATTATGTTACTTCCCGAATAACTATTCGGAGCCTGGAGTCGATGCTTAATTTCACACTGAAATTAATGGATTCTGGATCACTTTCTACTCTTCCACTGCAGCATCCTTCAGTACAAACATCTCTCTTTACTCCCTGACAAAAGTAGTGGAGTAAAAGAATTGCTACGCAATTAATACTAACATCATGCTGTTTTTCTTGCTTCTGGCTGTCTTTCAGTAAAGTACCTGAGGATATCTGACCTTTCCGTTGGACTGTAGCACCTGAGGAATTGTTCTCCAGGACAGGGATATATTCCTGAACTGGACTCAGAAATTAGTAGCAGTGTTGTGTCTGTGAGTCTTGGTCTTCCTGGAAGATTCAGTGTAAGATGTAGAAAAATGAACTGCAGTCTTAAAGCTGAAGCTAAAGCACAAATACTGTGCCAACTTCACTTAATAAATAATAGAGTGGTTAATGAGTTAACATAAGGAAGTTTGGTTCAACTAAGTATTGTAGGCATGAAAAACTCAGCTGTATTTTTTGCTATAAAAGCCTTCTAAAATCATCCCCTAATCCTAGAGAATGAAAGGAAAGAACTTACCCCTTTTTTCCAGATCATAAACAATTCCAGAGGTAGCAGGTTGAACAAGTCCAGGACTAGGAAATTACAGGTTCCTTTTGTTGTTTGTGGCTCTGAGTTTTGTTGGTCATTAAGGATGCATAAGAACCGTTTCACTCGAGCACTTTGTAGGTTGTTGGATCACAGTGCCAACATTCAGTCATTCAGCTAAATCACTGTTTAGCCTTGCAATTGTTTCTTTTGGGGAGGAACTGCAGGTGGGAGGTAGAAAGTTCAGGGTAATTATTTCTCTACTGTGTTGAAAACAAGCATTATATACCTATTGTATGCACTTGCCTCTGAAGTATAAACAGTTTATACTGTTGAAATGTTTTGGGAAAGCAGCAAAGGTATTGGAGGAAGGGTGTGGCTTATAGCTATTTAAATCTGTATTTAGTCAAAGGAGAACTATCATTTCCATTTACACTTAATTGATTCAGCTCTGAAATTATGCTAAACCAGTGTATGGATCGATCTAATGTACGGGATCTGATATGCAAAGTATCTTTATTTGCCTAGTGCCCCACAGAGGCTGAAGCTGTTCAGGTCTGAAGAGCTTTTGTGGCAACGCAGCTCTTTTGTGAGGAGGTCGACGTGGAAAAGCTGTGAACCTTGCTGGTAGCTGCTTCCATTCCTGTTCTCTGCATCCAGCTGATTTGCTGTTTCCCACTGCCTCCCCCAGTTCATCTGGTTGCTGTAATCAGCTGGGTTGGGAAGGCAGCAGCCACAGCCAGAGTAGCTTGTTAAAACTGGAGAAGAGGAGAGCACACGATCCTGAATGACTATGCCTTGCTCTACTATTTGTCATTTCCCCAGCCTCTGCTGGCCAGTAAGCACTCCGGTAGGAGCTGCCAGGTGCAGGAAGTGAGATGGAGACTGTGAGCAGAGCCAAGTGTGGGAAGAAGCCTGAATCCTTGAACTACCCATGGTGGCCCTGCTAACAGTGTAATCATATGGGGATAGCTAGTTGAGAAGACAAAGATCCCAGTCAAACCATTTATACATTTTCATCTGCTGAGTGTATTACTCTATGATACTCTATGACCTATTAAATGCATAACTCTGCAGTGAACTGACAGAATGTTTTTGGTGAGGGAATGTACTTTTCAGCTGGGTTTTCCCACACAGTAATCCTTTCTGTCAGCCTCTCCCTACTGACACTTAAGAAATTTTGAATTTCTCGGCTGTTTTTGATTAAATTTGACAGAGCAGAAACAGTTCAAAGTTAGTTTTCCACAAGCTTCATGAAAATAGGTGGGCAGACAAATTCACATTCCCATTTTATCCACTGTAGTGTGAGCTTAGCTGTATTACTACACAGCAAAGAATCTAAGTGGGGGTGGGTAGCAGACAGGGTAAGTTCCAGTGTTCACAAAATGGCTTGCTTAATTGTGTCACATGCTCATAAAACAGTTGTAGCACTAACCTTTGTTAAAGTTTACCAAAAAGAAAGTTGAGAGTCAGCTCAGAGGCTCTGTTCAAAGATGTGAAGCACATTTAAGAACCAAAAAAAGAGGGTTTTTTGTTCCCTTTATGTTACGTAGTTACTAGGACCAAGCGTCCAACAGGAATGCATTTCTCATCTTCACAAAAATAAGGTTATGGCATAGGCAGGGACCCCAAAAAGTTTAAAAAGAAGGAGGTCACAGGATTTTCATAGTCCTACCTGTGGTCTCCTCTTCCTGTAGCTCTGCCATTGTAGAACCTAAGCCAATACTGCCCATGGTCTCCAGATCTCCTCCTCTGGGGAGCCAATGGAGCTTTGCAACAAGCATCTGGGAATCAGCTCTTGTTTTTTTTTTCTCCTAGTGGTTGTGTTTCCTTGCTTGTTACTTCCTGCTCCCTCTTGTCTGCTTTTGTTCCACTCAGTTTGATGGAAAGCGTGATTTACGTTTGTTAGTTTGGTGTTTCAAGAGAATGGCTTTTTTTTTTTTTTAAATCTTGACCTGGTTGTTCAGTTATCATCCATACAACTGGGCAGGTGGCTTTACGTTGTGGGCAGAGGGAAAATTGAAGCTGGGATTAGTAACTGCTGGTACAAGTTTAGGAGTTTAAACAGAGTGGTTTCTGATTCCTTCAGAAATCGGGCTGAGTCCTTTGGATGTACAGCAGGAACACTCAGGTGGAGTAACCAGCACACTGCTGCAGCTGTTGAGAATACCAAGTCTATGGGGTTATAATCCTCGGAATGAACCAAGTATGCAGTGTGCCAGGAGGAGGGACAGACATCTCTAGTTTATCTCTGGGTGAGAGGCCAATTACCAGTCTACTGCCTCTCAAATAAAAGAACTGCATTTTTATTTAGAGAGAAATTAGACTGGCATGAGGCTTTGTGTGTTTATCACAATGAGATTTTGTTAAACACTGGTTAATTATTAGTGAGCTAGGAAGCCTGTCCATTACAAGGTTTCCTTTAAGCCTGCTGTAGGCTGTTGTGAAAACTTGTTGGAGGGACTTGCAGGTTTTTATCCATAACAGGCTTTGTGTCTTAAGAGTCACCTAGTAAATTCAAAGTAATACAATCCTCTCCCATGACATAGGCTCTAAGCATTTGATTTTCTGTAATTTGACTTCTTTTCTTTTTTAAGTAAAACAAAAATCTGGTGGGAAAAGCTTGTTTTACAACTTCTGTTTAAGAAAGTAATAATTGGATTGTATGTTATCCTAGAATATGGGTTAGATACTTGAAGTATGTAAAGCCAATGTATATGTGGAACTTAGGAGAACAGTAGTAAAAATTAATGCATTTATACTGAATGGGTAGGCTTGGAGACATCCTATTATAATTGTTAATTGAGATGCAGATGTGCTTACAACTGACCCTTTAGAAGATGAATAGTGTGTATTTATACTGCTCATAGTAGAACAATGCAAATCAGGGATAAAGTTTAAAGCTACGCTTAAATGCATGAAAAGACCTGAAAGAAAAATTGTTCTGTTTACTATTTTTAGATAAATGGCCATTAAATAAAAAAATGTAGTTGCAATCCATTTTGTGGTCATTTGCCATAATAACATCAAGCATGACACTTTGAATTTTGAAGGTGTTGTGAATATTAAAAAGGATGGATTTATTTTTGATATTTAATACACTGATAAATGTGATATTTTTATTAGTGTGTTTATATGTGCTCATTTGTCAAGAAGAAAGATAAAAATTAACTATAAAAATGTTCAGTAACCAAATATGATTTCACAAAATACAGGCATTTGCGTTTTTTGTACACAGTCTTAGAAAGGACAAGAGTTTCGTCTTGCCTTTTAGGTTTACATTTTTGTTGTAACTTAAGACTAACTTATGATAAGAGTTTCTGCCCCTGGCAACTTCAGTTCAACTCAGTTATTCAGTTTCCCATCTGTTTGCTTTTTAAAACTTAAATGACTGATTTGCATAGGGCAAGTCCATACTAGATCTACCTGGTAGATCAAGGTGATGTCAAAACTTTAGTTACTTGGTTAAATGATTGTTTTAAATTGTATTTGTAGCCTCTCTATTGAATGGAAATTTCTACAGATTCTTGGTCAAAATTCTTAAATCTATTTTCCTTAAATTTGGATTCAGAAGCCTAATTTAAATGCTGTACTATAGGTGATCATTAAGGCACTAGGCTTTTATAGAACATGTTAACATCAGTATTAGTAAACGTGTTTTTTGTATCTTTGTCTCATTTACCTGTCACTGGCCTGGAAGTCCTCTAGAAATCTAATTTTAATTTTATATTTTTTCAGTTCTTTAACTTCATCTGGAACTTGAGTTTCAGTACTACATAGCCTTACAAACTTGCTAGGCACCGTTTTCATTAGAATTACCTTTGCCATCTTTGCAAACCACTGGGAAAAACTATGTCACATGAGAAAAGAAAAGGGGTATACTCCTGACTTTAATTTTTATTTACAATTTCTCCAAGTCTTAAAATAAAATTGAATAATATACTAGTGCTCAAGCATATGGTAAATGGTCAATTTTGCTTGTGTCAAAACCTGAGCTCCCTGGGTAAGAGTATGGGGAGAAATGTAGGTTTGCATTACTTGTTCTTAAAAAAAAAATAAAAAAATAAAAATTTGTTCTTTTGAAGTTGATGTACAAAGGCCATATGACCCTTTCAGAAAAGAACAGGGAAGAAAACCACTTTCCTCTTACAGAAAGTTATAAATAAAAGTGATGAGTTAAAACTATAGGATTGCATCAAAACATTGTGGTCTTAAGAATTGTGTCTTTGCATAGGTAAGAACATATAAGGATGATAGTTACAAACAATAAGATTAATTATATGACCTATTTCATAACATGTGAATTCATATATATTTAAAAGTCCCATTTAAAAATATTATAGTTGACTTTTTTAAATACATGTAATATGAAAATAAACTAAGGCATGGTGATTTTTCTGTGCCACTTTTCTGTAGTAGGATCTAAACTGATACATTTTCTTAGATTGCATTTTTCTGTTTTGTACATTACTTTTTATAAAAACATAAAACTAAAAATAAATTATTCTACATACTTATTTGTATCACAAATGTGAGCCCTAACCTATAGATTTGGGGATGTGTTTAGAGATAAATTGTAGTGTGATTCCCAAATACAAGTATTGAATAGAAATGCTTTTTGTTCAAACATGCTAAAGAAATTGCTTAAAGAACCGACTGTGTATGAATACTTGGTATTGGGTTTTCCTCTGGTGCTATGAGAAAATAACAAGACAGATCTACCAGTGTGAGACTGCTGCAGTGTTTGTAACAGGTTTATTCCCTAGATAATCAGTTTCGGACATCTCCAGGGGCCTTTCAGCTAAACCACTTAAATTTGGATTCTGCAAAGCACACATACATTTCTGTATCCCATTTGCTTAAACTTCAGTGCATCCCTGGTGCTTTGCTGGATTGGAACTTTAGGTCTTTGTTGCTGCTTTTGAATATTTTCTTGTAAAGTATTTAATAATTGACTTTATACATCTAATGCTGTTGGTTATCCTGGTGTGGCTGAGCTCTGAGTATGTTTGGAGCACTGCACCCAGCTGGTTTTTATGGGCTTGTGTGTGATACGAATTGAATGTATGTGCTTCCAGTGCGAAATGAACACAGCTTGTGTTAGGTTTGCACTGGTGTCTGAGTGGTGATGTAGGAGCTACATGCTCTGCTTTAGCCTGACATTAAATGAGTTAAATTTTGGTGTGTTGTTTTTTGGTTGTGTGTTTTTTTTTTTTTTTTAAAGGCAGTATGCAGCTGAAAGCTTCTCAAGGTGGTTGACTACATAGAGGTCACTGCTAAAGGGAGGATTTTGTTTTTCTGGCCTAATGCCTTTGTGCCATCTCAGCACTTGCTAGCTGGCATAGCTCACAAAATTGACAGAGAACAAATCTAGCAGAAAGCTGGGTTTTGGTGTGTAGTTTTGTGGGTGGAGTTGTTTTGGGGGGGTGGCAAGTAGGGGGACACGGATGACATACAGTTGCTGCTTTACTGCGTTAAAACGGCTTGCAGAGGGTCTGCTGAGTGCTGGGGGAAGGCAGGAGTAACACTGGAGGAAGGGGAAGGGGGACCTCTCCCTCCTGATGGTGGTTCTGAGTAGAACTGCACTCTCCCTGTCTCCCAGAAATCCAAAAGCTGGTGATCCTTTACTACTTGTGTGTGAAGAATAGATCGCTTTGCAAAGTGTCTAGTGTCTTAACTATTAGCCTGGGGATTAACAGTTGCTGCTTTGCAATAGCATTCAAAACAAAACAGTTCAGTCTTTTAGCATAAGAAGGCTCTTAGGATTGTGAAATAAATAAACAAAGATGCCTTTTCATAATGGGTATAGTTGAATTTAATTCTGCTATGTAAAGTATATGTCAATGGATATACCCAAAAGCATATTCACATCTTGTAAGGGCTATGAATTACATCAGTGATTTAGTTTTCTGAAAACTTCGTTTTGCTGGAAGTGATATTTAACTCTCTACTTTGAAATGATTTTCCAAATACTACGTGTATGCTTGAACATCATCGCTACAGAGTATATCACAGTTCTCTGCAGGACATTTGTCATTTTGTGATTGACACAATTTTTTTACCAGAGAGGGGGATATTAGCAAATGCACAGAAACTTCATAAAAAGGTTTTTCTAGTACAACAGATTTCTCATTAGATACTCCAAGATTCTGCGCGTTGAGAAAATATCAAGAAAACATACAACTCAGTTACTTAATGAAAAGGTCTGGATCTCTAGTAATTGTTACTAGCAGCAATATGAATGTCAGTAGTAGTAAATGGTGGCTGTCCTGCTTTCATTTGCATGCATTCCAACTGCAGTTGCACAAACCCAATAACCAATAATACAGTGTTCTGCATGTGCAGTGTACAGTGCAGTAATGTGATGTTTGTTTAATGAACCACAGGACATGAAGGCAGACTCTTAAAAGGGGCATGTTGGTACTTTTAAAGGTCATCTACACCAGTCTGACCAGTGCAGTGGTGTTCTGCACTGAATGGGGTTTGTAGTTTAAAAACATATTTGAGAGAATAATTACATTGCAGAGCTTTGTCATGCGCCATGTGACTTCAGGAAATGAGAAGGGTCTTGGAAAATGGTAGTCAGCAGAAACACTTTTACAGTAGTAGGAATTTGGAATTGATCTTAAGGTATTAACATAAAACACCCGTTCTTGTGCTTTTAGACATTCAGCTCTTTTCAACTGTCTGGTATGTGCCCACATGATCACAGCAACAAAGCTTACTGCATAATGACCTGAGGTGCTCTATTTCTAACCTTCACTGAAACCAGTCAGTCTTCCTTAGCTGACATGACTAAATTAGTAAAGTAAATCTACTAATTTACTAGCTTAATCCATTTGCCAATGATGATTTACTGTTGCCTTCACTGTGTGTGTGTGAAAAAAACCAACCAAACAATGCACCCTGCCCCATAACACCATAGAAAATGACGGAGAGGGTGTGTTTAGTTTGCTGTAGTCTTTTAATGGTGTAGTTAAAACCTGTTCACTCTAGTCTTTTGTGCCATTTTTCAGTTGAAAGACATGTCTTCTCAAAACCATGGACAGACCTATGATAAACTTATAAAGATTCTGATGATGACCAAGAGCTTTGAATTGCTTAGCAAGCTGATGGTCAGACTCCATGTCAAAACCAGTGAACTGTCATGTTGGATGTGCTGGCTTTTGTGCCTTATGTATGGCTTTCCTCTCCAGCAGGACTATGTGTAGAGCTCTCTATTTTCTATAAAGAAATATGAATACATGTATTTATAGTTGGTTTGTGTGTTAAGTTTGGTGCTTCTAGAAGTAGCAGACTTGTAGTGAACATGTTTCACCTTCCTGCAAATGTTCAGTTAAGGCTTGATGCAAACCAAAGTTACTGGATTTGCTGCACGCTTGGAAAGCTTTGTTGGTATGTGCTGTAGGCCTGGTGCTTTCTGAAAAACACAAGACCATTCATTGCATATGCACAGACCAGTGAGGGAGAATGCATGCAGTAGAGCTTCTCTTAAAGCTTTTGCGTTTATTGTGCGTGGCTAAAAAGTATTCTGCCCTGCATTGCCAACTCCAGTGTGGGACAACAGAATAGGCATACTGCAATTGTTTAGGACTTCTTTAAAATTATGTTAGAATAATGCTTGGATAAAGGTAATTACTTCCTCTTATTTTTTTCTATAATGTTTTCTGTAGAGATTGAAATTTTCTTTTGTGAATTACATGGGTAACTTTGGCTTATTTGCCAGGAATCAAGCTCATGCCTTGTTTTATTCCTTCATAACACTTTCACCCCTCTGTGTATCTTTCTCTGCCTGCTGTCAGTATTGAAGCATACTGTTACCATCGTTGCTACCTCACTGCTTCCTCTAAGTTATGCTCCATGTACTCAGGCCATTTTTGGGGAGTGGAGGAAGGAAGCTCCTTTAATTTCCTGCATATTTGCTAGAAGCAATCACCCATTGTATTACTCTTTTCCAGCAATCACTGTATGGTATTATTTTGCCACGTTTCACTGATTCAGGTCAAGCAGAATGACTACCAAGATGTATATCCATTTCCAGACAAGTACTGGAATATAGCCTGAGCACCATGTCCCAATTATTAGTTGTACTTTATTTCAAGCATTCTAGTATTTTTTTTTTCTGCAAAACATTTAGCTTTCTGTGAATAGCTTATTGCTTTTAAAAGAGGAAAGGAAAAATGTGCATGACTGTCATCACCCTTGGTCAGTCTTTTGTGGATCTTAAGAAAAAACAAGTAGAAGGATAAATTTGAATTTGGTCCTCACTTCACTTCTCTCTTTGCCTGACTATATTTTACAATTTGTTCATCAAGTAATTTTGCCAAATATCACTCATATTGTGTGGTGTTGTGCAGCAGACTTTTCTCTGTATGATGGCCATGCCAGAGACTTGTCTCAAAAGGAGTATCCTGGAGCTGTGAGATGTGTACTAAGAAAAAGCAAAAATGTGGTTCTTGGAGCTACTAGTGGGTGGGTGGTGTTAGTAATTCCAGTGGTAGTGTTTTAGCAGTAGTAGTTGCAAGATATAAAAAGAAAAGGTGTCATATAAACTTGTATAACCTTTGGCTTTTATTATATGATAGGAATAGAGGAAGCTGTGCAAGTTTTTTATTGTATGAAATGTCTTTCTCCTTTTCTCCCACCTATATCAGTTTAATAAAAGATAATACCTCTGTTTTATTGTTGGAGCTTATAACTACATAATGGCTCCGAAGTTGGTATTGTTGGGAGATGAATGAAAAGTGTAGGGGAAAGAATAATTCATTCATTGAATAAGTGAAAATGGTAGGAACAGAACTGAACAATAAGCTGTCATTTCCACATAGGTAGAATTTTTGTACTACTGAAATCCTGAGCAATCATATAGAGACTTGTTTTAAATACGTACCTGTCTGTGAAAAGCCATGCCATTTAACACTGGCCACTGTTTTCAATCATGCTATAGTTAGTTAGAAGATATGTGCCCACATTCAGACATTTTGGGAGTGTGTATTTCCACAACAGCCTAGCCCATATGGCTTGTAAAAAGATGGTAGTAGCAAGTACAAATGGCCAGTAGATGGCATTGAGGCCCCGCGGTTGCAGAAACCTCAGACTCAAAATCCTTTATGTGCTGTTGGAATTGTAGGATCGGATCATATCACCTGTTTTTTTTTTTTTTTCCCCCACTTTGGACACTTGCATGTGTGGCTTGTTTTTTTCCGCACTTTGGAGACTTGCATATTTAGACGCATATCTTATTTAAACAGGTGTACTTTAAGTGTTATACCAAGAAGTTCAGAGAGGACACAATTTTGTTCCTAAAAGCTATTGAATAACACCAGGCCATTATACAGAATCAGGAAATTTCCTTTGGATAGTGACAGATTTTGTTTGATCTTTTTGTTGACTTGTGGGATGGTTGTGGGGTTTTCTTCTGTGTGGGTTTTTTTTCCTGCTTAAAAAAGGTATGCTTTTTATACTAGCTATTGTTTCACAGAATATCTTGTCTAAAAAAGTAATGAAATTGCTGCTCTGCTTTAAAGCACGTGCTTCTGAGGGTTATTCCTGTGTATAGTCTTTAAGTTCTTCACCGAACTGGGTAACTACACTCACAAAGGCTGTAACTTTGTGTTGTCTCCTGTGCTTTTCTTTGCATGCGATTAAACAAGGACATTTGGAAGTGAATGCTGTTAACTGAAATACATCACTAGTAGGCTTTTAATATCCTAATGGATAGATAGGTGTTGAATGAAACATAGGAAAGGCCAAAGCTCATCTGCTTCTGCCCAAACCTGCAGGTCACTTCTCTCCCTTCTCAGAAATTCAGTTTGTATGTGTTGCTTTTGCATTACTGTCTTGGTCTAAGATGGATACCTTTAGCTGCAAGGAAGAAATAATTTCTAAATACTTCTTTCCTTTTTTTGTGATACAGACTGTGTCTAATTAGGGGTAGTACTAGCTCTTTGTTCTGTCTGCAGCATGTTATGTATGGCTCCTCTAGCTTGCCTTTCTATGATAATTGATCTTTCCTTTCAGCATTTAATCAGTTTAGCAGGTTCAAGTACCATCATTCACATTTATGACTGGTCCCTGAAGTAAGACAGCTATTCAATACCCTGTAGCATGGGGAGGGGGCAAGGGGAAGGAGGGGAGTAAGAGGTCATCATGAAATAAGTATATTAACTGAGTAGAGGGAATTAAAAAAAAAAAAAGACAGAAATATTTATTTTCTTTTTTTTTTCCCACACAAGGAAACACAAAATAAGTAATAGGGTGGGAAGGATTAAGAAGATCTAAGGATCCAATAGTCCAAACTGGCTGAGGCAGATCTTAATGTGTGTTTCTTAGATGGGACTCATCGGGCTTCAAGGAGATGAGACCTTTTTCATTATTATTAGAATTATCTCAGTTACGTAGAGAGGAATTACTCACACCCCCACTTGATATATTTGGGAAATGGCATCTTGTTAAAGTTCTTAACATCATTCTTAACATGATGGCAGTCAAACCATCTTTATCAGTGCTGCCAATCCTTCTTGTATAAGAGAGGTGATTGCATTTTTCAGAGTAATTCAGAGGAGTCAACAGACCGTTGTCCCACACTAGTCACAGTGCACACGTGCAGCCCACATATGTAAGATTGTTCTTCTGCATGCATATGTCCTGCATGTACATGACCCAAATGGGTTCTCAAATGAGCTTCTAATGTTCTTCACATGCAAACACTGAAATGAACAGTACAGGGGGTGGGGAGGAGGGGGGTTGGTGTATGTTTTGTAGGCTCAGTGCCATGCAGTGGGAGAGGGTCAAAAGGTTCCTGATAGAGGTGGTGCCATGTAGCAGGGTGTGTGTGGAAAAGTGTCCTTGATCAGAGGCCCTGCGCATGACAGTTTTGGTGGAAATAAGGAGATAACAGCATTCACTGCTTCTCAGCTGGAAAATGGAGAGCCTTTTCAGACTCTTAGCTAGAGCAAGAATTGTGTAAGTTTGTTTTATATATGGCGTAACTGCTAACTATTACTTGGCGTTTATTATTGTGAAGAAATAGAAAAGTCTGGATATGCAACTAGGCCTCCAGCCCCAGACATGCAGAAATAATTGGCTTCTCTTAAGACAGCTGTATTCATTGATACAGTTCTGAGTTCATCACTTGGTCTATGCTCGACCATCAGTGCGAACAAAGACTTTCTATGGTTCAGGTTAGGCAACCAGGAACGGATGGGGAAAACTGCTATATAGAGCACTGGCTGGATAAGGTTTGTTCTTGCTTGCTGGTCTTCCAACTTCGTGTGCAGAGCTGTCTATCCTGCTGAGCTTTCTCAGGTTAAGGAGTGTGTTCAAGACTAGTGGTCTTCCTAGATTAGATAAAAAGGTTTGTTTGAGGCGTGGATTTTCCTAGGGTTTCTCTTTTATTGCTGCTGGAGGGAAGCTGTCACTTTTTGTGGCCGCATGGCACAGTCCATTTAAATAACAAACAAAAAACCCCACAAACAAAAACATCTCTTCCTTTAATTCACTAGCAAATGACATAAAGCATTCTAGTGAACAATTCTATATTTTGTTGTTAAGTAGTAATTGCCATTGCTGATCCCAGATCAACTAAATAGTGTATTTCTTCGTGGGAGATAATGTTGAACTACCGATCGTGTCCCCCCCACATAATATAAAGCAGTCCCAAAGAAAGAGGAGTGCAAGAGAACAAGAGTCACAAATATAAGTTTCGAAAAAAAACCCCAAACATCCTAACCCAAAATACTAATGGAAAAATAGGAAGTGGAATAAGAGTAGTCTCTGCCACATACACAGGTGTGCTGTTGTGTAATATTGACATTTAATTCAAACACATTTGTCCTATCTTGATAGTCAGTTCCTGTTAAAACTAGATCTCTGAGTGCTGACAGAAGACAGGCTGGGTTGTATATTGGGCACTGTAGTATTTAGTGGAATTAAAATAGTTAAAAATGAGCAACTGGATTCAGTCCTATGTGACCAGGTTAGGTACAAGAAGATATGGAGAGACATGGATTTGCTGGGTAGACCACTTGGTAGATAAGGAGTTGGCTGTATGGCCGCACTCAAAGAGTTGTGGCCAATGGCTTGATGTCCAAGTGGAGATCAGTGACGACTGGCATTACTCAAGCGTTGGTACTGGGCCTGGTGCTGTTTAACATGTTTGGTGACATGGGCAGAGGGATTGAGTGCACCCTCAGCAGGCTTGCTGACAACACCAAGCTGTGTGGTGTGGTAGATGTGCTGGAGGGAAGGGATGCCATCCAGAGGGACCTGAACAGGCTCAAGAGGTGTGCCTGTGCAAACCTCATGAATTCAACAAGGCCAAGTGCAAGGTCCTCCATGTGGGTCAGGGCAATCCCAAGTACTGTGGAGACTGGGCTCAGAGCAGCCCTGAGGAGAGGGACTCAGGGGTGTTGGTGGATGAGGAGCTCAACAAGAGTTGGCAATGTGCTCTGGCAGCTCAGCCAACTGCATCCTGGGCTGCATCAAAAGAAGCGTGGCCAGTAGGTCGAAGGAGGTGATTCTGCCCCTCTACTCTGCTCTCATGAGATCCCACCTGGAGTACTTTATCCAGCTCTGGAGTTCCCAATATAGCAAGGGCATGGACCTGTTGGAGTGAATCCGGAGGAGGGGCATGAAAATAAGAGGGCTGTAGCATCTCTCCTGTGAAGACAGGCTGAGAGAGTTGGGTTTTTTCAGCCTAGAGATGAGAAGGCTCTGGGGAGACCTTACTGCGTCCTTCTAGTACTTAAAGGTGAGGCCTACAGGAAAGATTGGGAGGGACTCTTTATCAGGAAGTGTAGTGATAGGATGAGGGGTAACGGTTTTAAAGTGAAAGAGAGGAGATTTAGGTTAGATATTAGGAAGAAATTATTTATGGTGAGGGTGGTGAGACCCTGGCCCAGATTGCCCAGGGAAGCTGTGGCTGCCCCATCCCTGGAGGTGTTCAAGGCCAGGTTGGATGGGGCTTGGAGCAACCTGGTCTAGTGGAAGGCGTCCCTGCCCATGGCAGGGCAGGTGGGGTTGGAACTGGATGATCTTTCAGGTCCTTTCCAACCCAAACCATTATATGATTCTACATAGACAAATTTGCACTGAGTAATACTGTGTTATCACAAAAGTAATACAAGCTCTGTTCCTCTGTAGAAAACTTTGTTGCCTGAAGTTCCACAATGGGTTATGTTAATCTGCGGTGTATTAAACTACTTAAAAAAGGATTGTACTCAGCCAGTTCTATCAGTAGGAAGCTGTGCACTCCCAGCAGTGGACAGCAAATGTTGGACACTGGGAGTGCCTCGGCTTTGGGAGGAAGGGAAGTGCCAGGGGTCTGGCACTGGGGCAAGAAGTTCTCAGGATTGCAGCCATCAAGGGAGAGAGAAAACTCCTCAGCAAACTTTCTAATTTATATTGAGTATGATGTTCATGGTATGGAAAAAAAACCTGTTGGACAGCTTGGGTCAAGTGCCTGGGTCTCGCTCCTCCTCATCCGTGCATCTGGCAAGCTCGAACACACTGAGACCTTGAAACCCCCACACTGTAGCTGGGTATGAGGTAAATATTTTCACAAATTCAGACACCCGAGTCTTCTAAAAAAGTGGTTTCCCAAAGCATTAGAAAGAGACCTCACTGAAAAGTAAAATTACTGAAAAAGAAATTGAACTTGTCACTCAATCCAGGAAAACAGTCTACATATTTTTGACATTCCTGCGGCAAACTGCAGAGTGACTTGCGTTCAGGTTACAGTTGTGACATAATTTCCTGTCAGCGAGACAGAACGCAGGCCTCTTTTTGCACACCATGTTGTGGAGTTCGTAAGAGCGTGCTGGTGGTTCCTTCTGGCCTCCACAAGCTGAAAGTAAATTCAAAGATGGGCGAGTATAATTGATGCATCTGATGTAGGTCAGAAAGATAACTCCTGTCATGTGGGGCTGCCTCTTCTGGGCTTGAGGAGATTTGCTGAAGGGACGATGTTTGCAGTTTCTGCCACTGATACAGCATCAGTTGTTGCAGTTACTTAAAAACAGTGAGAATCTGGCACCTGATAAGCTCTGCAACCATGAGACTATTGTGAAATATCTTACATGAAGCACATTTCTTTATCCTTTATTGCTGACCTCTGTGACCTGTCACTTAGGAAATGCAACAATTGATATATTTACACCTGGAAGATGGCTAATAAATCTATGTCACAGATCGTATTTTGGATGCTCTTGCATGGACATTGAAGGAGAGAATAAATTTTCTATCTAACGCTTAGCTGATTTTTTTTTTATTATTTTCAAGGAGCTGGTCATGCAAGGAAGCCTAGGTTATAAAAGTAAATAAGATATGAGGAAAAATATTAGATACAATTACTGTTGGTTTCCCCACTGCTGATGCGAGATGAATCCTGGCACTTGTGATCCTTGGGAGGTCTTCTGGGACCTAAAATTTTATGATCTCTTGATGTGACTTACACATGTAGTGCTTCTGGGACAAGCAGCACTGGCTTTCCAGGTGGTGGTGCCTCTTTTTTAAATGATAGGTGGTTGTTGGCAGAGTACCTGCGCATGTCTTAGATTCTGGTAATTTGTGTAAAATATCTAGAAAGACTTATGAAATTCATCTTTAGAGAGAACATTAAAAAAAATCGCACCAGATGTCACTTCAAAAATAATTGTATCATTTTTAATACCAACAGTTTCTTCTGATATTTAACTTTGAACAGTGGATCCTTTTTCTATAAACAAATACATGAAAAGCACTGCTCACACATCGAGTTGCTCGAACATTCTTACAAAGAAACAGGGATGTCTTGTCATGAGCCTTTTCTGAAATACCAAACCAGTATTTTCTGTCCTTGCAACATGAATTGCAGTAGTTGCATATGGAAAATAGATATATGCTCCCAATACTGTATACTGTGCTGAGTAAAAATAGCACCTTTTTGGTGGACATAGACTACACCAAGCATTGTGTACAGATAACTGCTACATCATGGGCTGACGATAGGGTTTATGTGCAAGGTGATGCAAACTGTGGGTGTGTTGACTACAGATATTTTTTTGTTGTTTGTGGAATTGAACTTCAACCATAGCATTGCCTTGAAATAGGATTTTCCATTTATACTACAGCCATATAATTTTTACCCTTTGCAATATTGCTGCATATGTAACATTTTGCAGGGTTCCAAAACCCATCTAATATCACACAGGAAATGTACAAATATATTTATAGTTTTTGTTATAAATGATACATGAAATATTTGGTTTCCAGACATCTTGTCTTTAGCTTTGTGTTGCCATGGGCACTCATTAGTATTCCAGGGAGGCCTGGTTGTCATGGTAAAGTGTGTAGTTGTACTGTGTTCCCATGGCAACCTCCACCATTACGTACCTTCAGCAGATCTGCTAGCAAATCTGTTTGGGTAAATCTAAGATTATCTTATGGTAACATTAATGTTTTAAATGACATTACCATCCTATCCCTAGGTGATTAGCTTTACAAATGTGTTTGGTATGTTAATATGGACCATTTGGTCAGTATAACACAATGCTGGTTTGGACTTCAGTTAAAAAGCAGCAGCAGGGGATTGCTTGACCTCTAAAGAGGTTAAAACAAAATTGTGGTGTTGAAGCTGTCTCTCATGTTCTTGTGTGTGTCTGGATTTGAAACTAAAACATTTCTGAGCTTGTAGCTCCTGCCTTGAACGACCTGCAGCAGTAACAACCTTTCTGTGTACATCTAGGTGCACATGAGGGAGTTTTCATTTTTAAACCTCCTTTTTTTTAAGGAAGAGAAAGTAAATTACTTGCTGACGCACTGCTTGCTGTGGTTTGCTTAGGGAGCCAGGTAGTATTGCCAGTGGGGAGCAGCACTATAGATGGTTATCTTTGCGTCAGTAAAGTTTTCTACCCATTGCTGGAGAACTTGTTTTGATGTTGGAGATGTTTAAAAATGTGGTAGACGGATTAACATCTGTCAGCCCCTTGCTTATGACAGGTTGTTTACTTGTCTTAAATTTTTTTCTCCTTTCGTACATTTTTAGTTTATGTAATGTACCCAGTTAAGGAGCTGATGAAAAAGCTGTGTGCTATTGTTGTTTTTTTTTAAAATGCTCTAGCAGATGTGGAGTGCTATGCATTCAGAAGTGAAATATGCCTATGTAGCCTGTTTAGACAGGACAGCTTGATTGGCCTCTGATAGATGCCCGTGCAGTGTCTGTTGTTCAGTCATAGAAATGAACTAGAAAAATATACAATTGGATGGAATGTAGAAATCTGTCCAATTTTGAAATCAAATATCAAAAAATGATAATGCAGTATTCTGAGTGGTGACTTGACACATATGGGAGAATTTTGTTCTGCTTAGCCATAAATAAAGCATAAGGCTTTCTGCAGCCCTAGTGGGTATGTTAGTTTTATCGTGGTTCTGATTGTTTCTTTGTTGTGGTTAGTAGATAAAAATAGTGACTTCAAACAAACAAAACTTTTAATTTGAATCGGATTATTTAAAGATTTAAACATTAGAAATCACTTTATCAGCTCATATCCTTATTCTTTTGCTTTAAGCTGATGAAGTGAGTTTGCACAGATCCCTTGGCCTCTTTCACAGCTGCATTTAGAATGTCAGAGATTTCTTGAAGTCATGTTCCTGTAAGCTGTTTCCCTTTTCACTAGAATCATAGAATTGTTTAGGTTGGAAAGGACCTTTAAGACCAAATCAAACGGTTAATCTAGCACTGCCAAATCCACCACTAAACCATGTCCCTCAGCATCAGGTCTATCTGTCTATTAAATAACTCCAGGGACAGTGACTCAACCGCTTCCTTGGGCAGCCTGTTCCAATGCTTGACAATCCTTTCAGTGAAGAAATGTTTCCTAATATCCAATCTAAACCTCCCTTGGGGCAACTTGGGGCTGTTTCCTCTTGTTTTATTGCCTGTTACTTAGGAGAAGAGACCAGCCCCCACCTGGCTACAACCTCCTTTCAGGTATGTGCAGAGAGTGATAAGATCTCCTCTCAGCCTCCTTTTCTCCAGGCTAAATAAATGACCCCAGTTCCNGTGACTTCAAACAAACAAAACTTTTAATTTGAATCGGATTATTTAAAGATTTAAACATTAGAAATCACTTTATCAGCTCATATCCTTATTCTTTTGCTTTAAGCTGATGAAGTGAGTTTGCACAGATCCCTTGGCCTCTTTCACAGCTGCATTTAGAATGTCAGAGATTTCTTGAAGTCATGTTCCTGTAAGCTGTTTCCCTTTTCACTAGAATCATAGAATTGTTTAGGTTGGAAAGGACCTTTAAGACCAAATCAAACGGTTAATCTAGCACTGCCAAATCCACCACTAAACCATGTCCCTCAGCATCAGGTCTATCTGTCTATTAAATACCTCCAGGGACAGTGACTCAACCGCTTCCTTGGGCAGCCTGTTCCAATGCTTGACAATCCTTTCAGTGAAGAAATGTTTCCTAATATCCAATCTAAACCTCCCTTGGGGCAACTTGGGGCTGTTTCCTCTTGTTTTATTGCCTGTTACTTAGGAGAAGAGACCAGCCCCCACCTGGCTACAACCTCCTTTCAGGTATGTGCAGAGAGTGATAAGATCTCCTCTCAGCCTCCTTTTCTCCAGGCTAAATAAATGACCCCAGTTCCCTCAGCCGCTTCTCACAAGACTTGTGCTACAGACCCCTCACCAGCTCCATTGCCCTTCTCTGAACATGCTCCAGCACCTCAATGTCTTTCTTCTAGTGAGGGGCCTAAAATTGAACACAGTATTCATTCTGCAGCCTCGCCAGTGCCGAGTACAGGGGGATGATCACTTCCCTAGTCCTGCTGGCCACACTGTTCCTGATACTAGCCAGGATGCTGTTGGCCTTCTTGGCCACCTGGACACCCGATGGCTCATTCAGCTGGCTGTTGACCAACACCCCCAGGTCCCTTTCTGCTGGGCAGTTTTCCAGCCACTCCTCCCCATGCCTGTAGTGCTACATGGGGTTGTTGTCACGCAAGTGCAGGACCCAGCACTTGGCCGTGTTGAGCCTCATACCATTGGCCTTGGACTGTTGATCCAGGCTGTCCAGATTCCTCTGTAGATCCTTCCTATTCTCAGGCAGATCAACCCTCCCACCCAGCTTGGTGTCATCTGCAAACTTACTGAGGATGCGCTCAATCCTCTTGCCCAGATCACTGATAAAGATATTAAACAGAACTGGCCCCAGTACTGAGCCCTGGGGAACACCACTTGTGGCTGGCCACCAGCTGGATTTAACTGCATTCACCACTGCTCTTTGGGCCTGGCTATCCTCCCAGTTTTTGACCCAGTGGAGTACACCTATCCAAGCCATGAGCAGCCAGTTTCTCCAGAAGAACGCTGTGGGAAACTCTGTCAAAGGCTTTACTAAAGGCTAGGTAAATAGCATCCGCAGCCTTTCCCTCATCCACTGAGTCACCTTGTCATAGGAGATCAGGTTTATGAAGCAGGACCTGCCTTTCATAAACCCTGTGCCTGATTTTGCTGACTGTGCCTGATTGCCTAGTTTTCCTGTACATGCTACGTGATGGCACTCAAGATGGTTTGTTCCATAACCATCCCTGGCAGCACTGAGGTCAGATTGAGAGGCCTGTAGTTCCCCGGATCCTCCTTCTGGCCCTTCTGGTGGATGGGTGTCACATTTGCTAGCCTCCAGGCAACTGGGACCTCCCCGGTTAGCCAGGACTGCTGGTAAATGATGGAGAGTGGCTTGGTGAGCACTGCCACCAGCTCCCTCACTGTCCTTGGGTGGATCCCACCTGGCCCCATAGACTTGTGTGTGTCTAAGTGCTGTAGCCAGTCCCTGGCCATTTCCCCTTGGATTACGGGGGCCTCATTCTGCTCCCTGCCTCTGTCTTCCAGCTCAGGGCACTGGGTACCTGAAGAACAACTGGTCTTCCTGTTAAAGACCAAAGCAGAGAAGGCATTATTAAGTACCTCAGCCTTTTTCTCATCCTTTGTCATGATGTTTCCCCTGCCACATTCAATAGAGGATGGAGATTCTCCTTGGTGTTCCTTTTGTTGTTAATGTATTTATTTTATGGAAGTAGCCAGATTAAGTTCTAGATGGTCTTTGGCCCTTCTAATATTCTCCTTGCGTAACCTCATGACATCCTTGTAGTCCTCCTCAGAGACCTGTCGCTTCTTTCAAAGGTCACAAACTCTTTTTTCCCCTGGGTGCCAGCCAAAGCTCTCTGTTCAGCCAGGCTGGTCTTCGTCCCTGCTGGCCTGTCTTTTGGCACATGGGAACAGCCTGCTCCTGCTGCTTTAAGATTTCCCTCTCGAAGAATGTCCAGCCTTCCTGGACACCTTTGCCCTTCAGGTCTGCCTCCCAAGGGACTCTGTCAGCCAGTCTCCTAAACAGGCCAAAGTCTGCCCTCCAAAAGTCCAAGGTCGCAGTTCTGCTGACCCCCACCTGACTTCTCCAAGAACAGAAAACTGTAATTTCTTGATTGCTGTGCCCAAGACAGCCTCCAACCACCACATGACCCACAAGTCCTCCTCTGTTTGCAAACAACAGGTCCAGTGGCGCCTTGCCCCTCATTCTTACCCATGAACGCTCAACCCTATCATCACCATATCATTAATCCCTAGACAATCAAAATGCTCCTTAATGTACAGGGCTACGCCACCACACCTCCTTCCTTGCCCGGTCCTTCTGAACAGCCTGTAGCTATCCATTGCAGCACTCCCATCATGGCATTCGTCCCACCAGCTTTCAGTAACAGCAATTTCAAATGTCTGTGCTGAAAAAGACTTTTTTTGATACCCTTGTTTAGAGAACACCACGAACTTAAATGTGAATTCATAATCAAACAACTGAGTTATGTTTTTCAAGTAATGCTGTCTTTCAGCATACTGAAAGCTGACAGCCAGGAAAGCTATTGCTTTTTGTCTTTTTTACATTTCTTCAAATTGGGTTTGCTTTCCAATTGAGTCAGACTGCATGGCCTGAGTCACACTAGTACTTCTGCAAATGCTATCTCACAGCACTCTTAAAATTCAATAAGAGCAGCATGCTTTTAAGCGCTTGGTTAAAAAAAGAAATAGGCTGTGTGAGGGGAAAAGAATGTAGATTTATTTTATAAACTTGTTAATGCATTTTAAAAAATAACTTTTTACTTCAACGTTGGTGCAGTTTTGTTTTGCAGTGGCTGAAGAATCTCTTTCAGTAAGCAGCTGCTAGCTTTGTTTAACGACTTTAATTTGTATGTAGGTGTAGCAACAGTTAAACACATGGCTCCTTTGAGTCAACGAGGGTGAAGATGGGCGTCTGCAATGACCAGGACAGGCTGTCTTACCATTGATTCTTCATGGAGTCCTTTCTTATTCTAGGTAGAGTTTTTGTAACAAAAAGAAAAGCATTTTTTTATATAACACTGATTTATAAAAAAAGTAAAGGCAGGAAGTGCAGTATGATTAATCTGCACAGTGAAGAGCTGTGCTAATATGAGCAGACATGTAAGCAACTTTTTCTTATATGAATCTAGAGCTGAGCAGTAAAAAGTGATGGGCAGCTCATTTTTATATATTTTCTTTTCTGTCTATCACTTTTTTCCCCAGTGATGGGCAAACTAGTTTAGAGAAATGAAGAATAACTGATGGAAATCTGGAAACAAACACTTTTAATGGAATTGAGACTGGAATAAATTGCTGGAATTGCACTGGGGTTGTGAGAGTTTTTAGCTGGTATCACCTGCTGTAATGCTTTTACCCTACCTCTGTACCTTGTCAATGTGCGTGTGGGTATTTCTATTTGTTTCTTTCTATCCTTTATATTTAGTCTCAGATTAAGAAGAGGGAGGATACAGGAGGGGAGGATAAGACTTCAGTCACCCTTGTAAGTACAGAAACACAAAAATCTCAAGAGATACTTGACTGTAGCCTGCAGTTTTGGTGTTTGTAGTTTGGAAGATGAAAACACGGCTCAAGCTTAGACCTTTCCTGAAGAGAGCTTTGGCAAGTTTCTTTGTTTTGTCAGAAATATGAAGGGTGCGCTCAGGCTCTGCCTGTGGAGGGCCTTTCCCTGAAGCACTGGAATTAATGTACAAATGAAAAGGAGAGGCCAAAATATCCGACCCGATGTAAGAATGCATTGTGCTT
The DNA here is from genome assembly GCA_013398295.1 of Chionis minor. Taxonomy (NCBI): domain Eukaryota; kingdom Metazoa; phylum Chordata; class Aves; order Charadriiformes; family Chionidae; genus Chionis; species Chionis minor. The sequence goes on along the minus strand of VZSF01010532.1, from coordinate 102,760 downwards.
CAGTGTGCATTCTCATGCCCTTAACCTAACCTTGTGAGTATAGTTGATGCTTGGCTATTTAGAAATGTATTGCATGTGGTCTTTTACATAGAAACGCAACAGTTGTAAGACTGAATAACCTAAGCTATGGCCAGGTAACTTTAAATTGTGAGTCTTGTTTTTCTTCTTGTCAACTGGAACAATATATTGAAAGCAAAAATTAGTCTTGAAATACTTTTAGTCTGTAGGTGTTTCATAAGCAATTGATTTGAAGTGCTTGCTCAGAGTATGAACAGATTCTACAGAATGATTCCATTCTCTACCAGGAGGAGTATAACCCTGAAGTGTTCACAAGAAAAGTTAAATTTAAGTTACATAACTTAAACGTTTTGAATAGCCTATCATAATCACTTTAGTTGTCACTGTGGGTAACTGTTGCTTGTTTGTGGCAATCTGCTGGGAAGGTACCAATGTATGCCAAGTAAACTTGCTGCAAGCACAACACGTGAACGCTTTTTCTGCACTCTTTACCCACTCCCAGTATTGGCAAGTATCCTGTTGCTAAATGTATCGATGATGAATTTTCTTCATCAACAGTTTCTTCATCAATTACACATTAATATAGCCATAAGTGTAGTGACTGTTGATAGAATAATAGATGAGATCAGTAACATTCTACATAGCCCATTTGGGAACAGTAGAGTATAAAACATACCTGTACAGGTTACTGTTAAAGAGAGACTTCTGTTGATGAGAGTACAGGGTTTACTGCGTGGAATTAGACAGTCTGTTAATGTGCTACGTGAACTCTTTTAATATAAATGTTAGCATATTATGCAAGGGGGGGGAAGGAGTTTGATAAAACAAATCTTATGCAATTTTACCCACGGAATTTCATGTTTGCCATTATATTTGCTGTCCTGATATCGATGAGTCTCATACGAGTGCATTCTGAGTAGAAGCTAATTATTCTTTTCTAATTAGTAAATTGTGTGACATGAAATGACTTTATTTTCACCATTCTATATGCTCTATGTCATTAGCTTTTAAAAGTATTTTAGATTCATTTAGTGTGAATCTAAATAATATCTAGTATACTTATTAGGAGCTTCTTGATTAGCTATTAATTAGGATGTCAATAGAGTGCAGTGAAACAAACTAGATGCTGAGCCTACTTATAGTTAACTTAGCAAACAGATTGTCTAATACACACAGCACTTCTGTACAAATTCTTACTGCAAAGGAAGGCAGCAGCTTGACTCTTGAAAGAAATTTTTCTTTTTTAGTTGAGAAATCAAATCCAAGCTAATAGTGTGTTCTCTTGTTGTTGATATACTGGGAGCTGTAATGGATTAAAATGAGTAAAGAGGAAAGAGGCACAGAGCTTAAATCAAACCAACCCAGGCAACTTAAACTGTATAACGTGCTAGAAATGCAATCTTGTAGTGTGTTTAAATAACACATGTATTATTATGATGGTACTGGGAAAGAAGTTAATGTTTGGTTTTGAGAAAATTATTTTTTGTTAGTAAAGTGCTAATTAGGGTAATAATGCCATTTCACCAATAAAATGCCAATTTCACTTAAAATGCTAATCATGTTTAATGAAGTCTTGCTACAATGCAAGTTAGAAGACAGATGTCAACAACTCGAGGTACTGGGTAGTATATGGGTGCCTCTAGTGGCACTTCAGATGGCTTGGGTGGTCTTCCAGATGACCACTCTTGAGACAGAAAATTATTTTTGCTGGATGTATGACCTGAACAAACCAAGTTCTGTATAAGTTCTTGCTGGAATGAGATTAAAAGTGTTGTTTGCGCTGGAGGTAAAACAAATGAAGCCATTTCAAAGACTTGAACTTCAGGCTCTGGCTTCTGTGACAGTGTTGTACTCTGTATGTATGAGGAACAGAAGGGACGTAGAAGAAGGGATTGAGGCTATTGTCACTGATTCGTTAGTGTGCAGTAATATAGAGAGAATTCGGGAAATGGGTGACTTATCTTCATGACTTTGATATGTACATCCAGTAACAGTCGTGCGCTCAACAGTGGTGGCTGAGTGAAAATACTCTGCATTCTACACTTGTGGCAGTAGTTGCAGACTTGTGTGCATGTGGCAGAGGAGCAGTGCTTTGAAGCTAGTCTTCAGCATGCTCCCTGTGACAAAAGCAGCCTTAAGATTGCCATCTCCGGTTCCTGCCAGTGCTGGCTGCCCTATGTGCCTTTCCAACACTGTGTTTTCAACCCTTTCTTAAGGTGAAGCACGGATACAGGGATGTACTGGGAGTGATTATAATCTTGCAGGAGTCCTGCTTTAAAGCAGTGCTAAGCTGCGTTGTGGAGGCGTCTCTACATCTGTGAAAGAGTATAATCAAATGAGGGGTTTTTGTTGCTGAGAGAACCCTGAAAACAGAGCAAGGATCTGACTTGTCTGCTAGCTGACTACAGCACATGCTCTCTTGGTTCTGCTTGCTCCTTTGAACTATGTAGACAAGCTGGCATCTTGACTGCTTTGGCAGGTAGCTGGGTCAAAACCAGTGTTGATCCTCTTCCATGTGCTGCAGCCCTCTGTTGAAAGCAGTGTGAGTGCAGCAGCACGTGGCACAGGTAACCAAGGTGGACACAAACTGTACAAGCATGTTAGCACAGCTGGGAGGTAGTTACTGCACACCTTGAGTGGGATGGCTCAAAAAAGATAATGCTTTCTGCTGTTTCTACATAGTTGTTAAGTGTAATTTTTTGACAGAAGAATGCACTGAATAAAAGGCAGTTTTATAACGGGAGTAGGAAAGGACTGTATGTGGAAATGCCCAGCTATTGGACTTGGGATATTGGATGTGACCTGCATAAATGAAATGCCGTGCAATACCTTTATCCTCTAATAAGTGGGAACCTAGAAATAGAAATATGAACGTTGCCCCTGCTTACCCCTTGCTGAGAATTCTCCTTTATTCTAAGTGTTGGACAGTAAAGAAAGGAGGTTGTTCCCTTTGGGAATCAAGCCCTTTATTCAAAATGTCGTTCAGCAATTGAGCTCAAGAAGAATACCCATTAGCTACCAGTAATAGCACTTATATCCCCTTTGGTGGATTCTAGCTACTAAATGGCAAGACACTAAAATGCTACAAAAGCCTGTGTTGAAATGGGACTAGGTACGTCACTTAAGCATTTAGAACATAACAGTTCTTGGTGATGAAGAGCTCCTCAGAATGCATACATCAGCTGAAGGCGCTGCTACCAATTTAGAGGGAAAATAGTAATCTTCTGTAGAATATGCATTTTTTTTCAGAAAGAACTGCCGATACATCTGTGTTTTTAACTGTGTTAGTGTGTGATAGGACTAACCTGAGCCCTGAGACTCCCATGTGATTTCAGAGCAAAGAGTGTGGTGTGTGAGAGGGAGTACGTGACTGGAAGGTGTGTCCCTGAGAGAAGGCACCCAGGAATATTGAAACATCTTCCCTCCCAGAAATGTTTTCTAAAATGCAGAAGCAGTAAGTCAAATGATTGCCTAAAACTTTTACTCTGGCATAAAATTTCAGGAGTGCTACCAACAATATAGATGATTTTTATTTATTTTTTTTTAATATTTGAATCACTGTTGAAAGTGATGAATATTTTCCTTGTCTGTGCCTTAAAAAGGTGAAGCTTCAGGAACCTGTTATTAAATTGGTTTTCCCATTACTGGATTGGTAGAGCTTTTATGTGTGGCTACATGCAGTGTGCTTTGTTCAAGCTATAAAATAGCCCTTACTGTTATACTCTCTTTCTCCTTCTCTCTCATGAGAATTATTGGGTGGAGTCTGCTCAGCTCAGTGTCTTGGAGCCTTGTGCCTCTGTGTGAGAGACTGAGTGGACTCCTACAATTGCTGAAAGAATTTAAATCTGTTTGCATATTATTAGCTAGTACTCACTAGTCGCCAGATTGCTGACCGCCCTCTAATAATGCCCTCTCTGCTACTCTTGGTATCCTGTGATTTTCTCTGGCAACTCATTAGGCAAATAAGTGTGTTGCATAACAGAATTATAACATAACATATATTATAACATAACAGGCCTTTTGTATCAACTGCCTGATGTATTGTAAAGGCAGGTTTTGTCAAAGAATGCATGAAAGTTTGGTAGGTCCTCAAATTTTTGTTCCCAAGATCTTCTGTTATTTTTTTACATTGATATTCCAGTTTGTCTGGTAGTGGCTGGCACGTATGGAAGTCATAGCAACTGTTCCAGGTAATGGGAAACACCTGATAATTCTGATCCACTCTCATTATGGAGCAAATGACAGGGTTGACCTTGTTTGTGATGCTTAACCTGGAGGCAAATTTACTAAAGCTGGAAAGTGATTAAACTTCTTGCCTCAAAAATGCTATTTACGCTACCTGAAAATGTAGCTTAACAACTTCACTGATGTCTGTCACACTAGACTGACAGGTGCCTTTTCATAAGTATCGACCTAAAATCAGTATCACACAAAACAGCATACACAGCCCTGTGCACATAAAAACATTTCAGCCGGACACATGCATTAGAGCATCACTCAATAGAACAGTCATGGGCATAAACTGGTACTGTCATGCTTTCTTTTAACCATCTGTTGCCAGATGTACCCATGGAGGCCAGGGTGCTGTACATCTGTATTCTGTCAAACTCTGCTCTTGTATTAGACAAGACACGAGTATCTGCAGAAAGAACTGACTGTTGTAGTACTGTCACTTACAGAAACTTCAATGTAGCCTAAAAGTAAATGGATGAGAAAATGAATCAAGAGCAAGAAAAGTCGAGCCTATTAAAAATGTCATCATTCAGAGGACTCCTTGTACCTTACAAGTACTTTTGTGTTTATGGGAAGTACAGATATATTTGACTTCTTTCCTCACCACAAATCTGCAACTAAAATCCCCCAATTTCTAATTTGTCAGAAAAGATTTTATAAATGTGATAATGCTGGGAACCTTGACTATAAAGTTCAAGAGTTGCTGTCAAAATAACACTTCTAATGCAAATTCTGGGGAATGTGGAGACTGACTTTCCTGTGGAGTGTAAGGAACATGGTGATGAGCTAAGCAGCAAGGTGCTCTTGTCCTTTTGGTCACTACAGACACACAGTGGCAATTTGTTGCTCTGATACTAATATTCCAAGGATTGACTTGCTTCGGTTTCTTGAGCCACAACTCTTCAGTAACCAGAATCTTGTCTAGGGATACAAACACCTATTCTAAGTATTTCATCCCTACTTTATATATTTTACTGCACAGCCTCTCGTTATCTTCTTTCATTAGGCCACTGCCATAATTCTTTGATTACTGGGTTCCTTTACCTATATGCCAAGCATGGAGAAAACCTCCAGCACTCACATGAGTGAGATGTTTGTGCTAGCTAGTTAAACTGATGTTGGCTATTCCCTAAGTGCTACTGGTGAATGTTTCTCCTCCCTCTGTGCATCCTCTTTCCAATACCATAGGCACTACAATATCACACACAATTACAGAAAGCTGCACAGATTGCACAGACTGCAGAAAATACTGATCACTGGGCTCTTGTCTAGCTGTCTTGATTTTTCTCATGTTTTCCATCATGCAGATTGCAAATGTACAGCAATTACCCTTCATATCTTTCTGGTCTTTGGTAGTGTTTCTTCCAGTTCTGTGGAAATCGGTCAAGAATTTAGTGCTTTTAGCTTGTCTGTAATTTGTTCTCCAATCTAACGTGCTGCTTAGTTTACAAAAAACCTGTAATAACTGCCAAAGCAACATATGTGAGTGACATGAACAGTATTGTAGTAAGCAGCCAGCTACACTAGCATCTTAATTCATCACTCAGTATGGGGGAGTGATAGTTTAGCATATGGCCAGTCTCTTCAGATGCTTGTTTGTTATTTCAGATATATTTAGGACTATTTACTTCTTCCCTTTGGGAAGTAGATTGGGTTTGTAAATCGCTTCTTGAGCTTTTTGACCATTCTTTGGTAGTATTCAGATCTCAAAGTTAGAGACGTGACTGAATTAAAGTGTCTCCTATGCTGGAAGAGAATAGCAAAATGGAAACATGAATTTTCACTGGGGGTTGTAAAGACCTCTTCAGGTACATTAAAGATAGATTGTCGAGTGATCTGTGTAATATTTTGCATAACTTGTGAATTAGAACAGGAATGGTATTTACAGAGGGAGAACCTCTTGTTTGTTTAGAATTATAGACAAATAATCAGTGAACTGGAATGTAGTTTGATTTTTATGGCAAGAAAATTTAATGAATAGTTCAACAATGCTATTGGTTTTTCACTCAGTGTTTTGTATTCAAGTTAAATTTTGGAACGAGAACTTGAGAGATTTATGATGTGAAAATATTTTATTCTTCATTACTGGGGTTATTGGACAGAATACATTTATTTGGGAAAGGAAATACTCTGAACTACTTGGCTTTTCATATGATAGAGAACTAGCTGAGCTTTATATAGATACTGTTAATAATTCACTCTGAATTCCTACTATTTAAAAAAAAAATAATTATTACATTCCTGCTGTGACAAGACCCAAAAGCAAGCGTATGCATCTCGATCTTAGTTTCTCTTAAGGGTTTTAAGTAACTTGTAAAATAACAGTAGAAAATGAGCAGTTCTAGGCAGTGCACTTTCAGTGGGAATGTTTCAATAATAAAGGTGGTAACTTTGCTTAGGTGATATTCAGTCTGGGCAATTGGTGACAGGACAAGCATATAGTCATTCCAACTAAATATTGCTTTTGTCACAAAGAAAGCAAGCAGAGATGTGGCTGCAGTTGAAGGCTTAGCTGAATGTTTTGCAATGGCTATGGAAATGAAGCACCTCAAAGTGAGCAACTCTTCTGTAGGAAGACATGAATAGCTTAAAAAAATCCAAACATCCACTCATCCCCCCCCCAAAAAACCGCAAACAAACCCAAAGCCCAAATAACTTCTGAAATAAAAAAACTTTGCTTTTCATGTTAACAGCTGGGCTGATCACATAAATCTCTTTGCATTTCAAATAGGTTTGAGAGAGCAAGTAGATCAGTGTTCTTTACTGGAATCATACTGGCATTAATTCTTACTTTTTCAGTTCGTATGTTTTCTTGTATTTTGAGCCAGCGTTGGAACAGATGGACTTCCATAAAAAGCCAGTGTTTCATTAGACTGGCAGGTTGAGCTTCCTGTTTTCTCACCTGAAGAACTGAACAGTTGGATAGTCCTAACTGTAGAGATCCAAGAAAGATTCTGGGACTTGTGTTGTAACTCCGTGAAATCTGCTTGGCCTCTTTCCAAACCCCTGCCAAGAAGTCATTGTTTATGTAGTTGTGTCTTTGACTACTTTCCTTGTTGAAAAGAATTTGGTCGAGCACTCTGGGTGATATCTCAACTGCAAAGCCACCAGGATGCTTAAACTGAAGTGTACTGAAGAACATGGTCTGTCCCTGTTCTTGTTATTTTCCAAGTAAGTAGATGAAGAGATCTCTACTGTGTGGTTTTGTGTTCCCCCCCAGGCTCTGTCTTGCCGTTTCTTTCCCTGTCTGTAGGTGTTTGCGGAACTAGAGGGATGACATGCTCTTTTGGTGCTTTGCAGGCTTTCAGTTTGCCATTTCCTGCTGCCGCGTGGTGTATCAATATTTCACCGCTTTTAATTTTTTTGGTTGATTTTGAGGGACTTAATCTTTTGCCCCACGACAACACATGGATCTGCTTAGAAAAACTGTATGAACAGATTTCCAGGACACACAGATATTTATTTATTTTTTTTATGTAGGACCCTGGTTTGAAAACAACTGGTATGTGTAACATCCACATGAGCTAGTGCAACATCATCATTCTATGGGACATGAAACACTTATTGTGACATCAATCAATTGTGGCATGTGAAATGTGTTGTGACATCAGTCAACTGTAACATGTATTGTGACTTCATACTTCTGATGGTCCAAACTGTATTTTCTGTACGGTTTAGTGCGTGTATTCCCAAGATCTTTCCTACATGATGGTCTTTGGATTGCTCCACAGTAGACCCTACTAATGTTACCTTTTCACATAAGTGTTATGTTTATCCTTGTACTACTATGCAGGTTGTTTTGCCTTCCAGTTTTAATTCTTTTCAATTTAATTTCTTTTATTTTTAGATATACCACAAATTCTACCCTCCAGGAAGCCCTAGAAAGGTAAAACCTTAAAAATCCCGCTTCAGCTCATTCACTGGGTTTACATTGCCAGTGTTTGTCTTATTTTTGCCTTCAACATATCGCTATAATACCGAGCTTATTACTGGAAAAAAGACTGGTATACTGTAAAAACTTTTGTTTTAAAAAAAACACAACAGACTGGTATACTATAAAAACCTTTTTGGCTGATCTTTTTGAGCACTCATTATCTATCGTCTTACTTTTTTGTCTCCGCTGCTTTGGAGCCTCTTGTAATTTGTTTCTGTAAGCATCTGTGTTGTGGTTTCGTACTTCTTTAGTGTTGCACATCATTAAAGATGTTGCTTTGCTTATGTGAGCAAATAAACAGTAGCTCTTCACATGAAAGGCATAATCGTTTAGGACAGCTGGTTTATACATCTTTAATGTGACAAGAACTTCTTGACTAAAGACCACTTGCTACAGAATTGACTTATTCTTAACAAACAAAAATTCTCTGGCAGTCGTTAGACCTGTGCTCACCTGTGGTTGAAAGCAATTTTGTTCAATGTCCTTGGTTAGAATATACCAGGTACTTAGACCTTAGTGTTTAGCTATGTCCTCATCGGCTGGATCTTCAACTATTCATCACTTCAATGAGAAGATAAGATATGCTGTACTCTGATACCTGTATCAGCAGTGTATAGTGCTGGCATGAATCATTATTCCCTTTCCCTCTAAAATACCGCCTGACATCTGCCTGAGAAGTTTATAGTCTTCAAATATTACAAACCTGTGAACAACTTCCTCCTAACTGCTTTGTTTTTAGCCCAGTAATGCTCTGGTGTACACCTTATTCTAACCTGACATAGGAGAAAAATGTGAACAAAATAACCAGATTCCAGGAAGTTTTGGACTGGTATTTGTCTGCTTCTTCACTCATTTTCTCTTCTCTTATTTGTGTGGTGTTTTTCTCCTGTCTGGGTAACATTTATCTTGGATATAGTCATTAACAAATTACAAGGCAAGATGTTGCACAGAGAATAATTTACTTCGAGTTAATTTTATCTGATTTTGTACTGCAACTGGACAGAAGTTGTTCCCTCTGGTTGTTACTATCATTTGTGGAAGCAAATGTGAGCACTGGAAATGCTGGAGTGAGATGTTTGACCTGTGGTATCAGCTAAGCAGACAGTTATACTGACTGCATATCTCAGCTTTGCCTTCATTCCCCTACGGTGTGGTAATTCAACTTTTTGGATCTAAAAAGAGTTGTTTAATAGAACAAATGCCTTTTATTGTTCACTTATCATATATTTATTTTCCAATAAAAGCATTTGGCAGAACTGTCTTCCAATTAAGTTTCAGATTTGCGGGACCTTGTGATGTGTTTAAAGTATCAAATAATGCCAAGTCTGTCACCTCATTTTTCCATGCTGCGTTTTTGTTTTGTGTTTTAAATACCAGGGTTTAGTAGTGTTCTGAATTTAGCTGTTACAAGTGTTGTATGTTGCACCAAAGCTACTGTGATTCAGCTGAGAAGGAGAAAGAGTGGTCCTGAAACTGACATCATCTTGGTAGAAAAGAAACATTTTTGATCATACTTCCAAATCTTCCAGGTGGCTGAACTAAGATCTTACATTGGCATTGTGACCAGCGACTGAGGACATGAACTGGTACAGAAGTCTTGGCAATGCTGTTAGAAGTTTAAAAGTGTAGTAAGTTTAAATAAGGCAGAGTATCTGCACTGAACTGGGGAAGAATAAGAGAGAGTGGGGGAGTAGGTGACTGAAGCTGGCAGTACCTGCTTTTAATCCGCTTTGCGTGTTCAAATTGGGACATCTTCAGATGCCCTCTGCTGAGCTTAGCATGTTTAGTAGAAGCGTGGCTCTTGTTCGTAATCATCCTGGGACTTGGGCCCCTTTGAGTGTTCTGATAATCCTTTGCCCGTGAGTCAGGAGGGAGGAAGGGAAGAAACAGGAAAACCTTACTCTTTTTGCCAAGGCCAGCTGTTTGATTCTATGGAACAAAGCTTTCGAATTGAGGAATCTTGCTGCTAACTTTGAACCCGCTGTAGTGCAATGTATTCAAGTTGGGCTGCTGTTTCCCTGTTGGGTCGTGTTCGTATCCAACCTGACATCTATCAAATGGCTGTGAAATTAAACCCTGTATTGTCTATGGTGAGGGGGTAAAAGGAAGGAACAGTGGGGTTTTCCAGAAAACCGCATGACTTGTTCCTGCGTAGCAGGAAGTTCTCTTCCTGCTTATCCCCTCTTAGTGTTAAACAGTGGTGACAACTGACTAGTAACTACCTGTAATGGGAGTGATTAAGCTATACTGACCAATGATGGCCATTTTTCTTCCTAAGTGTTGTAGCCCACACTCTGTCACCATGCATGAGGCCTGGGTGTTTGGTGCCTCCTGAACTGTTGTGATATTCAGCTCCCATTTTTGTTCCCTTAAAGGCTTAAAGTGCAGTGAATACTGAAAGTATCCATCTAGATTGAATTAGACCAACATGTGAGTTATCGTATGTCTTTATAGCTGGGGCAAATACGTTTTCCTTTAGATGTCACTGACAATAGTTTACACTACAAACTAGTTTTAATTTTTTTTATGATAAAAGAAAAATGGAATATAAAACATTATAAATAAGACGAAGCTTAAAAATACATGAAGAATCCAAGCAATTGGGAAAAGATCTAAAACCACTCTATTTCCTTACATTGTATATTTTTAAGCTGACAATCCTTGTCTGAAAAAGTAATTGCTTTCTTTTCTGCTTAACAATAAGGATGTTCTTTTTTATTGTTGTTCAGAAGGTTATTTCTTACTGTTATAGCTCTAACTTGTCATGACTCAATCCAAATTCCAACATTTTACTTATTTCAAGAGCTTTGAACAAGCTGATGTTTGAGATGAAAGCTTTTTTCATTACTTAGATTACATATTTGTGTGGGATGAGAATCAGATGGCAGCATTTTAGAAATCTAGTTCACCACTTCAGTCTTTTCTGCCAGTTATCTGTCTGGTCAGGACTTTGATATAAAGGCTTGGAAATTAGAGTTGGCATCTGTAGACCTTTTTGTTTAAAGCTAAATTGAGTTAATAGAAATAGCCAGAAGTAAGGACTGGGAAAAGAACCCCAAACTCTGAGACTGTCTCATTTGGGAGACAATGGCGTGACACTTGGGCACTAATGCACAACATGGTAGGTGCAAAGTGCACTGTTACTTGCATCTGTTAAATGATGTTTGCTGATCCGGGTATATACATTGCCAGATGCTGGGATTTGGGAAGTGCAAAACTTTTTTTTTTTTTTTTTTTAAACCTTGCACTGAGCAGATGATGTTGGAGTAGCTGAGGATCTTGTTGATCTCTCTGTGCAGGAGCTTGTGATTTTAAAAAAAAAAGACCACAACAAAAAACAAACAAAAAACCACAATCCCAGACAAAAAAACCCCAAACAAACAAAAACCCCAAAAAACCGCAACCAAAATAATTTTCAGAAAAATGTATTGCCTTTGAAAATGCAGTATTTGGCTTGTATAGTTTTGCAATATAGTGTCTTACAGCTAGGATCTGTGCTTGGGGCGGGATAGTTGGTCCCTCCTCCAGAATTTGATCTCCAACTGAGAATTAATTTTTATTGTCAACCAGTGGAGGGGGGGGAAAGAAATAAATCAGTGTCAGCTTTGGTTCTTTAGCTGATACGTAAAACTGCTTCTGGTAGTGAGCGCTTTGTATTAACTTCTTCACTGTGTTCATGCTTAGCCTTGATCTGCATCAAGATACACATCAGAAGTTGTCTGAGCTCCTGTATGAAGATAAAAATATAATGTAACTGCACAGCCAACGAATCGGTGTCAAGTGGCCTCTGTCTTGTTTTCTGCCCTTTTTTGTTTATTAGAAATCCCAGGAGGGTATTTTAACAGAGAGGGTGTTCACATACTTCTATACTTAAAAACTACAACCAGAATTTTCACTTGTAAAAGAAACCTTTCTTTTATAAAGCTTAAAGTTCTATGCAGAGCACTGGGGTCAGAAGACAAAGGTGTACTGATTGGTATGTAGCAGAGGCAATGTTAAGGCTTTTGGGTTAGACTTCTGAGCCTCACTTGATGTGAAAAGGACAATTTACACATACATTTTACAAAAATGCATGTAAATCAGGCGTCTGAGAAATGGGACAGGTGAAGTAATTTAGATGCAATATACTAGGTTGGAACTGAAGTTCCACAACTGTGGTTTTAAAAAAGCGTATCATAATTGGGACTTCGATTTTAAGTTTTGTCTGCTGTGTAAATGTGAAAACTCAAACCATGGTGGAGAAGTAAGCTTTTTACCTTTTTCTGAAGTACAAACCAGTCAGCTAGTACAGCTATATTTGGCAGCTGAATATTGCTTTAGCTAGGAACCTATTGTACACTATTCCTTTTAGAACATTTTCATAAATACATAAATAACAATAATGGTTCTTCTTAAGACAAGTTGTTCTTTCCAGTTTTAGTTAGATCTGCTTTGTCTTACTCCATGTAAACACAATAAAACAGTAAATAGAAATAAAAATTACATAGCCCCTTGATAATTAAGTACTACAGAAATGGTAGTAGTGGACATCAATAATGTCAGCAATCAGTAAAATCCTAATTTGTCTTAATATCAGCGACCTATGTGTTTTGGGGTTTTTTACTTATTCAGTTTTTTTGAGTTAACTCATTTCTATTGACTGTTACTTTATTCACAGTATAAGAATAAAAAAAAAATCATTTGCTAGGTAGACTGCTAGGTAGAGTGTGTATATTCCTGTAAGATTTTTTTTCTCAGTAGAAAAAACCAAACCAGTGACAGAGTTTGATTTTAGTTGTTAATATTTTCTGCCTTTCTCACAGTTTACAATTTTGAATTATTCTCTTCTAATTACAAGAAAAGTCTTTATTTCTTAATGCAGCAATTTTATATGCAAAGTGCCAGGAAGAACGTTCAGGTTCCAACATTATATTTTCCTGGTTTCCGAAGTAACGGGCCAAAAAGATGCCTTGGCAGATGATGGCAAGGCTTCTGGGCGTATCTCCAAGCTTCCATTATGTGATCGCTTTGTTGTATCTGGACAGCATCTGTTGGAGGAGGGGTAATAAATGAAACCTCACTTCAAGCAATGGCTACTCACGGAAACAGTCAGCTAAGGACAAGGAAGAATCCTGGACTCAAGCAGCCTGTATCTTCAGCAACATCAAGAAAACTAGTGAAGTTTGCCTGAAGGTGAAGGGGTGCCAGCCACTTTGAAGCAGTCTGCTTAAGAAATGCTGATGACTTTGTATTTCTTGTGTACAGAAATAATATCTTCTAACATCCCAACAACAGTAAAGCTGCCTGATCTTCCGCAGAGCAGGAGACAGGGAAGTCTTCTGCTGAAGCAGAGAGGAGGAGTTTTGTGATGGGAGATGTAACTTTCATTGGAAGTTTGTTTATGTTTTTTTCAGTCAGGTCAGAATTGTGAAATTTAATCCCTTCCTACTATCCATCAAGACAAGGACTAAGATTGCTAGTAATCCAAAGATTATGAGTTGTGGAAGGAGCAGGGCCCAGAGGGGTTTGATAGAGGATGAACCGAAAGCATTGGAGCTTGTGAATGGGAAATTGAAATCGTAATGCAGTAGAGCTGGTGCTGGGGGACGAACCCAACGCTGGGCAGAAGTGTCCCATGCTGACGCTCACAGGATTGGTGCTGGTGCAAGTCTATATAAGGAACAGGCTCCTGATGCATTTTTGCAGACTTCTTGTAGAACTGCTTATGACAGTAGGACTGTCCAATGCATTAGTCATCATGTGGTTTACTTTATTTAAGCACAAATGGGTGTTTAATTCACCTCAAGGTGTGCCATAAAAACTCCCCAACGCTTGGAAGATACAAAGTATAGGGTAAAAGGAGCTGGTTAGACTGTTTGGAAACTAAATCTGGAAAGAATAGCCATGGTGGCTTAAAAGGGTGGTGCGGAACGTGAGAAAGACCTTGGACGCAGAAAATGTATGGGAAGAAATAAATTAGGGAAAGCACTAGACTAGAAAGTGAAAAAACAAGTATAAAAAGATGGTGAAAGATGCTATAAAAATTAGGGCAGATGCTAGCAGCGTGAGAATGAATTAGCTGTAATGTTACACAGAATGAGATTGTGATCAAAATGTAAGTTGGAAGTGAGCAGGTACTCACCTGTGCCTCAAGGAATTAAATAGATCTGAAAGGGAAGTCTTGGATCTCTCAAAACTGCAAGGAAGAGAGGGGGAAGAAGCTGGAAAACGGACGGGTGGAGTAATTAAAATCATGTGTTTCACGGTAGGATGGATGAACACCAAAGAGCTGACATAAGCACTGATCCCAGATGCTGGTATGCATGCAAAAGACAAAGTCAGATGTTGGACCAAGGTGGCCTGTGGAGGGAGATGATGTGTGTATAGAAGACATATGGATGAGACAGGTGAAAATGGAGGGGTTCATTTCAAAATTCACTGGCTTGAGGTTTCAGTGGTTGTGCTGAGAGATAGAGCATTGCACACACAACCTGGGAAGAGGCAGGTGAAGTGGTGGAAAAGTGGCAAATACACTGGTTCAAAGGGAAAATGAAAGGGGAGTGAGCGGGTCGAAGAGCAAAATGAAAAAGTGACAAAGTTATTTTTAAACTGCTTTTGCAGAGAACCGCATGTTCACTATGCAACAGTAGAAAAATGAGATGCCAGCTCTTAACTCCTTATGCATATAATATAACTGGATAAGTGTAATAGAATTAATTAGCTGATAAGCTGTTATAGAATGTGAACAATGCTGTCCTTCACTTTCAAGTTATGAAAAATATTGACAACTTGAAGCAGTGTTTGGAGCTGATTCTTGCAGCTTGAAACTGAGTTATGTAAATTGGAGCTATTTCAGTGTTTAGTGTTACACACATGCATGTCCTTCAGACTGGTTTACTTTTCTCTAAGCACATATTAATAATAATGATGTCTCCATGAAGCACTTATGACATGCCCCGGAGTTTAATAATCAGATGGGGTTAATCAGTTCACTTGGTCAGCCATTAAGACTTTGAAAATGGGCTTCTTAAGTATAACGCTTTTAGCTAATGGTCATTTGGACTTATGGTAACAAAAGGTAAACTGCTTTTCTGGCTCTCAAAATTGTCTAAAAGGAAGCTGAAATTTGCTCTGAAGAACAAGGCCACCTGCAGCTAGTGAAATGTGAACCTTATTAATGCAACATATGGAGAGCTGTTCCTGCTAATGCCCCCTGTTATCAGAACAAGTATTCGAGTATTGCCATTATTGTTGAAGACTCTTGCGGTCCTTCTTGCAGCAAGATGTTGCTAAGTGTTGCTATATAAATAATGTGGAAATAGCATGTGGATAATGTGTAAGGATTTGTCCTGAGAAAAAGCCAGAGGGCATGACTGCTGAGCTGGAAAGATTATCTTTGAACAGGAATGCTAGTTCGTGTGGCACAGCAAAATATGAAGAAAGTGGGATTATTTTTCTTTCTTGTAATGATTCCTTGGAGTTATCCTGAGGGCTTAATTAGTAATACTAAAACAAATTGCCTTAAGGTCAAAGTAAGAGCCTTTCAGTCTCCTCTTGCTGTTCTTTCTCTGGCTTAGAATAGGAACCTGTATTTAAACCCAACCTCTTACCAAAATGTTCATTTGACACCTCTACTATTTTTTTTTTTTTGGTGAGATCAAAGCTACTATTGAGGGCTTGTTTGTCTTGAAAACTTGCATCTCAAATACGTCTCAAAAAAAGTGAAGAGAACTGAGAAAAATAGGGAAATAAAATTAAGAACTTATTCAGTTCATCATTGAACTACAGTAAAAATGGTATCTGTAGGTCTCCTTTAATGTTCTGTTTCAGTTGTCGATGAATGGACAGAGAGCTTTTCTCTCTAAGATGCTTTCATGGCTATAGTAATTCACCAGTGTTGAGCCTGAAAATCTTCACATCAATTTCCCATATTTAAAGTTTTAGAAAAGCAGTGTTTGTTTTGAGGAAATCATACCTGAAACTGAAATTGACCAAATGTGTCTGTGGGTTTTTTTAACTTGTGAAGCTAAACAACCTTAGAGAAGGACGACATTTATAATAGTAGTGGAAAATGAGCACACCAATCTGAATTAAGAAGGAAAGACTGGGCAGCCCTGAAGGTTAACAGTTAAGTGTTCTGGTTTTGCAAACTCAATCTGTGTTGATGGTGTTGAAACCAATGCTAGTGTTTTTATTTATGCCATCATATGCATTACTTGCACCTGTGAATTACAGGTTTGTAACAGTTTTGACTAGAAAGCTGCAAATTATACTCACACTTGCTCTAGACACCCTTGTGACTCTTACCTGCTGTGGAAAATGATGTTAAATGTGATGGAAAACTGCTGTTTGGAGGCCAGAAGAGCAGATGCTTTCAGAATATTCCATGTTTGAATCACATCTGGTACAACGTAGGAGGTGCAGGCAATGATGCTTATCTGTATAGAAACTCTGTATAGGAGCTCTCTGTATAGAAACAAGATGGTGGAAAGCCCTTGGAGGTGAGGCAAGCTAAAGATCCTGAGATGGTGAGAAGGAAAGAGCCTTTCAGCTTCTTGCTTACCTCTCCAGTCAGTTTCCTTGTGGTATCTGGGAGCTAGTGGCTGTTGAGCACTTTGTCGTACACTTCAGCAGACCTTTGACTTCCACTGGCACACTGAAGGACTTAAATGATGCGTGTTGTCCTCATGTTGACTTTTCTTTTTTCTGCACCCTGGAAAAGTGTCCGTTCTTCCAGCAGATTCTTAGACCAGTGCAATGGTTGGGACTGCTAATGGGGGCCTGAAAAGAGAGGAAGTAACTACAAGCTCAAGAATGACTTCTGGATAAACAAACTCCCCATGAAAACAGCAACAAAAAAGGGCTAAAGTGTGTTTGACCGCCTCATAGGAAGCTAACAATGCTGCAAATGGTATGCAATTAAACAGATGCGTGCTGAAGAAATATATGGGCTAAAAGAATGTACTCAAGGTTGCCAAATGCAGCAAAGTTCTCACTGGAGAAGACTGCTTCTGTTGTATTTAGGACTGGCACTGTAGAAAATTCCTAAGAGAGCTTCATGTGCATATCCCTTGGATAATTGGTCAGTACTGAAGAGTATTTGAGTAAGCATTTTGTACAGTAAAGTAAAATACAGTTTGGAGTGCTAGGGAAAAGAACATATTTGTTTGAATAAAATTGTAACTGTGGATTGGTATTTGAGAAAATAAACAGTGCTTTTAACTGGAAGCTCCTGTTGGGAAGGGGGTTTCCCTCAGATCTTTTTGTGCCTTGGTGGGTGCAAGATTTTCTGTATCTACTAAGTGTCTAGTTACCTGGCATTTGCAGCAGAAATAGTCAAATCTTCTTTAACTCTGGAAACCTTTTGAAACGGGAGGTAATTATCCCTTAATATGGGGCACTGAGGTGGTGATGGGTTTTGTAAAAACTGGTTCTAATGATCTTTTCCTACCTCAGTTTTTGGCGAGGGTACTGTAGCCTTTCAGGTATTTTCTAAAAGGAGTGCTGGAATCTCTTCAGAGTCTGCAGAGAGCCTTGGAGTCCCAGCAGTGAGGCTTCTGGATGTGTAAACTAGTAATGCATCAATGTTACTCTATGTCAGTTTTGATCACTGCCACTTAAATAATACAATATCACGAAGGGTGACTTCTAAATAAACTCTATCCTCCTCATCCTACTCTCTTGGAGAGATCTGAATTATAACTACTGGGCTGTTTGATTCAGGGAACATGCTTTCATTTTTTTTTTTTTAATTCTCTGGCATCATTTATAAGGTTCTTTGAATTCTGTGGTGCTTATTTATATTTTTTAATTCTGCCTCTGTATTGGAATGACTATATTTTTTCATGTTTCTAACCTTACAGATTAATCTGAAGTGAGAAACAGCCCATTCCAAAGAGCTGTCCAGCAGCAATGAGGGTTATTTGTTGTGTGTGGATAATGAGAGGAAATTTAACACGGAACCACTTTTCCCCTAGGGACCTTCTTCTGCAACCTCATGCTGTATGGTTTCTATTCCTGAATATCTCTTCAACTCTGTATTCAGCAAGTTATTGGAGTACTTGAAAGTGAGCATTTCCGGGAGAGGGCAGGCTGCACATTAAAAGTGCAGCACAGGGAAACTTCTCCTTTCCAACAGCCTGACAAAACCGGTGTATTCAGTGACCCTTTCAGTTGTGTAACTCGTTGTAGCGGCACCATTTGCAAGATGCGAGTCATTACAAACTGTTCTGTTGTGTTCTGTGCTGCCTGGTTCATGGCTTCAGAAAGACAGTTTCCTTTGCTGCTGCTTATGTTCACTTAAGATAACCATTTCTGCAGTACTGCTCTAAAATTGCAGATGTGGAACTCCAGGCCTTAAGTGCACATTAAGTATTGCTTTGCATATGTAAGCTTTATATGCCATAATGACAAAGTACATCTTATGTTTTAGCTATTTAAATGGTGGCTTCTTTCTCCTACTTACCTTCCAACTGATGAGAGAGAGGAACAGGAAAATATACTTGGGATAAAGAGAACACTTTGGTGACAGTAATCTTTTACAGCCTTCTTTCCCTTAAATGTCTGTATCCTTCCAAATGCAAAGGTCTGTTTTCGGTTTGTTTCCCTAGGATTTCCTAATTTTAAAAAATCTGAAACTTTCATCATAGGGATTAAATGAATGTCATTACTTCTTCCTCATGTGCACCTCCAAAGAGGACAATATTGCAGCTTAGATAACTTTTTTTGTTTTTAAATCACGAGGCCTGTGCAGTGGTTGCAGATAGCAGTGACTGTTGTTGTAGGTGTTCTCTGGTGGGGTGGATTGACCTTGACTGGCAGCCAGATGCCCACCCAGCCACTCTCTCGCTCCCCCTCCTCACAAGGATAGGGGGCAAAACTACGATGGAAAAGTCTGTGGATCAAAATAAAGACAGGGAGATTACTTACCATCATGGGCAAAACAGTCATGAGTTGGCGGCAAATTAATTTCTTGCCAATTATAATACAGTTGGGTGGTGAGAAGGAAAGAAAAAGACTTCCTCCAGAAGGGTTCATTTCAATCTGCTATAACAGTAAAATAAAACTACTCACAAACTTCAGGGTCTTGAATATGAAGTATCAGAAATTCTGTTGCACCGAAGGAAAAGACAGTATTTTTGTGAGTGTAACTTGTACAGATAATGAGGATCTTGTGGATTTCTAGAACTTAGTTGACTTTCTGGGAAACTTTTTCTTGGCCCTCCTTTTGGTTTGCTTTTCCTGGGTGATTTCAATAAAGATAATCTTGAACCGCATTGAATAGGAGAGAGCAGTTTTGGAGCCTGCAACTTGCATGAAGCTGGAAGTCGATGCTTTTAATACCTTCTGCTATATCTGCTTGTGTTTTATATTTAATGCTAAGTGTTGTTTCCCGTTGCCATAGCATCAATTATGAGACTTCCTGAATTAATTACTAAATTAAAAAGTTTTTTCTGCTTATTTTATGAGAAGGTGAAAATCTCCCTTTTTTTCAAAGCTATTCTAATTTAATAACAATCCAGAAACTCAAATTAGCCCTTGGCGAAAATTGAAAATCCATATTCTGCATGACAGATCAGATTTGTGATTACAGAAACTGGACAAGAATACACTCAAGTGTGTGCACACACCAGTAATTCACTGATTATTTTTTGTGGGTTTTTTTCTTAACCTGAGCTTATAGGAAAGGCATTTTTTGCTTTCATAATTGCAAATGGAAATGAACATTTTTAATCAATAGGTACTAACCTAGGGCAGCTTAAAATGATTCTGATGATGTTTGTTCTTATATTGCTGGTTTTTGTAAAGAAAATTTGTTCTGGTAGATACAGTACGTGTTGTCATGTTGGGAAGAGATGAAACTCCAAACCGCTTATATTGCTTACCTGAGATTTTAAATTTAAAAAAAAATCACACCAAAGCAAAACACATCTGTTGCTATTAGATGATGGAAAGTTTCTGGGACACTTCACATTACGGACACAGTGATAGAGAGAAAATAAATATAACAGTGTGTCTCTATACTACTAAATGATCACATTTAATACATTTTCCTGTTTGACCTCTTACATGCTCTCTCTGATTTAGTCTCCCTTGCCTCTCTGTTATCTGTGAATTTATTCCAATCCACGTATCTTCTAATGAGAGCAATTTAATCATGGCCAGCATGCAGCATTGAATGTAAATAGGGTATAGCTTAGCATTTGGTGCTCTGTGAAATAATTATGGTCATCTTTTCACCTGTTTTATATGTGCTGTAGCTGGGCAAAAAAATTACTGCTTTTGTTGTTGGAGAATTAAAAAAAAACCCAAACAAAACAAATAACAAAACGAAAAACAAACCAACCCCAAAACAAACAACTGAAAACCCAAACAAACCCCAAAACCTAAAACAATCATTTGTTTACCATGAAAATAGCTTTATTTTTCAATGCCTTCTTTTTCCTAAAACATGGAGCAGGAGAAAGATACAGCATGAGGCAGAGGAATGGGAACAAACCCTCCCTTTTTTTTCCCCCCTTCCCCCAAATATCTTTTCTTGGTGATATTTTTCTCAGAATTTCTCTCAGGAAACTGAAAAGTTTCAAGGAAAATTCCCTGGGGGTGGGGGATTATAATATGATAGCTTATATAAACTTATTAACCTCAGAACTATATTATATTATAGCTGTCTGTATGCAATTATGCACAGATTTTTACAAATAATGTTACAATAACTGTTACAGTATAGACTAGATCTCGTCTGGGTATCAAATCTCGGGGTTTTCTTCTTTAAAAGGCATGGGGGCATATGACTGTTAAACCCAAATGTCAGCTCCTGTACACATTTAAGGTACCGTTGGGCATAATAGTGATGAGACTAGAAATAACTTTTGGTTTTATGTTTCTCAGTGGAAACTTTAAGTTTGAATGTTACCCGTTTTTCAGTTAGTGCTATGACTTAATACTTTTCTTGCCGTTTTAAAATGGTGTTTACAGTGGGTACATACGATATCATAGTTTAAAATAAAAGGTAAGAGAGGAAAAAATTGTTACCTAACCAAAATGTCATGAAGCACGTTTTTCTCCCTTAATTAGGGAGAAAAGCTGCTAGATACTCTTACTGTGTTATGCTCCAAATGTGGTCCCAAAGCAGAGTTGCTCCAACATAACTTTCTTCCCCATATTTAAAAAAAACAGCTTTCTTGCTGCTGCGATATCACCAGTAAAATTCAGATGAGTGTCTGGCTTTAAAAAAACGTGCAGCCTGGGGCCTTAGAATCAAAGCTAAGTTTGGGTTGTTCAGCACTTACTACTTCAGTGAATTTGTAGGGTTGTGAATAATCTCTCATGAAGGCTTGTACCATTTTCCTGGTTTGTGAAGCTACTGTCCTTTTTTTCTGTCATTGTCAAAGTAAGCATTATGGTGGGGAATAAAGAGGTTGCACAAGCACCGATGTATGGATTTGCTTTATCTGTCTCTTCTGTTGTTCTTGTTTTAATGGGGTTGATGTTAGGCTGGATTTAATATGCACCAACCACAGAGATGTGCTGTACTGGGGCATCGCTGCCTGGTAACCAAACTGGGGAACCCCTCTAACGCCTCCCATAGTTTCTGATGTAAATGGACCTTGAAATCCATAGTCTGAAATACTGCTTTGTTGGGTGGGAATTCTTTGCCCCACACTCTGGTCCTGTGAAACTTTTTCAAAATGGGATGCTCTTGCTCCCAGCATTTATCTACAAGATTTTACTGACAACAATATGCATGTTTAATATAAACCCTGCCATCTTAGTTTAGTAAAATAGTCTGGTTTTCTATGTGTGCACTTGACCCCTATAAAATAACAGGTGGGGGGGAAAAAGTCTTGCAAAATATGAAAGGAATGAAATAAAAATCAGAATCTATCATGAAGTATCTCATAGCAGATAAATAGGAATTTATAGAGCTTGGATGTAAAGTGTGTTCTCTCTGTGGCACTACTTTCAAACACAGTTGGCAGAGAATTGACTTTGTACTAACAAACAAATTTTGTAGGATGTTTGTGGTATGACTCTTTGTTCCTTACCTAATTTTTGTTTGGGTATTACCTTGTTAATGAACTGGAATTCTTACAAACTTCTGTTGCTGAGGGCTGTTTCAAGGTAAGTTAATTTTCCCCCCCTTAAGGAAGCAAGGGAGGGAATTTAATCTTTTACCTTTCTCTCTCCCTCAGAGTAACTTCCCAGCTACTCTGGGCTTCGCTCCCAGACTCCCTTCAGTTTCATCCTCAAGGGATATGTTTGTCCTCGAGGCTCCTAAATTCAGTTAGCTAACATATGTTAACGTAATTGTGAAGACAAGACAGCTTGGTTTTGATTCATGTTAGCATCTCGTATTCAGTTCTGGACTTCAATACAAAAATGAATTTTGACTTGTAAGCAGAGTTAAAACCTGGGTTGCCTTGTCTTTGCTTTCCATTTATTCTCAGTTAGCCTAACAGATTGGATAGTTGGAATAAATCTTTTTTTCAATGTAGATATTTGTCCTCCTGAAGGAGTTGTAACTTCTTTCCTGATAACGCAGGAGAGTTTGCAGCTCTATTGAGGGTTTAATCAGAAGGCTCTCCTTTCTTACGGCTTTAGTGGACTTCGATTTCGACCCTAGAATATTGTTCCAGGTCTAAATTGATGATACACTTCCATTTAAAAGGAAGGGGGAGATGAAATGGGGTAATGCTACCCTATAGCGTGTTATTTTAAGCCCAAAAAAACCTCTTCAGGTTGGTAGTTGTGGAGCATGCCAGTAACCAGGCATGATTACCACGCGCTAACCACCACTCTATTCTCATAATTTTAGCCTGAAGATAAATGAGTTTTGGGTTGTCAGGGGATAATGGACCTCTGCACACATGTACCTTTGCAAACAAGAGCAGATTGGTAAATAGGCTGTGTTAGAAGCCTATTATAAGTTAATGAAGTCAGTAATGGTGGTATTTGAATTGTCACTTTTGTGAACTGGTATTTTGCTCAAATTATGGAATTTGAAAAGGAATCAAGACTGACATCAAAACCTTTTTTTCCTTACCTTTTAATGTCTTCACAAAATGATTCCTTTTATATTTGAAAGGAGAAAATGCATTGTACATAAAAGGTGTATGGCTTTTAGTTGGTTTTAATTTTGTTAAAGAAAGAGGATTAGAGTTAATTTGCCATCCACCCTCTCATTACAAATTCCATTCCTCTCTAGGTAATACTTGATTAACCTTGAATTTTGGCTTGTAATAGCATAGACTATCACTTGAGGTGCAAGAGGAAGTACTCAGTGGTCCATCTGCAAAGTGATCTTACAGTAAACATTGAACGCCACAAGCTTTTGTTAAATGAAGCTTGCGGATTTCTACACACATAAAGATCAAGCTGGATTTTTGTCTGCCCTGCTTTCTCCACGCTCTTAGTCCTTTAGTTAGGCTTTGAAGTTGTTTGGCTATTTGGATGTTGTTTTGGTAAAGCAAGTAACTGTCATTGCTGTTCTTTTTAAAACCTGTTGCACATAGTTACCAAACAGGTTACCAATAACAAGTTGCGTACCCCTTGCTTCTTGCATGCAAGTCACTCTAATTTATAAATAGAACTGTACTGATAGACAGAACTTGGCCTATCCTCTTGTCCTCTTATGCGAGTTATTTTGATTTAAAAATAGAACTGTCCTAGAACTGATACGCATCAACAAGGTTGTGAAAGTTCACTTCTAGACACTACTGTAATTAAGCAGTAAGTTAATCGGTGTGTGCTCTCATCAATATTCTGAAGATTTTAAAGTACAGTAGTAATAATTTCAGTTTTTCAAGGAGCTATGCAATTGCAAAGTGTTACACTTCTGCTTGTTGTTCCTTTGCTGTAGCTTATCAAAACACAACCAAAATACACATATGCACTTCAACAAAGAAATACCTGTGGAGAGCATTATAAAAAAGAAAATGCTTCCGTGAGCAAGAACTATCTAGACAGTAGATGGTAACGAAGTTGTAATCTATCGAACTGGTGCTTCGATCATAGCAGCGTTTCAGTAAGTTTCAGCATAGATTGTTTCTGAATGCCAGTGCTTCCTTAGCATATTTTAAGGCAGTTCTGCATTGGTATTGCTCTGTCTTAATTTTGTTTGCTTTTTTAACTTGGATCTCACTTTAAAAAGTTTAAGTCTTCCTTGATTCGTATTGTTTTTCAAAAAATCTTTTTTTATTATGTTTTTATACTTGTGGCAGCACTTCAATACACATAAGAGACTTTTCTTGGATGTTTGAAAATTTTAATTTTTCCAGGCAGACTTTCCTTCTTCCACTTCAGTTACCTGAGGCATTTAAACACACAGAGCTACACTGAGTATGCTAAAAGCCTGGGGATGGAAGAAGGCTAATTTGAATAATTTCTTTAGTATAATTTAGAGATGGACTGATGTCAGTAGCCACTTGATAGCAGCTTTAACATCAAAGATAATTTGTGGGCTCCGCAGAGGAATAAAGCTGAAAGGCATGATTTGAAGAGTTATTTTTTTTCTAAAAGCCTTCCCTGAGAAATCTCTTGTGTATTTCTGTTAAGTACTCTTAGTCTAATACTTAGCTTCTCCTTCTGCCATAGTGGCTTTACCTGGAGTAAAAGAACTTGGGAAATTTTTTGAGGTAAGGAGGAAATAAAAAATAATCAGGAAAGGGTCTGAATGTTGACATGAATGATTACTTCAAATGGCAGAAGATAGATTCATTACATTTCTTTTCAGCAGGGTTGCTATGGTTAGCTGAGCAATATGGGGGGAGAGGAGTGTGAGAGATTTTCCTACCTCTCGGAGTATCTTGTGACTCTAAAATTCTTCTATTGCTTATCTGGATTTTTCCTTCATGTTCTAAATATACCAGTGCTTGGGAGATTACTCATTTTGTGAAAATGAGAGCGAAAACAGGAAAAATTGAAGGACTTCTGAAATAGGTAGCCACTGAAGGTATTGATGGTTCAGAAATAATTAAGTGCTCTGAGAGTTAGGAACAGAATGTGAGTCCTAAAATCTAATAAACACAGTTTCCATCTCATGGGTTGAACTTGGAGACACACAGCTAAATAACCCAAGTTCAGTAGGAACCTGTGATATTCCTCCCTCTGCATACCTGAGCTCAGTGAATGGTTTGGATGTGGCGCCTTCTTGACAGCTAACAGGTTGCTCTGGAAAGAGGAATATTTTTCATTTTCATTCCTGAAGAAACATGACTGGTCTTTATGACCTTTTCCTTTAAAAAGTAACACAAAATGACCTTATATGCAAACAATTAGCTAGGCATGCCACAAATTACAGAGGCTTTCTTCTAGCTAGCCAGTTTAATGTATCCAAGCCTTAACTTGTTTTTAGAAGACACACTTGAATTGTACTTGAAATAAGTCCAAATAGGTAGAGTTCAGAAAATAACATGTTGTCCAGGGGGTGCAGGCATAGTAAAAATTAGCCTTGAAGAACGAAGGTTTGCTTTGCATGTGTGTTAGGATAGGGTGATATTTTGAATGTTTAAACACTGTTTTACCCACTGTTAACCAGCAGAGAGCACTTTAGTTTATAACATAACATCTATTTAAAAAAAAAAAGTGAAATTGGGAAAGGCTGGGGATATTTTTCTTTCTCCAAGATGGCCATTAAAAACAAACTGCCTGTGAAAATTCCTGGGTTTGTGCATTATCAACAATGTCTTGTACAAAAATATTGCTTTATAAGTATAAATTTTATTGTATACCAATCACTTAATGGCAGGTTTGAGGTAAATGTTATCAGTAGTCTCTTAATAGCATTTCTTTAAATGCTGCACCTTATGAGGTACAGTTCCTCAAAGTATCAATCTTACCAGGCTGACGTGGAGATTTATCTCCCTCATTTGGAGCCACAGGTTCAGATGGTATGTTTTCAGCGCATGAAGACAGGGAGGAGGAGGACTTGTTGCCAATGCACGGAAAACAGCTTCCGTGTGATGGTGCTGTTGTGGTTGCTCACTGAAATTCATTTGTGGAGAATGATACCAGGAGAAAGCTTTGAGGCAAACAGCATTATGAATCAGTGCATTAAATCTCCTTCTTTCCTTAGAATGTGGGATGCGTGTTGGTTGTCATGAGTGAAATGCTACTGAAATGAGGGTGAAGGGTGGGAAGATGTGACAAGATGGGAGGCAGAAGGATCCTGATACTGACCTCACACCTCCCCACACCCTATGTATTAATTGGAGGTTGCCTGCTTAAAAAGAACCCCCAAAACAAAAAAACCCAAAAAAACCCCCAACAACAAAAAAACCCCACAAAAACAAAAAAAAACCCCACCCCAACCTACAACAAAACTCCTCATTGTCACTTGGCACCTCTGATGTGGCTGGAGACCTTGGAAATGGGGAAATCAGTGTTTTGCTAACTCAGGTCCACAGTATGAGTGCAGTGGATGGGGCTGTTGCATGTTGTCTGGTAGCTGTTCCACTCTCTCACCTCGCCCTCCCCCAGCTGGGGGCAAAGTCAATGTAGGAATCTGTGGATGTAGCTAAGGAGAGGGTGCGTAGTCTTAAATGTGTTAATGACATAATTTAGACACATCTTGAATGACTGCTGTCACGGCTGTCAGTAACGTGGGGGTTGTGTGTAATGTGTCTTAATGGGCATAGGAGAGAATTATTGCAATGAAATCTCTGACCTCTTCTGAATGCAAGTTGTTGGTTGGGTTTTTTCCCCCCCATGAGACTTGTAAGGAAGCAGCCAAAGCATTCTGTGGAGTAGGTCAGCAGCATGTGGAAACATGATCTGTAACCTGCCAGTCGTGCACATACATGAGGCACGTAACACTTCTGTGAGAGCTGCATTAGTAGAGAGACTGTGCAAATCCTGTCACAGAACAGGCATACAAGGGAGGAGCAAGCTTCATAGGCAGGCAGGGGTAGTTGTAAATACGTGTTTTGCTGAAATATTGTTGCTCCTTTTGAGATGAATAATTAATATTATAAACCTTATTGTTCAGAGTAGCAATTTGCAGGTCCTTTGGATGGGGATATGGAGCTGTTGGAAACGTAAACATCTCATCTAGCAATTTCTTCAGCAGCGTGTTGTGCCTTTTATTGTTTGAATCTGCCTGGGAGTGGCTTTAAGATCCAGTAACCTGATCTTTTATCACTCTTGGAGGTTTCCTTTTCTGGTATGCCCTGATGCATTCAACACATGTCGGTATTGTATGCGACCGGCAATCCAAGCAATTCAGGCTCACTTTCTCCGTCTGCAATAAACGGCAAATCATCTGCTGGTGAACGCTTCTCAGACTTGTCAGCCGTCTGCAGCTAATTTCTGTGTGGCTCATCAACCCCATTTAAGAGACTGGAAGCGCTGTGGATGACCAGGCTAGAAAGCGTTGACGAGATCTCATGTTGGGAGTAAAGGCTAGTTGAGAATGAGAGAGGAAAATGTTTTTTTCTTTAGAGGAATTGGACTGATGTGAGAACACCCAGTTCCTCACTGAGGAAAACAGAGCAAGGCTATGAGCAATTCAAGGCTGTGCAGGAAGAGCAGAGACTGCCTTTAAACAGCAGTTATTCCGTTACTTCTCTGAGAAACGTCAGCAGATGGACTTTGGTTTCAGTGCTGTGAATATTTGCAGTGGCTTTGCATGTTGGAATACAAGCAGTGATCTCTTATTCCCCTTCCCCTGTGTAACTACCTGCTGAAAAATGAGTGAGGAAGCAAAGGAGAAAACCGCTAAACCAGCTCACAGGAAAAAGAAAGGAAAAAAGGTAACTCCCTGTTACAGACAGTCTGCTGTAATGCCTTCTTTTCAGTCGTTTTATGTTCTAGCAGTTTGCTTCTGGGTGTGGAGTGGCTTTGGTTTGATAATTTGTTTAGAATAAGGATAGTGGTAGAATCGGGATGGTTTTGTTTATGCTAGATGCTGATGGGTGTGTTCTTTGCTAGAATCAGTAATACCATCACAGCTCAGTTGTTTTGCATTATTGAAATATTCTAGTGTTTTAATACATGTTAGTTACAGAATTTCTTTGTGGTTGTAGCTTTCTTAGTGTGTTCCAAACACAGGATTAACAAGTAAACAGGTATCTAAACGAAGCCTTTTTTAAGAGACTGATAATCAACATGTGCTCTTATAAATGAATATTATGGACATTACCAAGAAAAGCAAGTTTTACAAAACGGTTTTATTTTTTAAAAAGCTATGTCTTTTATTGCATGCCACTTTGATCAGTTTTATATATTTTTGGGTCTTGGAAATACTGTGTTTAAACTAAACTCGGGAATAAAATTCCAGTTTCAGTGGAACTAATTTATGTTATGGTATAAGTCTTTCGCCTGAGACTACTTAGAAAGATGAATTTGATTATTACCTTCTATGTTGGCAGTTTTTTGTTTTCCTGATATCAATGTAATTTCCCCCTCCCATTTTGCAATGGA
The DNA here is from genome assembly GCA_013398295.1 of Chionis minor. Taxonomy (NCBI): domain Eukaryota; kingdom Metazoa; phylum Chordata; class Aves; order Charadriiformes; family Chionidae; genus Chionis; species Chionis minor. The sequence goes on along the minus strand of VZSF01010532.1, from coordinate 74,175 downwards.
TGACTTTCATGTGTTTACACTTAAAAACCAGATTGTTAAATCTAGGAAGTTGACTTCTTGAGGTTTTTCTAACTCATATTTTAAATATTAACCCAGTATATTAATTTATAATATGAATTTCCTCGAGTACTGTAGAAAAAGACATCCGAAAGGTTTACCATTGTTGCAGAGAATGTCTTCAGACCCCCACCCTTTATCTTCTGAGCCTATGTTTGCCTTCGTATCATATGAAAGTGTATGACAGCCTCATAGCTAATCCATTTCCTTGCTTGGAGGATTCAGTAAGGATTGTTGGAAAAGGCAAATTAAAGCAGATCATCACCTTTATACTTCCAGAATTGCAAGGAGCAGCTTTGGAAGGAACCAGGGGAAAAATATAATTGAAATCACTTTTAATGCTAAATTAGGATACCTTCCTGACATAAAAAATGCTTCCATCGGGTATGACAGATTGCCTCAGGACTAGAAGATACATCTACAATTAAATTCTGGGGTCCATTTTAAATTTTGACTATGTTATACAAATTATTTTTATGGCATTCATCATGGCTTAAGCTCATATAGATCCATGTCTTCTAGAGGACCAACTCAATAGGCAACAAGACAGAGCAGCCCGGGTGATTTGGGATTAAGCAAAGTTTGGAGTCTCACCTGTTTTTCCAACAATGTCTGGTGATAGGCTACCGGTGTCTTCACCTTGTAAAGGTGATATTCTCTGTGGTCAGGAGGCTACAGCCGCCCTGTTCAAATCCACCCTCTATTGACTGGTACAGGGTGTCACTGGTCTCAGGGGAGGTGGGTGGGGGAAACTGCTGGACATGTTTACATGTGTGAGCTGCTGCTGTGAGTGTTGAAGGCCAATGGCACAGTGCTCAGTTGATGCCTTGCAAGGTAATGGTAAAGCCTACCCTTGCGTGCCTCAAGCCTTCGCTGCATGCGCTGTAGCTAACACCAGGGTGTGACTGCAAATCATTACATTCCAATATGGAGTACCCAGAGCTTTTTAAACCTGCAGGAAGTGTTGTTTCACTACTCTGATATTTTTTTTTTTTTTCTTCATATTGTTGGAATTGCTGAGACTGTTGCTGGGATATGCTGCGTCAGGCTGAGGTGCGTCCCTCATCACTAGTGCACATCAAGGCTGCTTACTCGCCAGTGTTAAACACAGGCTTGGGCCAGACTGTGCCCTGTGGAAAGTAGTTGTCTTTTTTTAAACAAGAAACAACTATTTCTGGTCTTAGTAGAAATTTTCCCTGCTTTTCACAGTTCATTGGGGAAGGTTTTAAATTTACTGGTTTGATTCAGAAGATGAATCTCTGAATCACCAATGATGAAGAACTTAGGAATGCTCTCCAAGAAGTTTGGTAAACTACATGGTGTTTGGCTGGAAACTCCTGAGCCAGGTGAAAGCTTAACCGTCTCTGAGATTCCAGTGAGTTATGCCACCTGTCCCTCCTAAATGTAGGTATCCTGATATGGGTATTTCCACGGCCGCCTTCCTGTTCTCCTTAGCTCCTTTCTTGGCAGCTGTGCTTTCTCCATATTTAGCCTTTCCCTTGTCTCCTGTCTCATTTCTCTTCAGAGCTGAGTGGTGGCAAGTCTTCCTTCTGGTCGTTTACTGCTGATAGCCCATTCACTCTTTGTCAACTCTTGGTTTCCCTGTTCTTACGCAATGTCTGAAATAAAGATACAGAAAGAGCATGAAGACAGCCATGGAAAAATCACAGTTTGCTGTAGGGAAACACAATCAATAGTGCATGTTCTGATTTTTCCGGAGTCGTATGGTTAGGGTGTACCACAAAAACAAGCCTTAACCTGGCAAACATGGTCTCACTTCTGAGCACAAACACCCGCAGTAACTGTGCGTTTAGAACAGATTGGTCGAAGCGGAAGATTTTCCACAAGTATGCTGAAAATTTCAATCTAGATGGAGAGGATGAAGATAAACAAATTGAGAGGTGTTGCTGAGACTTATTTTGAAGGATGGACATTTTAGATGAAAGCAGAGCAGTGCTGTGTTTAGCACTGTGATATTAAGTTGGGGATACAGCTTTCAAAGGATGATGAAGGTACTGCATCAATATTTATTGCCGAGGCTACTCTGGATAGGATTAGCTCTGATGGAATATGAAGCCTAATTAGTTTCTCTGTTCCACCCTTCAGGGTTCCTCTCTACCAGCAGCCTGTGCCTCTTGCACTTGAGCTTCAGTCATCCTGCAATTTCCAGTCACGCTTTTACAGAGTCAGTGTTTTGAAACTGTCAAGTTGAATCCCTAGGCATTATGGAGTGGCTTTATCTTCTATGTTTGTGTCATCACTTTTCAGTAAATTTTGGAATCTCAATTATAGAAGAGCATTGAACTTGACTGTCACTAGAGATAGAAGATGTGTTTTGATTTTTAACAAAAGAGAAGTATTCTTTCCTCTTCTGACTCAAACTACCAGAATGAAATTAGCCATGAAAATGCTGGTGGTCCTCTGAAGTTTTAAAAGATAACCAGGATTGCATGAACATGAAATAAATTAGACCAGCTCGAAACTTCTGAGTAACAGATACTTTTCAATTTAATTTCACAGATACTTGCTGGGCATTGGTCATTGCTGAGTAGTGGGAAATTTCACATTGAACTCTTGTACCAGAGGCTTTGCTTGAAATGCCTTTTTTTTTTTGTTTTTTTTTTGTTTTGGGGAATCTTTCATTCCCCTCTTCCCCTGCCTCCTCCAAGATCTTCAGGCAACCTGCACAATTAATGTTGCTGACGTGTCTCTTAGTATATGTATAGCACAAATCAGTAATGGAAGCTCCTAACAAATGTGTAAAAAGAGTTTATTCTTAAATGTACACAGGAGAGTGCTCATGATGAACTCTGTGATTCTAGACTAATCTATTTATTAAGCTGCCTCAGTACCTTATTTACTTGATCACTGTCGTACAATTTCAACACTATTTTCTATTGCTTGGTGTAAAATATGAATACACTATGTAGGGAGGAGTGAGCTGCTTATGCAGCAGATTGAAAATGAGTGCTTGGGTCAGAATGTTTAGGGCGGCCAACATTATGATTTTTGGACTAATAGGAGGTTAGCTCAATCCACTTTTCTTGAGCCAGTAGCCTGGACTCACTACACTGGGAACACACTTGGCAGTTTCTGCCAGGGAGTGTTTGCTCTGTCATAACTCCAAGGTTTGACTCAGCAGCATTATGGCCGTCTCCAGAGGGGACTCTTCCGTTGTTGCACACGGCTGAAAATCTGGTCAGCAATATGTCTTTACTGGGAGGAGAAACTTCAAGGGGTGTTTGTGTAGGGGTAGATGCTGCGAAATCAGAGGTTCTCAGGCATGTGATGAGCTATTCCCCACTGTTGTAAAAATGCAGTAACAGTAGTGGTCTGGGAGAAGAGTTGTCCCTGCTTCTGGAGACAGACCGGGTTCTTTGTAGCCAAAGCCTGCCTCTACTAAAATAGCATCACCAATTTCAGTGGGGACAACATCTGGGAGCCTGAGGTCTTGGCATTTCATCTCTATGTGCTCAAATGATTCATCTGTGTATGTATGATTATAGTGGGACTTCTGGTAATCATAACTAAGCACCTGTGAAGACCAACTTTTGTCATGACAAGATGAGAAATGGTGTTTTGTTTGAGTTTCACGGTGATGCTGCACTTCTTTGAAAGCTCTTTTTTACAACTAGATTTACTGATTTGGTTGCTTTAATGCTTTAATCATTATTTGTGTTCAGTTCTCATACACGTTATGGTTGTTGGGGTAGAATATTCGCTGCTGTTTGCTCCCAGTGGAGAAGCACTCATTGCTAACAGTAAAGAAAATGTTCATGGTAGACGTTCCTAAGTTTTTTGTAGCTTTTAACTTATTAGTAAAATTAACTTATTATTTGGAGTGCAAATTGATTTCTAAATTTGGTTTGTTCCTGACAAGCTGAGAAGTTAAAATCTGTTTAGATTGTGAAATAAAATGCAAAAAGACTCTACAAGGAAACTGTCTGTCGTCTTGTCTTGGTAAATACGGTTTATACTATGTTGTTAATTTTAAGTTTCTGTAGATGAGAAATGGTTCTTAGAGATTTAAACTTGACTGTATGGCGATGGTCTTAAACTGTTCTACGATAAGACCTTAAGGTTTAGGTTGGAAGGGACCTTAAAGATCATCTAGTTCCAACCCCACCTGCCATGGGCAAGAACACCTTGTAGATCAGATTGCTCAAAGCCCTGTCCAACCTGGTCTTGAACACTTCCAGGGATGGGGCCTCCACAGCTTCCCTGGGCAACCTGTTCCAGTGTCTCACCACCCTCACAGTAAAGAATTTCTTCCTGAGATCAAATCTAAATCTGCCATTACCTCTCGTCCCATCGCTACATGCCCTTGTAAAAAGTCCCTTTCCAGCCTTCTTGTAGACCCCTTTTCAGATACTGGAAAGCTGCTACAAGGTCTCCCTGGAGCCTTCTCTTCTTCAGGCTGAACAACCCCAACTCTCTCAGCCCGTCTTCATAGGAGAGGGGCTCCAGGCCTCTGATCATCTTTGTTGCCCTCTGGACCTGCTCCCCCAGTTCCATGTCCTTCCTAGGTTGGGAACTCCAGAGCTGGACACAGTGTTCCAGGTGGAGTCTCATAAGAGCTTAGAGGGGCAGAATCCCCTCCCTTGCCCTGCTGGCCACGCTGCTTTTGATACAGCCCAGGATATGGTTGGCCTTCTAGGCTGTGAGTGCATACTGTGGTTCATGTTGAGCTTCTTATCCACCAATGTCCAAAAGTCCGTCTCTTCAAGATTACTCTTGATCCATTCTCTGCCCAGCCTGTATTTGTGCATGAGATTTGCCCCAATCCGTGTGTAGGACCTTGCATTTATTGACATTAACATGTCAATGTATCCTATGCTGAAAATTTAATTCAGTGGCATGATAAACAGATTTGTTTTGGCTTTGCTTGCCAATTTCTACTTGTTCAGCTTTAATGTCCATTTTATTGATGGGATAGATTCTTAACATCACATTTTCAGCAGATATATTAAAGAAAAAACAGAGTTCAAACAGCCTCCCAAACTTCTAGAAGATACTCCTTATTTGCATGTCAAATAGTAAAAGTCCAAGAATGGTAAAATACAGATGTTTTCAATCACTATGACTATTCTTAGCTTATTTGTTCTGTTTTCTAAAACTTCAGACTTTAAAATTGTATTCCCCTGAATCAAACACAGTCGCATGTTCTTGCCACCTACAATTTTCTGAATTGCCCCAGAAAACTGAAATGCTTTGATTCCTGTCACCTTGACTGGAACTACTTTGCTACACAGTAATATCATTGTTTTCCTCTTATCAAACTGGAACAAAATAAAGCATATGTAATGGCAAGTTAAGCATCTTACTGCTTTAAAATGAGCCACTTCAAATGTTCATTTTTCCTGGAAAAAATACTCTGACATTACCTACCTTCAGTAATATGAGTGAACGGCTCCTCGCCCCTAGGTATATATAGTTAAAAAATTGTAAGTAGATGTTATTGTCATAGTCTATGTTAAATGAAACAGCACAGTGTGTTATGTTACTGATGTGTTTGGTTTTTTTTTTTAATGTAATTCCCTCTGTAGGTAAGTGGCAGACTTGTAACCTGTGTGACCATCCCTCCATTTGCTGCTGAATTATCACTCTTGCTGAAAAAAATAAGGAGTTTTTTTAACATGCTTTTTTAACAGGGGAATTCTGCAGTTTGTGAGAGAAGATGAAACCTGAGGCAGATTCTCTGATCCTGTGATATAAGTTCATCCTATAGTTTTGAGCTTTTACCAGAAAATTCAGGTGTGAATAGGTCTTGTCCTTCTGAAGGATGAGTCTAGGAAGTAGAAGTACAATTGTGGATAAGTGCTTCAGCTGATTTTCCCACCCGCCTCTTCTTTGTTCACCAAATTTTACTTCCTTTGTTGTGGGGATTTTTTTGTTTCAATGAACTATGTTCTCAGCTGCTATAGGACTAGGCATTTCCCATTGTTGCTTTCTTTTGAGGCCTGTGTGGCCTTTCCCATCTTCTATTTCTCTTTTTTTAGCATTTCCTCACTGGGTTTTTGAGTTGTTCTATCTTTTGAATGACCTTGGCTGTGTCCACGTGTCCGCCATCAGGAAGCTGATGGCCTTGAGTCTGTTTTTTGGGTTGAATCTTTCAAGACTTTCCTCAGGTTGAACTGGAGACTTCATAGTGGGTTTCTATCTCTACAAAAGAGGCTGTACATTTTCACTTGTATGTATCACCCAAAGGACTGAGGGCCCCACATGGGGTCTGGTTTCTTGGTGGCCTCTCCTGGGTCTGCTGTGGCAGAACATGAGTGGAATGGGCAGTGTTCCAGGATGGCTTGCAAGTGGGTCATTGCTGGTGCCTGGTGCCTCAGCTGGAGGACTTCCAGTGCCTCCTACTCCATAAGCTGGGCACTTACAGTCCAGGTCAGGTTGTCTCCTTTGCAGTAAATTGTTTTATGTACAATTAGGTTACAGTCAGATTGGATTACAGAAAGTGGGTTTGAGCTATAAGAGACGCAGTGGATCAGCTTCAGTTGGATGCTTCTGTTTTGCAGTCATCAGTGGGACAGGAAATAATATAAAGGTTTCTGTAATAAAGTCTTTACATTAACCCATTCAGCTTAGCATTCAGCTTGCTCCAGCTTCAACTTATTTTGAAATATGTGGAGAGCTTTTTCAGGATCTCTGAGCATCTGGGATTTCCTTTTTCCAAACCCTGTGACTGATGCAATTATGGAATTCAGTAGGTCTTGATAGCACCTAGATAGGTCTGGTAGGTGTTGAAATGCTTATCACGTTTATGCAATGGTTTTGTCTTAAACTAAAAATACTTTGATCAATCTGTGAATTACAGATTGAGAAAGCTAAATTGATCTGGACATCTCCCTTTGACTTCCAAATGAGAGCCTGTATATCTGCATAACTCTTACTCGTTATGGGCTTATTCCTGAGTTTGTTTACCTCACTTCTACTTTGCGGAGGTGGTGGTAGAACTTGCAGCTTTCCTTCATCTCGGGCTGACTCCAGACAGGAGTTCAAGTGATGAAGCTTTTAGTATCTGATCAAACCAATAATACAATTAATTCTCTTGTCCACACTTCTAAACACATCAGATTTCAAGTTTGGAATATGAGCAGTAGCTTAATACTTTATGCAAGCAATAGTAATCTCCTCGTTGTCTTCTAGTTATTTTTTTTTCCGGCTTGCTAATGGAGGTGCAGGTTGTTGCATTCCACTCACAGACAGGTGGTGGGTCAGTCAATTACAAATATTTTCTGGATAAAATGAAACAGGCTATCATTTCATTCCCAAAAAAGCACACGGCAAACCCGCCTTTTTCCCTTAGCATCGAAGGAGAGGAATGAACTGGCTGGATGGGGGAAAAACTACACATGGGAAGATATTTTCTTAGCATTTCTTTGATATGTAATACACACCATGTCTTATTATGTCTAAATTAAATGCATAGCTAAGTATATTTAAGACACTTAATTTAAAGTGTTACCGTCACAGACTTGTTTCAGGTTTGTGCTTATAAGAGAGTTTGGTTGCTGAGAATTCTCTATAGCCCATTAGCAAATTGTGAATGTAAACAAGGATTGATTTGTCTGAATACTCTTTTTTAAAGAGTCATTATATTGTGAAAGGGTACACTAGAAAGCAACGTAGTGCTTCATATTGTACACCATTAAGTTTGCTCCCTGGTTTTGTTTAAAACTGCTGTTTAGGGGGAATAATAATTTCTGTGGGTAATAGTGGTTATATAAACATCTTGTTTTGCTGGTGTGTGTGGCCTTTTTTATCTAGTTTGGTGTAAGCTTATGTCAATGTCAAAATGAAGAGATCACTGCAAGCTGTGTTCTTCCTCTTCTCTTTTTGGATGTGTCATTCACGGAATAATCTGTGAACAATTTTATTGATTTTGGTTTTTTCTTATTGGAGAAATCTGAAACAAAAATTTAAAAACGGAACCAGTTTTGCTGTACTACCTGGTGTTTGTGTATTTTCCCCCAATGGTGTTTTTAAGGAAATCCTTTTAGTCAAGGGGTGGTCGATGCTTTTAATCAAGGTCATGTGACTTATTTCTATTAGTTGGTATCTAAACTAGAAAGTAAGAATCTTTCCAAAGAGATTTTGAACATATGTAGGATACACAGTATTGATAAGACCCTACTAATCTGAATGATTCTGGTGTGCTGGGAATTTGTAATTATCTTGGAATCTGTATCAGGGAGTGAATGGGAGAATCTGGGAAAGCAGGAGGTGGTGGAAGAAGTGGGATTTTTCAGAAGATCTGTCAAGGGTTGCATTTCCTTAGGCAGGAGCAGGGACAGGACGTTTGCCTCCTGATTTCCAGCTTTTTCTTGCCTGGGTACCTTTGGCTGGGGCTGTGCCTGTGTCTGGGCTGGTTTGCATATTAAAAGCATATGGATATACTGATCTGGCAGGCTCTGAGAATAAATAATGCTTGCTAAAACACTCTAAAAGCAGGAGGTGCTATGTGTGGTGAGGATGAAACTTATCCTGACGGAGATGGCCGCCTTCAGGCAAAATCTCAGCTGTGTGTGAAGGATGTAAACGAAGAATATGAAAGCCTCAGTCAGAGCGAGTGCTGTAGGATTTGGATGTACCCTAGTCAGATGTGGCTAATGCTGTGCTCTTCCACTTTTCCCTGCTCCCCTAAACAGCCCTGTAATTTCATTTACTTAATTACTATTGTGTGTGGTTGGGAGGCAGTATCATTACTGATTAGTAATTAATATTTGCAGTAGAATGCCAGTGTGGAGTTATCACAGGGGAAAGCCTTAGCGAATAGAGCAGTGTCACTTTGAATGGTTTTCCAGCTGAAAATTTGTTATCAAAGATGGTCTGTGCAATTCCGGTGGCTGGTTCCACTCATACCATATTGAGTCTGAAGAGCATATCCCAGAGAAGGGCTTTATTTAGGTGTCCTTTTATTATACAAAGATCTAAGTATGGGGATGCCAGTCCACCCTAAACCATGGTGAGATCCAGCTATTTCAGTCATCCAGGCACCACAGATTTAAGCCTGTTTGGTACAGATTGGTTTCTTACTTTTTTTTTGTCTAACATTCTGTTCTGAAACAAGTTTAGTTTGGAACATTTCATGATCTTCATATATGTTCATTACGTAATTCATGTATAGCTCCTTCAAAAAGACAAATGAACTGATGAGTACAAGTAACAATGGAAGCAATAAACCTCTTTCCCATACTACTTATGCTACACTGTATCCCTTTCTGTTAGAACCCCTTCCACACCAGTTATATAAAACTTCCTGGCAGTTCCTTGCCACCTGGTAAGAAACAATTTTCTGTCATTAGGAACATCAGCTGAAATAGTTTTGGAAGGTAAAAACAGGAAGAAGTATTTCCTAGGCAGGTGAAATCAGTAAGTAAATTTGTTTTTATACCTAGGACAGTTATTCTATCACATTTCTAAAATGGGCATCATATATGGAGAGGGACAGTCCCAGATGAAAATAAAGTTTTATATTAGAATGTATCCATGGAACACATAAGGATATTATTGGGCTTTTTTTTTTTAAAGGAAGGGTAGAAGTATTGGGAGGATAATGATAGCCATAGTTTTAAGTAACAGAAAACAGATAGCTAATGCGTAGAACAAGGAAGATATGGATCTGAATCAAAATGTAGTTTGTTAGCTAATCCAAACCTGCTTACTGATATTGTAACAGGAAGGCAAAAGGTAGCGCAAGAGTGGTGCTAACTGTGGTAATATCATAATCACCTACTATTGTAACTGTATTTGAGAGAAAAGGTTTCAAAGAAGCTGTAGCAAACTTCTGTTAAATAAGGTGTTCACAGTCTTGTTCTTAAAGCAGATTTTAGCAGCCAGCTTTTTTTTTTTTTGATATACAGTATCAGAGAAATACTCTAAAAATGTGAAAATTTTGTGAAGTTTTTAAAAATTTAAGGATTTTGTTATGGAACCTCATGCTTAGTAATGCAATAAACTCAGCAACTTAGTAACTCAATAATTGAAAGTATTTGAAGATCAACTGCTGGCAATTAAAATAAAACCAGACAGGCTGTCTGTTCATCCCCAGGTGTTGATGAAACTATACAGAATAATGAAGTATCGTATTTGCAGTAAGGCCTGTAGGTGATTCTTCTGAAAGCTCAAGTTTTGAAAATGGAATAATGGCCTGAAACATTAAAACTTATGATGCTATTAAAGAGAAACTGCAGAGAAAATCCAAGGCTGACTGTTCAGGGTAACTTAAACAATCAGTTTGACTAGTCATGTAAGTGCTAGCCTAATCAGATTTAAGCTGATCCCGTTAGTGTTATTGTATTGCTGGCAATTTACCATTTTGGGGAAAAAAAATGGAAACACTTAAACTTATCTTTCAGGAGAGAGATTTGAAATTTAAGAAGGTCCCAAGCCCTAGAAATAAAGAGTCCTTGAACAATATTGTAAAACAATCCTAGCCTGGGCATTATGCAGGATGCAGATTCCTTCTGCATTGCCCCCTAGTGTTTTGTTTAAAAAAACCCCCACAACCAACCAAACAAAAAACCCCAAAACAGAACCCAAATGCAACAATACCGATAAGTTATTTGCTTCTACCTTAATATTTTCTCTCACTCCACTAAACCTTTGTACTTATTCCCAATGCAATGTCTATGCCAGTGCATGCTTCCGTTCCCTGGTTTTCTTATTAAGTTGGCTACAAAGTAACTATAAATATAAAATGACTACAAATATTTTATTTACCTTACCCTTTCCAGGCTTCTTTGTTATATCTGTGGCCTGACTTACTAATACAGGAAATTCCTCTCCCTCCATGTCTTCTCTGTTCCTTTGTATTACACAGATGTATTTTAACAGAGACTGGTGTCCTTTCTATTCCTTTTCAAGTCTCGGGCTTTTCAATCATGTGAAAATCCACAGTTCTGTTAAATGAAAAGAACTTTTTACAATGAAATGTTTCACTCTGAGCTGTGCAGCTAACCTTTCTGACTTTAATACTGGCTCAAAGTTCTGCTTTTAAGTGTTGGTTACAGTAGGAACTTGAACGCAAAATTAAGATGCGGCTCATCACTCTGTTTTTCACTTCTATGCACATACGTATGTATCTGTAAGGAAGATCTATTGTGGCAGAACTGACCCTAATGTCAAACTAAATGCAAAGCAGGCAGGGTCAGTTTGGAGGGGCAGTCAGCAGCCCTTTGCGATGACCTTGACAGGAAGAGCTTCCGCGAGCTGCAGCATCAAACTATTCCCTCTAAGTGGAAACTCCGGGAGTGAGAAGGCGGCAGTGCAGATTCCGCCTAATCTCTGGAGTGGGTGTTTTTGTCAGCAGATTGCAAAGCACGGTATTTACAACACCTAATTGTAAACTAGGGCTAAGCATGGCTCACTTTCTGAGAATTCTATTTAATGAAAGGGACCTATATACTTGATACTGACAGGTTACTTCCAGTGCATACCAAAAAACCTCCGTGGCAGTAAGAAAAAGGAGACTAGTGTTTTAGATAAATTTGAGTATGAGGCAGCAAGCTTGGCTTCCTTTAAAAAGAGAGTCAATCTAGCTCAAATCTTAGAAACACTGGTGGAGATATGCCACTGCATGTGTTGGCAGACCATGCGCTACATTAGCAGCAGGGCTTTTCTGGACTGCAAGGTTGCTGGCTGTGACTCCAGCTGTCGTCAGTGTCAAGAAGGAGGAAAAGGCACCAGCCAGCTACCATAGTCCTTGTGCTTTTTAAAGACTGCATCGTTTATTAAAATTACCAAGAACTGTTTCAAAATGGTGGCATTTTCCTACAGCATGTGATTTGGTGGGGGGGAGGTTGGGAAGGATGGGGGAAAGAATGTGGGATGGAGTTTGGGAGTAGGATGGAGCAGACGGACAAGAGCCCTCTGTTATCATAGTGCTTGCCTCACTGCTTTGTTACTGCTTTTCCTTCTTGTGTCTTGCGTATACTTTTAATTCTATTATTTACTTCTCGGCATACTCCAAAATAAAAGGGAAAATCCACTTGCAAAGGATGTGGGTAGAAAATGGTCAGCATATCCCTTACAGTCCCTTTTTCCTCAGTCATATTTTAGACATCAGTAGATCTTCAAAAATCACAGAATGGGTTGGAAGGGGCCTTTAAAAGTCATCTAATCTAACCCCCCTGCAGTGAGCAGGGACACCTTTCACTAGATCAGGTTGCTCAGAGCCCCGTCCAACCTGACCCGGAATGTTGCCAGGGACAGGGCATCGACTGCCTCTCTGGGAAACCTGTGCCGGTGTTTCACCACCCTCACTGTAAATATTTTCTTCCTTGTATCTAGTCTGAATCTACCCTCTTTTAGTTTAAAACCACTACCCCTTGTCCTATCACTACAGGCCCTACTAAAAATAGTTTGCTACATGATAGTATTCTCTGATTTTTAAAGTGTATATTTGTATAAAAAAATTCATGGTAATAAAAAGATAGCTTACAGCAAGTTCAGAAATAAATTTGTGTATTGCATCTTAAATAATTGTTCTCAACATTTGAATTGACTGTGAGTACAGTGAGAAATTAAAATAAGGTCCCAACTGATGTCAGTCTTAGTGGTCCTGAAATAAGGTCCTTTTCTCATCTTGTCCAAGTCTCTGTAGGGCAACTTGAAAGACAGCAAAGTTCAGTAAACAACAGGACTACTTTGAATTACTAATGTCAGCATTTCTTCTTTGCAGTCATTCAAGCATTTATGTAGGGTTGCTGTGCTTTGGTTTTTTAGACAACTTGGTTTTATAAAATGACTTCAGAATAAAACGGCAGTTTTACTGGTTTCATATTTATCTTGACAATACTACTGGTTTTTATTGAACCAAAAGCTCATAATAACAGGAGTTCATGCTCTTGTCTGAAACATCAACAAGCAGGTACATGTCATCTCTTCATTTTTCAGCTACCCTCCTGAGTTGGGAAATAAGAAAGGGAATACAGATAGGCACATAAAATATTCTGGTGTGTCTCTATAGTCAGTCTAATGAGTGCTGGAAAGATACACAATATACACACAATACTTTAACTTCTGCATTTTCCTGTTATCCAGAATATCATTTCTTTAATTGGAACTCAAAATCTAGACAATAAATACGTAATAACACTTTGCCTGTGAGATTTTTAAAATACAGTTTGAGGGCTTTATGTCAAATGCAGTTACTGTTTTGTCTTCTGATGTTTGCTACTCCTGCTTGAAGCTATTTCACAGCTGTGAGGGACATGACTCATTCTAAAATAGGCAACAAAATGTTAATCTATGAGGGGCTGGAGTGTGTTGTGAAATGTCAAAAAAACTATTAACTATTGTTTAAGATCTGTAACTTAAAGAGATGCAGTCGAGAGGTCCAGTGAAACAAGGGTATACAATTTTTCTAAAGGTTACCTTAATATGACGTAAAGAAACATGGGCAGATTACAGGTCTGTAATACAGGTGGTTGAAACCGAGTACATGAATCTTTGCCCCTTACACCTGCCATCGCATTTCAAGTCAAAGCTCTGTAACTAGGACAAAGCTGCAGTAGTCCAGACTACTACCAAAAACTAATTGTTTATTTTACTCCCATGGCAAGGATTAGTATTGAATAGACTTTTGTCTAAAGCCAAAGTTTTCAGAAGGCAAACTAGGAGCAGAGATTACGGAGTGCTCTAATTCTCAAGTGTTGAGCACTCGGCAGCTTCACTGAAGAGTGGGAGTTGCTTGTCTGTTCAGCAGTTTTAAAATCAGGCTACTTGTTTAGCCCGGCTTAGCCTGTGGGGTTTTTTAAATGCATTTTAGCACACTTCTGTGAATGACTATTAACAATGCCATTATGCAATTCTTTGCCATTCATAGTGACAGGCATACTGTAGAGTGCATGCAGAGATAAATCCAACAAAGCTAGGAATGGGTTTATAATTAGAGCATGGGGGAAGGGAGGAGAGAACGTAGCTTTTTGGAACATATTTTCACTTTATGTCTTTATTTCTGAAAACGTGTGATATGTCCATCTGGAGCTAAGCAGTATCTGTGCTCAGTCTCTTGGGAAGAGCATGATGGGATGTTCTGACAAGCCTCTTCTCACAGTGGCTTCCATCCCTGGAGTAACTCTCCCCTTAGTTGTACCAGTCATCTGTCTCAAACTGTGAATCAAGATCTCTGCTGTAGTTAAAAGTAGTCGTGTACGGGATAGAAGAAGCTGAAAGAATCAGTCATATTGTTGGCTTGATAAAATTCAGGAATTTTAGCAACTTTTTATCTTTTTTTCCTTCTCTTTAAGTATTCTACCACTATTAAATATGGTCTTGTGTGTTATATTTCATCTTGTTACTGGGGTCTGCATTTCAGCAGAAAAGATAGTGGCTTTAATGCCTAGATATTTAAGCATATAAATAAAGTATACGGGGGGGGGGGGAGGGAAGCTGCACTAAAGATTGCATATCTGAACTGTTCCCACTTTATAAGTACAGTGCTGAATGTATAATTAAATCAATTGATTCTGCAGATTAATTAGAGACTAGGGATGGAAGTGGCCACTTCATTCAGCACTGTACAGGAAGGAGTGGCCTTTTGCATTATTTTCTCCTGTTTCCTAAGCAAGTAACTTCCTGATGCTGCATCAATGGCAAGAGTAAATGAGTCTGCAGTTTATACTGGAGATTGATGAGGGGGTGTTAGTGTTAGGTAGAGTGCAATTTCAACCTTGGTTACATTGTGGTCTTTTCCCTAGTGTTGGTATTTAAAATGATGCCACCTTGTGCTGAGTTACTTACAACTGTTAAACTGTAAAGATGATGCTGTATCAAAATGTTTGAGGAGTGTTTCCATTGCTGTTGATGAGACTGGGGTAGTGGTAAGCTACTGATAGTGTTAGGAGTATTGACTGAGCAGGGGAACTCAGGCCTCATGAAGACAAATGTGGGTCACGTGCTGGTTCAAACCTTGAGGGGATTGGATAGAGAAATCCCGATATCTTTCCTGGTCAGAATTCCTGGTTCCTTACAACCAATACGCATAATAGCCATGGGAGGTGTTAGCAGGCACTCGGCTCTTGTGTGTAAACCAAAGTCATGAAGAGCTGAAAACAATCGCGTTGCAGGATTGAGACTGTCTTGAAATTTTATGTAGTCTGATTCATTTTATCCTTGGAACACGTACACCCTGGTGAGATTTTTACATAACCTTTAGATTTTTTCATTAAGTTAATGCATATTAATTCATGGCAGAATGAATCATATCTTGATTCATATTGTACACTGCTTGAATTTAGTCACTAATGCAGAAATTGAAGTGGTCCAAAAAATAAGCAAATGTCATCTTATTCACTTGCTACTATTATTATACATTTCTTCTAAGGTCAGGTTTTCATATAATGATAGCATGATGCAAATAAACACATCACTCCTTTAGTCCTTTAACACATAATTTAAAGGAAAAATGTGTCTTTATTCCCAACCAAGAACCCATGTCTAGAACACGTGAATACTACACCAAGAATAAAAGAAATGCAGCGCTATTATTCTGACTGTGATTCACCAGCAGAGGTGTGCAAACTGTCCTTGTTTTGCTTCCTGGAGGGGGAAAAACAATAAATCCAAAACCTGCCAGTCATGGAATGGAGTAGACACCTGGATTTCAGACTTTGCTTCAGTCTTTTTTTAAAAGCATACTGTTTACGAAAGTCAATGGATTGTGAGGAAAGTATGGAAGAACTGAGTCCTTATCCACATCTGACTGCATTGTTTCCCATAGTAAAGCATTACCAAATCTCATTCTCAGGCAACTGTCATAATTCTGTTGCCAAAAGAGAAGTGTGACTACCGTTACAGTAGGAAAGTGATCATAATATCCAGTTTACGGAATGAGTTTAAATGATTGTTGTCTACAGCAGTTTAATATTTGTGCTACTGAGACAAAAAAATATGCTTTGGGTAATATATATGATGTATTGATGTATATATATGTTGATTTTGTGTGTTTTCCTCCAGTTTTAGTGTTAGTATTTTGAAGCTATTGTGGTTTGTAGGTGTTTGAGGGTTTGTGGGAACTTCACACTTCACCTGGGTTGAGTGGAACCTGTTAACAAGTTTGTGTTTGCAAACAAAAAAATCCAAGTTGAGAAGAATGTAGTTGATGATTTGGGGAGGGAGGGGAGAAAAAGAAGATTTCGGGTATCTGCCTTGAAAGTGGGTTATCCTAAATCTGATGTGTCATTGCCTGCCTTTGTCTATATTAAAGTGAAAAATACATACATACTTATTCCAAACCCATATTTGCCATTCATTTCCTTTGTTCTTGTTCTGAATGGGTGTAAATGGCTACCGAATCTACAAGGCACACAAGGGTTTGTACCTTAATATTAGTGTTTGCTGCCCCAGTTGTGGGGGTGTCCTGAAACAAAAAGCTGTAAAAGTAGAGACAAGGGCCTGTGAGGGTACAGCCTTCCGAGGAAAGCTGTAGTTGTTCCTGAGGTATAAATACCTGGAAATGAAGATGTGGAGGGTTTATATCCATTTAACAATCACTGTAATTATACTTTCATTTCCTGTTTATAATTGTGTTCTTTTAAAATTAATAGGGTCAGAGAAATTTGTTTAAGCTATTATGCTGCAATATTTGCAGAATATGCCTTCGTATTTGAGCTGTCCATTAAAGTTAAAAGTGAGAATTCAACTGCTATGAATATAGGAACAGCCACTCACTGCATGCTGAGAAATCTGTGGGTTTTCCCTTGCAGTTTCTGATTCTATAAACACCCAGGAAATAGTAGCTTGCTTACAGCCAGGACCTCTTATGACTTGTAAACATGATATGAGGGTGTATAACAACAGTGAGTTTAAACTCAGCTGATGGTTCATCCGGTGAGGATTTACATTTTTGACTTAACTCCAACACTTCCGTTGCTTCACAGGGGGAAGGGTGTGCGTCTGAGGCAATGCAGGCTGTCGTGAAAGGTGGTAACCACAGTGCAGAACTTAGTCAGCCTTTCCAGGTGTTAGATTTTTAGTACATACCAATGGTTGTTGAATATCTAAATAGTACTAAGTGAATTATAGTACTTCTGGGCAATTATGTGGGTTATGTACTTGTACGTCTTTGTTTCGAATTGCTGTATATTCATTCTCTCTCGTAAGAGTTTATTTCATAATCATTATTTTAAAACCACACCCCTTAGAACTTTTCTTAAATGATTAGTTAACTAAGGCCCATGTGGCTTTTAATTTTAAATGTTTTGTAACCCTAAGAGGAATTTAAAGACAAGAATCCATTTTGGTTGACTATGACAACTGCTTTGATTTTTGCTAGAAAATGCATGCATCTCCCTGCTGAACAGATGATTGGCACTTCACTAATTTTACGTAATTCAACTAATTACAGCAGGCAAATATATTCAGTAGCACGATCCATTGCCAGGATAAGCATTAGCACTAATGGCTATCTCAGCAAAATTTTCTGTGGCAGCACAAAATGGCAGCGCTGGCAGCCTATTTTGTGATGAATAATGTGAAAAATGATAAGCTCTGCATACTTAGGGAGAAGTAAGAAAGGTACGTTCTATTTCAGTTGAAATTTAGGAACAAAACCAAATAAAAACACTTCTAACTGCAGAATGTCTTAGCTGGACGATAGTAAACCTTTATGCAATTGCTACGTTTTGAGTTGCCTTCCTCTGTAGGGCCACGGTGCTAGCTGTATTCAGGCAAGACGTGACCAGAGGGGCTTGGCCTTCTCAGCCCTGAGCATGACATTTCTAAGGTGCAAGTGTTCTCATCTGCTGGAACAGCCAGGAAGCCTGGTGTCAGCCCCTGGGTTTTGCTCCCTTCCGCTGACACCAAGAAGGTGATCCTTAGTGATCCTTACTATGCTTTGTAGCACAGGATTATTGTACAGCTACTAGTGTATGCCCCCACATTTTCCTAGCTTTTAGTACAACCAAAGAACTTGAAATAAAAAATAGCGCAATCTTTTTGAGGAATTCAAAGTATTTTAGGGGAACATACAGATGGAAGCCTGGTCCCTTTGACACAGTGGTATCAGCAAAATAATCAGCATGAGCTGCCAGAAAGATGCAAGATGGAGGGTGTGATTGGAGCCTGACCTTCCAGAGTGAGCTTAAAAGGAGTGTGTTGAACATAAAGTACAAACATAGCAGGTATTGTACTTATTTGCTCAACTTGGTCTATAATGAAAACTTACTATAAAGCTGGAAAAAAAGAGGAAAAAAAACCAACAACCCAGAACTGTATTCACTCATGTATTCATTGTAATTTTGCTGTTTATTTTGGCTACTGGCTGTTGATTATTTACGTACATTTCAAGTATGAGAACTTCGGGGAAATAGTGTTTCAGTATAATATCTAAATATAGACAAGTGTTTTTGCTGGTATTAATATCTGCCAAAATAAATCATCTCATTACACACAGATACAGAAATATCTGTGATGGAATGCAAGATGTATATTGTTCAGAGTGGCTATTTTATCTATTAAGATACCTCTGTAGCAAGACGGCTTTAATATGTGAAGAAACCAGATTACAGAACTCTTTTTCTCTTCCTCTCCTTCATTTTCTATAGAAAAGACATTTCCTTTAGGCTTTGATTATTATTTTTTTGCCTTAGAAGCCCTTCACCCAATTGCAAAATTATTTGTTACAGAAATGGAGAAAAATATTTTCAAATATAAATGCTACACCTAACAGAGACATTTTGGCTGTTCTGGTTACTATGGTGAGATCTCTGGAGGATGCCTGTAGCACATCAGTCTCTGTGTTCTTCAAGCAGGCTGTTTTTAATTTCCTAGGATCATTTACATGCTGTAATGATATTAATCTATTTGTATCCTCTTTCCGCACTTCCTTTGCTTTGCAGTGTAAGCCCCTTAATATAGATTGACTGTAGAAGAACAGATTTGTCCTCCTTGCTGTCTGTCTGAAGTGCCCTGTGTGACTAGGGAGCGGGGCTATTGGGGGAAGGATGACCTAATACACCACAGGCAGGAAGCAGAGCCGATTAGTCTGCCTCAGAGAGATGCCATTACAGGGTGTGACTGAGATAATATAAATCTGCCAAGGAAGATTTTTTTCTTATCTAAATGACCACAGAAACAGGTATAGAAAGAAAAAAATAATCTGAGTACATATTCATCAATGTTTGGCTACTTACTGATATGAGCACGTGATAATTCCCTCCACATAACGTGATGGGGATCTTCCTTTCTATTCTGTCTTCCCTAAGTCAAGTGGCACTTTTTTCTTTTTCCATGTAGAACTTTTTTTTTTTCCCAAAGCAGAATAAAAAGCAGAATAATCCTCACAGCAAAACTAACAAGGACCCACCTCAGGATAGTGTGGAAATTCTGTGCTTAATCCACTGTCTGCTGGTTCAGGACAGAGATTTGAAATGAGAGAAGCTTTTGTCTGGTGATTGGGAGATGTGGATTCAAATCTCTTCACAGAGAGGAAATGGAGTACTTTCTCAAATCCTCACCAGTAGGACATGGAGCTATAAGGCCAAAAGGAGACAAGGCAAGAAGAGCATGTCAGTATACCATTATAACTCTCTTTCTGGCTGAATTACTTGATAAATTCAAACTGCATCTCTAATACATCAGGCTGAAACAGTCTTTTCAAGTAAAGTTTCTGTATATTGGATAAATAGTGGCATAAATTTTTTTCTGATGAGATGACATACATGGCTTTATTGCCTTTGTGGACACAAGCATATTTAATATTACTGAGTTAATATTACCAAAGTCTGATCTTCTCTGAGTGCTTCCATGGCGGTACTTCCTTCATTTCATAGACAATTTACAAAATACTCAGCATTTTGTCGTAGTTGCCAAATGCAATAATGATAGTCAAGTTAACTAAAACCAAAGTGAAAATGAAGTATGACTTGTTTATTTGTGGAACAAGAGATTAATTTTCACAACCAAGTATCCGAGCTTAAATGTCAGAGTTTTGAACCTAGTTAGCTTGCTGTCTTTAGTCTACTAGCACTAACCTGTGTTTGAAAGATTGGACTTTCAGAAAGAGGTGAGAGGTCACAGAGAAATGGAAATCTGGCAGATTTTCTAGGAGAACGGAGGAAAGAAAAATAGCAGCAGAACAAGGAAAGCCTAAAGTAACAGGGATTAGACATTAGAGGTTGGAGAATCAGGGGAATATAGGAGTGGCAAGAGGAAGCTTACAGCTGATGTGGTAGCAATAAAAACCATCCAGTTTGCAATCAAAACAGAGAGGCAACAGCAGAAAAGGTTAGAATGATGAACAAATTCGCATCCTATCTACATTAATGTAAAATGTAGGATACTGCTTGCTATCTTACTACTGAGTTGTACACATGATGCATAAGATTTAGTAATTTTCTACGACAGCGTTGTAAAGTTGCAATTGATAAATGTCTCTGTACTGCTTTAACAAGATCCACGCTTCAATGTGTTTGACCTCAGCTTATATAGCCTGACTGAGGCTTACATGGTAAGTGATACCCAGAATACCTAAATTCTCATTTTGCTACAAACAGTGCTCCACAGCTTGGGATACCTTGCTCGGTTTCTGTACTCTAGGTCTTGGGTAGAGTAGTTTAGAATTGCTGAAGTACTACTTGTTTCATTGCGAATCACAAATAAAGCTGGGAATAAACCCAAGAAGGATCAATTTGTAGTCTCATGCTTTAACTTCTGAACCACTCTCATTCATATACAATATAACCAACCAGCAGAGATGCTCCATGACTGACGCTTGAAAGGTAGTGCAGAATATTGTAGGGGATATTTCAGAGCTTGTAGCGAAGTTGTTTCCTATATTGGAGATCTGCATCAGATGCCATTATATGCAGTTTACTGGCATCAGAGTAAAGTAATACAATATAAAACATGGTTATCCTTCCAAAGATTTAGTCTTTAATACTGCGTGAAAGTATACTCTGATAGCAATTGAGTATTTTTGTAGTCTAGCGAGAATATAATTTTAACAGTAGCAAGCCCCTT
This sequence comes from Chionis minor, assembly GCA_013398295.1. NCBI lineage: Eukaryota > Metazoa > Chordata > Aves > Charadriiformes > Chionidae > Chionis > Chionis minor. The sequence goes on along the minus strand of VZSF01010532.1, from coordinate 53,148 downwards.
GTAATTTAAATGTCACCGCGTAGACAGGTACATTTGATCCTTTGAATTCTGCATTAAACAAGCTGACTTGGGTCAGTGAAAGTGTAACAGAGTCAAAAGAAAACTGGCAAGGGGGATTTCTCATTGTTGTCCAGCCTAGCAGCAGCAAAACACAACTAGACCAGCCACAGAGACTTTTTCAAGCACTGATGTGTTTCATAGCATGAGCTATCAAGAACTGAGACCACTTTAGGATTAGCAGCTAAAAAAATTGCTGCATGTGCTCAGGGCATGTTTAGTTACCTTGCTGTATTCCTGTTATGGTAGGTTAATACTTTAATTCATACCACCTGGTTTTGTCTCTATTGTCTTCTCCTGTAGGTTCTACCGTTTGTAAGACAGTGGCACTCATGGGATTAAGTCTGGATGTTGTCTCCCCTCACTGACATCTCAAAAATAAATCTAGAAGTGACAGAGGGTGGTCTTTTTAGAGGAGGAAAAAAAAGTTAAATGAAAAATGTGGAACTCCTTGAATTGTTCAGTGTACTATTTTCCTTTGTATTTTCTCTTTCAATTCCAGGGGAGTTTTCAAGTAAAATATAATGTATTCAAAATAACTTTAGGGTAATCTATGCCTACTTTTTAGAATGCATGAGTTAATGACAGCATATCTTCCTCAGGACTGTGATAAGAAAAATGTCTATTTTGCAGCTGAAAAGTAGCAGCAGTGAGGGGAAAATGTTATTGAGGGAGTTAGTCTTAGAACTTTTGTATTCATAAGTTTGAATTTATGCAAATGGGAACTTAGGACTGGAAGCTTCTGCATGAAATTATGGATGAGAAGTCATCAGTGCTTGTTCTGTCCTTTTCAAGACTCTTCATGTATCTGTCATTGAGCTTTAGACTGTAAATATAGGAGAGGCATAGCTGATGGTAAACGTGTTTATATCTGATGAGCTAAATCAATAGCATCCACTTAAACTGGCACAGATATGCTAATATGCATGGGTTGCTGCAGATTTTGCAGACTTTATGTATAGCTTTAAAGCTTTTTATGTGACTAATACATATGTATTTTCTTATTTAAAAGAATCAGGTACATTAATGCTGGGAAACATTTTGAAAATGGCTTTCTTTGGGCATGCGTAAGTATGGAAATATGGGCGAGGATGCAAAGAGTGATTTTTGTTCTCTCTGACTGGTACATTGTCAGATGTAAAGGTTTCAAACAAGACCCTGATCTCATCGGAAACAAAATCTGCTGCTTTCTCTTCACAATGAAGAGCACTTGGTGTGAAAACTTTCACACTACGTTGTACTGTATGCCATGAACTTGATATAGGGAGAAACACACTTGATCAACACTTTACAGTGTTTATGTATTCAGTAACAATTTGCCCATCTTCTCGCCTCTCTGCCTTGCTCCTTCCATTTCCTGCTTTTCAGTATTGCACACAATTTCAAGGCAGTCTTTAATGTCGTGTAACATTACATTTATTCAATGTAAAGGTAATGTTTTTCAGTTCACTCCATAGAAGAGATTGGAGATCTTATATAGTAATTTGGCCTCTTTCTTCATTTACATGTCTTAAAGTGTGTCTTATCTGAGAGGCAGGCATTTTAGGTGCAGGAAGCTAATCTTAGCCTTCCTGTTTAGGGAAAGTGGCTCCTCTTTAGAGCCACATGTGGCTTGTGAACAGTCCCCAAGTGGCTGACGTGCCAGAACTTATAAGCACATAATGCTGTAGGCGTGATGGCTGCTAAGAAACTGGAAATACCAACTCTGAATTGCAGACCTCACCAGGTCTCTCTGGGACATTACTTCCTAACAGTGGAGTGCAAATCTCGGGAAGCATAATCTTTGCCTCCCTGAAAGTGTCCTCTAAAATTTCTGTTCCTATTATTTCTCTCAGATGCGCTGATTGATCTCTCAATGCTTTGTATGAGGTGGAGAGGGCTGGCATGGCGGCTAGTCCTGTTGTGCTGGCAGTGCAGAGGAGTGACTGCCTGTCCTGGTTCCGTGGATAAAGGTGGCTCCTGCTTTTATGTGCATTACCTTTGGAGGGGCTCAGCTGATTTGCAGCCTTTGCAACTATTCTATGAATTTGAGCTGGGCAGTGCATACAGAATTTCAGGAATATTCTGTGTTCTGGGTATGTTTTCCCTCCCGCTTGATCCCACTGTGTCCCCATGCAGGGTCACTGCGTGTGGGGCTCCAGAACAAGAAGAAGATAGGAGGACCCCTAGAATTCAAAGTTATGTGTGTTTTTTGCTGATATTTTTGACATGGCTTTGAAAAAATCTCAAGCCAGTTCTGCAGAAATGTCTGTGGTTATCGTGTTCATGGCAGAATAAACTCGAGGAATCACAGCAATATACAAGCAGGGGTTTGCTGCCCAGATCCTCTCCTGTTAGTTCCACAAGTCAGTGGGATTTGTGAGTGGGTTTCTAGATCTCTGCTGTGCAATAGAGGGAGGGGAGATAAGGTATTGATGGTACCTCATAGGAGAAGGGCTGGGTTCCTGCATGAGGTTGAAAAAAAAATGCAGAAAGCATTTTTGTCGCTACTTTCAGCACATGGGGAGAACAAGCAGAGAGGGACTGCAGTCCTCCAGCTAACACCGGCAAATGCTCATAATAAAGTGGAGGAGCATTTCCATTTTGTGTTCCAGTTAACTTTCAATCATGTCCAGGCAAAATGAAGAAAGCCCACAAAGGACGCAACAGTGAAAAAGCAACTGATGACAATCTAAGAAATTGAAAAATCCAATTCAGTTTTTGAAGCCAGTTCAAGCTGAAACTTTTTAATTTGTAAAAGAAATAAAACATAGTTCTGGCTTGTCACCCCAATTACTTGTGCGTTATTTCAGCTGATTTTAAAGCCATGTAAAAGGGGAGGGGATGCGGGGGTGGGCAGGGCACTGTCTGTTTACTGTAGAGAAACTCTTAGTTCTCTTAATGTGTTTAAATAAGCAATTACGCTGTAGGGAAGGAATATAATGGTTTAATGCAAGATGTCTTAGAGCTCCTCCAGTCTTTTCCTTTGTCTCTTGTAAGGAGATGAATTGCTGTTTTCTTCACAGGTGGCATTCAGCCAGCCAAAACCTGCTAATTATTTGTTGTCATGGTTATCTTGTGCATACACACCATTTGCTGGACAGCCATCATAAAATATTAAATGTCAATGCAGGATAGTTCAAGGATGGTTTTGGGAGGAGAGGGTTGTGTGTTTACAGTGAGAAAGCAGTCAAGAAAGGGAAGACAGTTTGAAAAATAACAGCCTTCAGTTTGGGTTGCTGTTTTGAGATGTGGAAGAGTCTAAGATGAGAAATTCCTGTTTAGTAAAGTATAATCACGAATCGTTTCTCAATAGTAGCACAGAAGCCACAATTACGATCAGAGCCCTTTTATGCTGCAGTCTGCCCAGGGTAAGCACTGCGTCCTTACTTCAAACCTTTTAACCATCTAAATAGTAAGAAACTGGGGAGCAAAATAGGAAATAAAGCAGAGCAGAATGACTGGGATGGTTCCATGTGTGTCTGAATTTTTAGCATTTAATTATTTATCTTTTGAATAGAAGATAAATTTGGAAGGCCTGCTAAAATGGAGGCAGTAATAATAGTAACAAAAAGGGAAACTTGGAAAGCAAGTAGGAAGAAAGCCTGTTTGTGGAATGACCAGAGACCAAGAGGAGCAAATAGTCAACCAGAAGCTGTGAAGGACTGCGGGTTCTGTGTAAAGTGACCACTGTGGCACTGTTGCTATCCTGGTATTTTGACAGGCTGAGGGTTTTATCTAGAGCCATTGAACTGAGTCTGTAGGACAGAGGGGCTCACTAGATGTTTTTATTTTTTTCTCCCCATCTTTTATGCAGTTTCTAGGCAAGTGCCTGCTCCTGCTTACACAGTAGACCTTGACGAGATCTCCAGAGCCCCTGGGGAAGCTCTATTTTCTCTGTCACCAGTGAGGATGGAAATAGGGGACAGAAACTTTCATTGCTGTAGCTTTTCACATGAAATCTTACATTACCCGTCTTTGAATTACATTCTGGTTAGCAAGCTGTTTCACAAGCTGTGATCAGTGAACCGGTAGCTATTAGGAGAATGTAAGTTAGTTCTTAAAGCAATGACAGTTTCTTCTTTACTAAAAGTAATGTGAGGCCTGGAATTGACTACTGTAATGGTTTCCTCCTGTTTGTATTTCCATGCAAGCCTCTTGCCAGGTCTCTCTGGCAGCAATACAGACCGGGTTTGGTATATACTACCGTACCTCTTGAACATGCTGTGGAGTTTCCCAAATAAGTCTTTGCAACTGAATCTGTGCACTTTAATAACCTTCGCTATCGCCCATTCTTCTACCCTCAAATAATTCATTTTCTACAGCTCCATATGTGTGTCGGCAGAGTGGGGCAGATGGCTATACGTTCAGTCTGAGCTAGCTGATGAAGACCAGTTGTAGCATGGAAGTTCTGCAGCCATGTTAGTACAGTGCTGTGTCTGGAAGCCTGGTGTAACTTTAAGCTAGCTTTCTATTTCAGTATAATTTCTACTAATGGTTTCAAACTATATTTTTGGCAAAATCTTTTTGTAATGGTGCCTGGCAGGACAAGGAGGTGTACTCTGTTTCCAGGTGGAGATCACTTCATCTGTGCAGAGTGCTTAATTGACTCCCTCAAAAAAATATTTGTCCGTGACACTGCACAGTGAATAATGTAGCAACTTTTATGTAAAGTGCCAATAGTTTGCATCACACTTGCAGAATGCTTGTATTGCTGAACTTAGAATCACAGAATTGTCTAGGGTGGAAGGGGACCTTTAAGATCATCGAGTCCAACCAACTTGAGTTGCTTGCTGCTACTGTATGACAGTAAGCTTGAGTAAGCCTAAATAACTTAGAAAAAAAACCTAGATAACAACCTAGCTAAGAATTGAGAGATGGAAATGTGTAATTACTTATTAAACTACACAGAATAAATAATATTAAACTGATACATGAAGTACAGGAAATAATAAAAATTCCACATTGACTTTCACACATGTGGGAATATACATCATGGTTGAAAATAGAAGACCTAGTTAAGTTGTTTTTCATAGTGGGTTGCAAACACTGGTTTATTTTTAAAGGACTTTTCCAGCAAAGTTATGGTAAAGGTACTCCAAGTGACAGAAATGAAAATCCTAGTAAATTGCACAGCTCTTCCAGAATAGCAGTTTTTGTTGTTGTGTGTTCTGCTTCCATTAATAGTAAAGCTCAGTTCTTTGAAAAACTCTTTAGCAGGTTTTTGGGGTTTTCTGCACTAAGCTTCCCAAGGCAGCTTCTAGTGTCCTCATATAATACTCTTACTCAGTGTAGTTCATCAAAATTGAATATTATCCTCCTAAGTTTCCTGCAGTGTCAAAATAAATACTTCTTTTCTCGTAGTTTATGAATCCAGGTAACTGTAGCAAAATACTGCCAATAAATTATTAGCTCCACTCTTACTATGCTGCATAATTGCCTTTGTATATTTCACAACAGCACAAAACCATGCGTGCTGTATACTTCATAACATCTCAGCAGGATTTTTGATGCAGATAAATGTTTTGAGCTGAATTAACCTTTTGGGAAACCTTACAACACTCTTTCTGTCTGTTACCTTTGTGATTGCACCTTCTGACTTGGGTACAGCACCTGCTTGAGCTCCAGTGGGCTTCCAACTACTCTTGTCTGCTACCTGCACATCATTACAGTCTCCTCCAGGATCTGCAAAGAAGATGCTTCACTTATCTGAAATTCATAAATTCATAGCACACAGAGCTAGGAAGAATCATGGTGATTAAACTCTGCTACAGCATGAGGTAGAGAATTTCACTCTGATTTTTCTTTATCCAGCTCCAGAATTTTTAGTTCAACAGAAGTACATTTTTTAGAAAGGTGTCTGATTTTTTCTTTAAAACCTCTCAAAGTATGTATTATACTTTTAAATTATTCTTTTCCACTAAATAATTCCCTTAAGGGTGTGTTGTTTTTATATTCTGGCATTAGCGTAATTCACTACGATGTGCTTGTGCATGCTGTTTAATAAGGTTGACTTGGTAGTTATTGAAATAATTGTGGGATATATAACACTTCTGCATGCCGGTTCTATGAGGTAAATTTTGGTACTTCTAGATAAAGTGCCAAGTGTTGTCTTGATGCCAAATAAGGCATGGTACTTCATGGGAAACAATGCCTGTGTTGTGACTGAAAGGCTAAGTATTTCCTTTCATGAAATAAGTAGCAGATCAAAAGCAAGCTCTGTTACTTTTTTTCAGCTGTGGAATTAGCTGGCATTGTACCAAAAGCAATATAAATTATTTTAGTGAAGAAAATCATTAGAACTACTATAGAGCCAATGTTTTTCTGAAAAATCACTAAGAGAGAAAGTATAGAATGGAAAACTTTGACAAAAGTGCAAAATTTATTCTTTTCATCAGACTTTGAACTGTTTTGTGTCAGCCTTCTCAGGTAAGTGCTGCTGTCAGTGTGCTCAACGCATGTTCCCTGAATTTTGAAGAATCCTTTATAATCCCTTGCACTACACTTTTCAGTCTTTACCTTTCCAAACTGTCCTTAAGAGAAGCCTAGTAAAAAGGCATCTGTTTTGTTCAGGAACCTTCCAGGATTCAGCCCATATATCCAGTGACAACGTGGAAAAAACCAGTCCCAGCAGCAGTTTTGTCTTCAGTCTTTCCGTTTCAGTTCAACCTTAGCAATTGCCTCCATCTTTACTTTTTTCACTTGAGAGTCCTGGTCTAAAGATACCCAGCAGAGAGAAGAGAGAAACTGGGTGGGGGATATCTTTGACACGGTCAGATGATGAATTTCTGCTAAAATGCAAATCCATGCTCAGCGCTTCGGGGATTTCATTGTGAAACAAATTTTCTCGTGTCCTAATTTCTCACAGTTCCAGCTTGTTAAAATCTTGCATAAACTGAAGTTGGAGCCATCTGCAATCACTGAAAAATTAAATGCCATGAGATAACCACTACATTCTGGTTTACTTTGTGTATCTGTTATTGCTATGCACCTTCACAGGATTATTGGGCAAAAAAAGGTATTTCACTTTAGCCAAACAGTAAGGACAGCCACTTTTCTATCCTTGTTGCTCTCTGGGAATTGGAATGAACGGTGTTTTCCTTTAGAAAAGGATTTGCTGACTTTTTTTTCCCCCTGCCCAAGTAGTTATATGGAGTGAGTTTCTGTTTTCAGGAATTATTCTGGGTTTTCTTTGGTTGCGTTGGGGTGGTGCTTTTGTGGGGCTTTTGCCTTTAGAGTGACTACAGCATTCATGAGCTACCAGCCTGTGTTCTATGAGGATGAAATGTCACGTCAGGTATTGTAAATGGAGCCTTTGTGTTTTTCCTTGGCTCTGTGTGAACATGTTCATGAGTGATTAAAAAGAATGTATAGAGTGGATATGTGTTTCAACTGCAGCTTACCTAAACTGTTCAGTGGCATGAGACCAGTTAATTATGGATGATTTTTTTTAAAACAGCTGCTTCAGTCATTTTGAGTTTAGTTGTTTTTATCTGATTACAACACAGCTGTTTAGAGATACTTCTTTCTTCCAACAGCTGTGGTCAGAGTGACTTACATGACCCCCGAGTTACTTTCATGAGGTGAACAGTATCTTTAACTATAGATGGTGCTCCTAAAAGTAGAATAGATTTTTCTTATCAAAAGAATGCAAGCCTTCCTCTACTGATGAAAATCATTGCTTAAAAAAATGACATGTGTCACTTCAAATGTTAAAGGTTTTTCTTTTTGTCTTGCAGTCTTCTGGATATCCCTTGTTTCTCAACAGTCCTTGTTTCTCAACAGTGAATTGTAGGGCATGGAAAATGATGCCTGAAAGACGTAGCAGATCATTTTTAAATTTTGAAATGTAAATGGAGCAAAGGGACACTTCACAATATTATTATTATTATTCACTTCTGTATAGAGAAAAAACTTCGTAGATTTACTTCATTGACTGCAGATAGCAATTGGAACCATATTGTGCGTTGATGTCATATCAGAGTGAACAGAAGGAAATCTAACTTATTTGGTAGAAATCAGATCCAATTTTGTTCAGTTTCATTAAAGCATGTAACAAATTTAATGCAAGAGTCAATGCTTCAAGGTCTAGTAGTTGGCTTCTTACAGCTTGCCTTGCCCAGAGTAAAGCCCAGACCTCTGCTCACCCTGTTAACTATAGGACAACAGGACCTGATGCACAGGGACATGAATTAACTGGTAGTTGGTATTTGCAGTGTTTTATGTTCTGGGACAGAGGTTAATCTTGTTCAGATGAAGGATCTATACTGCCTTTAGGGACTTCAATTATGTCTGCATTCATCTGTCTTATTTTCCAGCCTACTGGTGGAAGGAGAGAAAAGCTCTTGGGAATTTGTGAGCACCTCCTGTAGGTGAAGGTGACTATCATTACTGTCACCAGTTGTGAACCAAGAACTACTCCTTAAAGACAGATCACGACTCTCCAGATGTCTGGAGTCTCGGCTCCATTGACACCTGTTTCTTGCAGACCAGAGGATCGCATGTTCTTTTTCAGATTGTTTGTTTTAGACATAATGTGTGGAATTATTGTTTTGCTGATGAGAGTACCTTACTGTGTTTAGTGTAATGATTTTATTTTTTTGTATCCTAATTATTTTATGCAAGGAAAAAAAAAAATCAGTCTTTTGGTTTTAGTTAAGTTTGTGCTTAGTGGTAGAAGGTAACAGTATCATCTGGAGAACAGCACTTAAGACAACAGGGTTATTACTTTGAAGCTGAGTAGAGCTGATGCAAAATTTGACTCAACATGTATGGAGTGGGGACTGATTATGAGTTTCCCTAAACTGTAGCTGGTTTTAACTTGTTGATTTTTATTATTATTTACTTTTGCTGGCTCCAGGGAGTATCACCTCTGTTCATGCCAGCATCTTTTTATCTTGCTGAAAGTCCCAATTTTCAGAATCCTACACATTTTCAGAGAAGGTACCATGCCATTGGCAGTGTTTTGACTTTTGGATGCAACACCTAAATGGAGCTCAAAGTTGTACTGGTCCTTCACTGAACATTGATAGGATGCTTTGTCACTTGAGAATTTTTCATGCTGCCTTTACATTGTATTCAAAACCTTGTTTGATTCCATTCTTCTCACTTCATACCCTACGCTAGTCTACAGAAATTGCTTACTCTGGTTTGAACCCTGTAAAGTATTTTGTTCTTGGTCATACTTGTTCTCCTAGATTTCTTTCTGTTCTGATGCTTTTTCCCCTTACTTCTATTGTGACTAGTACTTCTTTCCACTCCTTAAATAAGTGTGCTTTCCTTGTCCAGCTGTAGCTTTTCTTGCCTTCCTAATACCACCACATTATAAACAGAGGGTCTGTTTTAAATTGGGGGGAAAAGTAATGGGTTTCTTTTTATACTGATCCACCTTGACTGTGCTCTGAGAAGTCTTTCTTCTCCTTTCCTTCTTCTGTCATCTCTTGGCTTGGCTTTTCATACTGCAGAGTTCTAAAATCTGTCACTTTCTGTTCACTTCTGCTGATGTAAAGTTGGCGTATGCCATGGTTTTCTCTTGGCTAGGTTTGTTATAAGCTCATCCCTCTTCTGTCAGCTCTGACTACCGTTTTTCACCCAGACTTGCCGGGTGTTTGGCATGTGCTTTTGCCATGCTGCTCTTTTCATCTCTGTCTTTCTGCATGAAGTTAATATTCCATATCCTGATTTCTAAGACTTTTGCCCAGCTCAGTCACTGCCTCCATCCCATTCTCTATTTTTCAGATGATGCATTATCTTTTATTCCGCTTTTCACACCTTCAGAGATCTTAGCAGAAGTCTCCTGCATAACTTTTGGCTGATTAGGCTTTGCCTTTTTTGTCTTAAGCTTGCCTGGCTGTGGTTCAGAACAGAGGCCAGCTCTTCTGCTTCTCCCCTCGTCTCCTTTACAGAACATATTCGGGCAGGTGGAAGCGTATGACAGACTTGGTGTAATTTTTCACTGTCGTCTTTCTGTGGAAAATTGGGCATTAGAAAGCAAGTGAAAATTCTTGGTTTGTCTCATGTGGGAAGCGTGCTCATTTATCCTGTGGTAACCTGTTTGCAGCTGAAGAAATAAACCTGAGCCCCCTTGGTCTTTGTAATTCCTTACCAGACTTGCAATGAAGTTTGTTCCCTGGAAATTTGCAGTTGCAAATACCTTGATTACTAGCACCTTTAATGTAACGTGTAAGGTGTCTTCATAAAATTCTCCTTGAATGAATCAGTACATTTTTGTCTGTCCTTCAGAGTATCTTTTGACAATGGTCCATTTATCTGTGGTGTATTTTTCTAAATAAGGCTTTGGGTTTCCATAGGTAGCAGAACTTTGATAGCAAAGAACAACTTCCCATTCATAACTTTTTGTAGGAATGGTGCAGGCATTTGGTGTTAAACACTGAAGAAATACTGTGCTGTAATTTGTCCAGGTAGCTGTTCTCTCCAGTCTAATGACATATTGCAAAAATTGGCCACGCAAGGAAGAATCCTAATGCAGGAGGTCTTGTTTCACATTTATTCTTTATGTTACTCTCTGGATAAAATCAATACCAAAGAAGGCCATTTGCCCTCCTCTTCTAATACCTTATGTCCTTCAGCACAGCTGCTGCTGTTGTGTTTTTCTTTTTTGTGCTTCAGCCTTCCTTGCTGGTATTGCCTCTCCAAAAGGGCATAGAGAATATGCCTTCACCTTGTCCTTTTCTTTGCTACTGCTGTTGATCGTGAGGTCTTGGATCAGGTCTGTTATTGTTCTGCAGAAATCCCTGCAAAATTGCTACCAGCCACCTTGTGCACCTAAGGCCAAGCTTGCAAAGGCCTGAGCCATTGCTTTTGTCCAGCTGAGACCTTTTGTGGATTCTCTTCAAAGGCTTGGTGGGCGGTGGCTGTCCCCATTCCTCTCAGCCTACCCAGATCCTTCAGTATGATCAGCAGCTGTGGAAGCTTTCAGAAGAGCTGTTAAACAGACACTAATTCTGTGTATTGGCACTGGGATTCCAAACAGAAAGCAGTTTTCAAAAAAAAAAAAAAAAGGAGGAAATGACCTCATGAGATGCTGGTTGCCCCAGCAGCTGAAGAGGTGCCTTGTTCACTAACAGTCTGCTAACTAATTTGCTCACTTAAGTGATGGGCTTCCTAACGCTCAACACTTCTAAACACTTCTAACCACTTCTAACCAAAGAACAGTTAGAGACAGAGTACATCTACTCCAAATTGGATTTCTGGCTTGGCAGCTAAGCATCACAAAGCAGTTTAATTCTAGGTATGCTGTGTATCTGCAGGTTACATACCCTGTGTCGGGAGAGGTTGAATGAGATAATCTGATAGGTCACTTTGGCTGTGTCTGTGTGACACAATACAACATCTGTGCAAGTTCTCTCAGAAGTAATGCAGATGAAAAGTAGATTCAAAGTTTGTGTAATATACCTAGGCTGTTTCTGATACTTGGGTTAGCTTATGTACATCTTCACTTCTTATTTTCATCATGCAGTACGAACTGTATGTAACAAGTCCCTTTTCAACCAGACGTCTTTGTAGCTCAAATTAAAAACCTATAAATAATACATTCCAAGTTACAGTAAAACTCTGTACTTAGCCTAAACAAGACATCGTAAGACTCTTTTTATGTAGTGAACCTTTACTGCAAAACTGCTTCAAGTTTTAAAATTCAACTATACATTTATTCAAATAAAAACTGAAAAAATTGTGTATGCTTGTGACATCTATTTGTGTCTGTTTATAAAGATGTCTATATGAGTAATGTGTTTACTTATGTATTTCCTTGATGTTTTCTCTGTTAAGAGATTGTAGGAGGCTTTAAAATTAATTTTGACCTTATTGGTATGACACTGACATTAGTTAGCAGCATGATATTTTCTTATGTTTTGGTTGTGTTTATTTTGCTGTTACCTATCATCTGCACTTTGTGTTTGAATAACTCGGGGAATACCTTTTTCTGAAAGCATTTACATTTTATCTTGAAATATATTTTAAAACTAGAACTCATTTGATTTGCCCTAATTCTTTCCACAGTCTCTCCTGGTGAATGGTTAATTTTCTCTATATAATATTACAATGTTATATAAATACAGAGGGAACTAAGATATCAATAAGCTTATACTCTATAATGATTTTAAATAATTCTAATACTTCTTTGCAAAAGAATATACCCACTTTTTCAAATGAGTTACAAAGAAAATTTCTGAAGAAATTAAAAATTATATTTAATGACCAAGCATGAATGATGAATTGTTATTCTTGGACACATGTAGTTAAATAATATATGAACTGGTTATTCAGAACAGCTGACAGATTACTCTTTCTAGGTTTTCACTTGCTATTTATTGTCTCACTAAATAGAATGCATGAGTGATCTAGGTTTAATAAATTTATGCTTGCAATGTAGACTAAACAGAAATAAGTAACCATATAAAGTCATTATAATAAATCTTTAAAATACACGAGAATAAATTCTCATTTTCTCTGATGCATGAGGCGCCCAAACGAGTACCTCATATTACTAAGCAGTCTGTGTGAACACTGTACTGTTGTTAATTGAGATTTTCTTTGTAAAAACCTATCAAATTGAAAACAGTTTTCTAAATCAGCTCGTCAATTATTTTCTTGGAACTATGGCACAAACCTGATTCTTATTGCCAACATCTGTGGCTGTAGTATGTTAAGAAAGAGAATGCATGCTTTTTTGATCCCCCCCTCCTTTGTAGGATGTATATTTTCTTGCACGGTGAATGTTACAAGCACAAACTGCTTTGAGACTGAAATCTGGAGTGGGGTTTACTGCTTCTATTTGTGGCTCCTTTGAGCAGCCAGTTGCCTAGGAGATCACTGGCAAAACCCCAGCAACGACTTGCACCACGTTAGCCTATAAAGTAAGCGCTGCAACGGATCTAGTGACAATCATTAGACACTTCCTGAGAAAACACCCTGGAGGTTTTACAAGGGTTTATATTTCTACCACCTGTTTCATTGTCACATCTGCTCTTCAGCAAACAGAAAGGGAAATGTTTATGATCTCTTGATAAATAGAATATTTGTTTCTTTCCCCAGTATAACCAATCAATGTCTATTAAAAACCATTTCTTTTCCTGCCTCATGTAATCCTTCTTTGTGTCAGAGATAATTAGCAGCCATCTAATAAGATTAGCTAACTTCTGTGATTAGTGAGCTCAAACCCTGTGCTTTTCCTTTTTGCAGGTAAGTGAATGTGGCACTGAGCATCCCTATCTACATTATTATCACTTTCTTTGGCTCTTATTTCTGATGCCAATTTACGGATGAAAACAATAAAGGCAGTAGGAGAATACTGACATGCAGGTACTGTGGATGCTATTGGAGTATATATTCTGAGGAAGATGGTAAGTGGGATGTTTCCCATCTTCGTGTACATCATGATAGCATTTTTATTAATTTGACGCTGACATCTAGCAGCAGCCTGTTGTGCCCTTGGAAACCAGCTCTACGTGGCATTGCTGAAAGGAGGATAAAATGTGGAGCTGATTTGTTGGATTGGTGGATACTAGTTTTCTGCAGATTTTTTTTTTTCTTCTGGATTGCGGGGATTTTGGACATGCTTCTCTCTGAAAAGTTATTAGCATTTTCCTTTGGATTTGGATGTTTCAGCCAGGAAACCAGATACCGTTTGAAAAGAGATGCTTCAGGGTGGTGGAATTAACCATAGATTATCAAAGTAGAAGGAGAGGTACACAACCAGAAATGGATGTTGTGTACCCTGCTGAAAATAATGGGAGTTTTCAGTTGAGCATGTATCAAGAAAATATTCTTAGACCACTTAGAGGCTTTGTAATTAAATCTAATTTGAACAAGATAATTGCATTACTTTTTATAAATTGGAAATTAGTCAGGTTTTACAGGTATTTAATTGTGCTTCAGGAGGTGCACAATGCAGGAGGCATTTTTGGTGGAATGGAAATATACCACTGTGAACTGATGTTTAAAGGAAAAACAAAAGAACGAGCGTGTTCATCTCAGTGTTAAGGCAGATGGAGTTCCAAGTGAGCTCAGTATTATGCAGCGCTGTCAGAGAAGGCAAAAATGTATTTTGCTTTCTACACCTATTCATAGTCTGACATATGAATGCCTTTGAGCGGGTCTACTTAAATCCTTACAAACAAGGGCTGTTACCAGGACAGTGTTTTAAATGCCGTGTTTTACATTAACTATCTGTAGAAACATTAATATTGAGTGAATGCCTTTAAAAGGTAATGTCCCCTTTAGTCCCTGCTTGGGTCACAGGTATTCTAAGGTGTTTCAAAATACTTTCAAAGGGACAAATTACTCCTCCTCTAGGGATACAAATTCCTAGCTCCTCACTGCCTTCCGACTTGTGGAGGACCCAAAAGTCAGTCTATCCACTACTGTGATGCTTTCTTCACAGTCTAGTGGCAATGGCAAATGAGTTTTCCTGGTGTATTCAGGAGGTTAAAAGAAACTCCTGTGATGTTGATACACTAGTGTCTGTCACGATGTTGCTTAGCCTGTAATGGTCACAACTGCACACACCCTTATTTCTATGAATTAAGTGAGGGGAGCTTTATCCCTTAAATGAGGATTTTGATGATGGGAAGAGTCAGTGAGATTTGCTGTATTGAACTACTAGTAAATTCAGTGCAACTTTTTTCTGATTAAATGGTTCATTCTGGGAAAGAGCCAAAATGATTTCTTACCCTTAGAGAATAAAACCCCATGAATTCTTGGGCTTTCTCTTTGTGAATGAATTTAATCACTTGTTGTAACATCTTCTGTCATCGTTAACATATGGCAAAATAGCTGAAAACCTGTTTACAGCATTAGTTAAAACTACTTCCATAACCATTTTCCAGAGCCTTTATAGGAGGTAAAATACCAGAAAATCAAATAGAATATACAATAGACTATAAAGAAAAAAGTATAGGCACTAAATACCTGGGTTCATTGTCCCTGAATGCCTTACTGCAGTTCTCATGGGATAATTATCTATTCATAAACCTTTTGTTTTACAGTTACTTTTTTCTGCTGTCTGTATACATATGTATATATGTGTGAATATATTCACATAATGTAGTTTTTTTCTGTACAAATATGGGTTTTAAACCATCCTCTGGCATATAGATGAAATAATATTTATAGTTCCAGAATATTTAATCATATCATCTGCATCTGTTTAATGGGTGGTTTGCATTACGTGGTAGGTTATGGTATTTGCTATTACAATCTCTCCTTGTTTAAAACCAGTATGATTCACAAAATGCTATAAGATGTCTGGGGTTTTGTTTTTTCAGTACTGCTTACACACGCAAGTCATTTCTGTGGCAGGATTATAAGAACAGTAAAGATTTGAAGATTGACTGTGGCTGACTGGAAATCCTTTTTTTTTTTCACTGTTGTAAAGTTACTTTGAATTTTCTGAAGCTTGGATTGTTCTTGCTTATCTAATATTTTGGGGGGAGTGAGTAGAAGGGAGGAGAAAAGGGACAAGAGACCCCAAACATAGCTAGGGGCGATTATTCTCCTGCTCTTTCCTTTCTGTCAAAGAAAGCTGGTTTGTTGCCCTTTGACATGCACATTGTGCCAAGGGCATGATGTTTGTAATGAAACGTGGGCTATGTCGCTAGCGAGTGTGTTGGGATGATCCAGCTGGAAACACCTGATGGAGTGAGACAATGAGAGAGTGAGCTTTGGATGAAAACTAGCTGGCTTGATGAACAGAAACAAGACTGAGGTAGTACTGAAAGGGAGAGAAGCAGCTGGAAAAGATGGTGGAGGCTGTAGTGAGATCCAGACTGACAGAGCATCTTTGTTACTTAGGTACTGTCACCTGTGCCTGGCCACTCAGGCTGATCCGGCTGTTTTACAGGCTGCAGGGAGTCACACCTCAGCCTTGTTTCACCAACTTACACTGAACATCACTGCTTCACCTGTCAAGCTGTCACATGTGAAATCCAAGTTGTCACAATGTCTGAAACGCACCCTGCTTTTCTTATTAGGGTATTGCAAAGTGGTAAATCACTTGAACAAAACTTTATACTGGGCTGTCCTAACTTTCAGTGAATCTCCGGGGATGGATGAACTACTGGCTATTTTCTGTAGAAGGAAGCTTCTAACTCCCTCAGGAAACTCTTCCCTCTCTCTCCCCAGCAGCAAGTACAATTAATTGTGCTCGTCAGAAACAACTAAATCAAGAACTTCTAGAATAATGAAGATGGGAGAACTGCATGAATGCCCTGGCTCTTCTAGGTTGCGTTTCCTTTAGGCTAAATCATATACTCTCCTGCAGCTTATAATGAAGACTGTCTGACATGATGTTGTAAGGACTTGATTCCTCTGTGTTAATTTTGCAAAGCTCCTATAAACACTGGGGTTGTATTACTAAAAACTACTAGCAAGTTAAAAGATTTATTGGCATTCTTTTGGGATAACCACCACAACATGATGGTGGTTCTAAAACTGTAAGGAGATCCTCCCAAAGAAGGCCTAAAATGGCTTTGTGTCACTTAAGCTTGGCAGTTTTTCCTTGTTCTGTCTCCCATTCTGTAGTCAAAGCTCTTTGGGGAATCAGAAATTGTCAGGAGTTAATTGTGTGGGTTACATACAGGTCAGCGTAACCCCAGTTTCCCAAAGCAGCAGAGTTATTAATATGGATAAATTAAACCCTCTTCTTTTGATCTGCAGTGCAACAGGTACACTGTAACAAGTTAAAACTGATAAATATATTGAATATTTTCTTGACCTATTTATTGGTTGCCTCTAGAACAGTGCTAATGATTCTTGGAAATAAACTTGCTGATAATCTGTGCTGGTCATGGTAACTTAGCATACAGCTTTGCCCCGATGACATTATATATATATAAATGCACTCGAAATAGATCTTATTTAGTACTAAATAGATAATTAAACATAGGACTTGGATTTGAAATTAGTCTATGTTTATCCTCTTTGGCTTATTTTGTTTGTGGAAAGTATTCATTTATTAGCTTAGTTTTAATTTTTACTGATTAACTTGTGCTTAGTAGAAGCTCCTATTTGCATTAAGATTTGTAAATGGGTGTTTAGTTTTGAGACTCCACCTGCTTTTTATTTATGTCCATGTTCTATTCTTATGGGTGCAAAGTGCTATTTGTGAACAATTGATAACTGTACATTAGACGCCCATTAACTACTTTGCATCTGAACGTACCGATTGATTCAGAAGTCTAGTTTTTAAGTATACTTCTCTGATAACATGCACAAACACACAGCCTGTACTGTACAACTGTTGGTAGAATGAAACCCCGAGAAGCTGTTATCACTAGAAGTGTAGCAAAAGGGGTAGTGTTATCCTGATTTGTGGTTGGGTTTTTTTGTTTCCCCCCCCTGCCCTGTCCCCTGGAAAAAATCCAATCTGGCCATTTATATCATATGCTCCCTCAACTCCATAGGTAATTTCCAGTGGAAGTGGAAGATTTTGTTGATGGTGGCATTGTTGCTGAACGTCAACACTGTCTGCCTCGGGAGTGAAAATTTCACTGAGGTCATCTGCTTCCTACCTGAGAGTTTTGGTGTTGAAACATGTTGAAATACTGTGGATGTGTGGTCATGCATGTCCCTTAAGGCTAGGTTGAGCTTTTTGTGTGTTTCATTATTTTCCTCTTTTGCTATTTTAATTTGGATTTCCAGAACAAAATTTGCAGACTGAGAACCACACCCCACAGAGGCTGATCTTTGAAGGATAAGTGAATAAATCGGCAGTTAAATTTCATTATAATGACAAATAATACCCAAGCGTCTCCGGGTGAAAATGGTTAGGCATTTTCAAATGTTCAACTTACCTGAATTTCTTATGTTATAAATTGTGTTGGTAATTAGTTAATTTATGAATTTTTTTCCACTATATTCATGTTATTTCCTTATACAAAATTACTGTGATTTATAATCAGATCAGTACTATGTACCCTTGCCATTTCATTAGAGAGGTGTCCATGCTAAAAATGCTATCCTGTTGTTTTCTGTAGGATAAAAGCAGGAGGTAGGCAATTCACTATGTTTTCAAGGAAACTTCTAGCCTCCAGTAAAAATACTGGCAAATCCTTGTTTGTGAATCACATAGGTGTTAAAGTTGTTGAGGTGAGAAAATTTTAGGTATAAACTTATCATAATGATGGTTTGACTTGTGTATTATCAGAGACTTGTGTGTGCCTATTCCACTTATTTGCGTGATAATTATAAAACCAGAAAAGTATATGTAAAATTTTTTTGGTTTTTTAGATATAAGGCTATTCTCATCCATTGCATTTCTTTGGTGGCAATTAGGACAGAACAAAAGTTGCAAAACTTCTTCCAATGTCTCACTGTAGCCCCATGATACTGGGGAGCAGACAAGGTGTAGGTTGGGGATCCAGATGAAGTTCAGGGCAAGGCTTGGAAAATGCGTAACTGATATTTGGCCACTGAGGCTCTGTCTTATGTTTTACCTCTCATTTCTGAGGCATGGTGTTAATGGCTTCCTTGGTGTAATGGCAACTGGGACTGAAAAATGTGTTTTACGGCAGAAGAATTAATGCTCGCTATTTCCTTTTAGCAGGGAAGGTAGTGCATTATCTGCACTTCTGCTCCTTCATGCTGACTTTTTCTTGGCTAAAGCTCTGTCCCAAGGTGCGTGCTCGGGAGGTCCCCTAGTGGATTTCCCACAGAGGAGAAGAACGACCCCTCAGTGTCGGGGTGGCGTGGCAGGCGTTCCCTTGCAAAAGTTTAAAATGTCCTGTTAATTCATATTGAATACATGGAGAGCATTCAGTTCCAGTACTGAAGACAGCTAGGACTCTCATTGTTAGTTTTTCATGGAATCTTGCCTCACCTTTAACTTTAATGCAGTTCTTCTCTTGCCACCATATCACACCATCTTCATTTCTTTGTGATTTTTAATTTTGTGTGAGACACTGGCAATGGATTGATTTTAATTAGCATGACTACAGGCTGTAACTGGTTTTGTCTTTTCTTTTTGCTGCAGCTTCTCAGTTATATACTTTCATCATTTCTGACTGTGAGGACAACTTAGTTCTATAGTGATGGCATAGCATTTTCTACTGATTTTAAAATGAAATGTGTATTTGCATTTAGCTACATGTTTGTAGAAATCGGCCTGTGCAGCTAACATAATTTTATATTGATTATACGCTGTGTTAATCTTGTTTGCAATTAAGTGGAGGATGCGTAACCATATAGATGTCTTATTTTTAGTATTACAGTGCTTTGTATGTGTTTATTGTTATCCCAGTAAGATGCTTTAGCTTAGCTTACCTGGAAAAATGTAAGTTCAAGGAATTGTTCTTGTAAGATACTGTTTTCATGACAACACCATTTCTTCATTGTTGCTAGAAAGCAAGTGTAACAAAACATGGGAATCAATAATCATGAAAAGCATTGCATAACTTCTACTGACTACTTACCAAAAGTAAGTCCTTTGCAAGAAGGTGCTAGAAACCTGCTTATTTACGGCTATTCTTTTGGGCTAGTAGAATTAAGCTCCTGGTCAATCATGGGGGGAAAACTCTAGAGTAAGAAGCCTTAGAGTGTTTAGACTAATGTGGCAATGTTGTTACTAGTAAAACTGTAATGGGCAAGACGTACAGTGAGGTTTGGAGGGATGTCATACAGGACAGAAGGTTTATGCAAAGCCTTAAGTAATGTTGCGTTTGCTGAATCGTTCCCCTTAGCTGTGGGAATACATACTGTGAAAGGCTTATTCTCAATAAGGTGCAAATGCAGTGGACGTGAAAATAATCCTGACCTTTGCAGAGAAGGTCCAGTGCAGTGAATCTGCACTGAAGGGATGCATTTTTATGAGCGCTGAGGCTTAAATCGCCCCAAAAGAATACTGTTGGACATTGCAGGGTGTTGAGACGTTGGATTTGAGCTTTTCACCATAAACAGCACAGTTTCACTCTCGTGGAGGGAAGGCCACTGTACTTCTAAACCTGACATGGAAAAATATCTAAGTTTATAAACCAGATGGGCAGCAGTTCACAGCAGAAAGTGAGAAGGCAGACAACAGGAAAAGGAATATCTACTAACATTACAAAATCTGAAGTTTGGCATTTAATGTTGGAAAATGGATGCAGTATTTCTACATAAGATTGATTGGTTTTCTTAAGGCTAGTAAGGATTGTTGTATTCAATCTGTCTTGATTTTTCTGCAAAGCTGTACATAATACTGGTTAAATTGCAACACGGTTTTTATAAAGACTGTTAACTTTCATATGAAGTTTCAAGGGACAGCTTGAAAACACTACATGTTTTGATAAACTATTCTGTTAATGAAATACCCTCACTGTTATAATTTTGCCAGGCATGTATGCTCTGAATCAAGACTTTAACAAGGTGTAGCATTAATTGAAACGACACAAAGGCTTTTGACTGTCTTGTGTGTCTTACTACCCTGGAAACAAAAGTAGTATGCATGTTGTAAAGGCTGCTCTTGAGGAAAAAAAAAAATAACAAGGGAAACACAAATAACCACCACCTCAAAGGTATTATCTTACTCAGGTACCTGCTTTTGTTTTAAATGCTCAGCTAATTGCCTCCCTGTTTTTTATGATGCTGAAGCAGGTATTTATATTGTCAGGGGCCACCTATATTTGTTGAGGAAACTGATTGTTCTCAGGGGCCTCAGGTCCCCTATGTAAGTATGAATCCACAAGGAGCTTCTCTTTCCTCGTAAAAATAAGCCTCTGTTTCAGAAAGCAAAATTCCACCCTCCACAATTCCTGTGTGCTCCATTTGGTGTTCGGAAACGTATCTGAAAATGTAAGCTCGAAATGGCATATGCCGTTTGCCTTTGAAAAAGTGTGGATTCAAAATGGATAGAGACGGAAGTTCTTGTCATCTGTCTGCAACGACTCCCCTGACGGTACCTGAAATGGCAGGGACGGACAGACGTCGCTCCTGGGTCCCCCTTTTCCCCACCTTGGCCTCCCTCCTTCGCTCCCTGCTCCCGGTGGCCTTTTCCCTCCTTGTTCCTGCGCCGCCCTGAGGCGCCAGCGGCGGGGCTGGGGGGCTCGGCGGGGCCTGGCCATGAGGCTGCCGGAACCTTCCAGAACTGGCCCGGGGCAGCCCCCGCCTCGCCTCACAGAAACCCCCCGGCCCTGCCACTGCCCCGGGGCGCCCTGCGGCTGGAAAAGGAGCCACATCGCCTTTTAAATTATTCCTCCCCCCGCCACCGACTGACTGGCGTGACGTTTATTAATCCTGTGAGTGTGGCCACCCGGGCACCGCACGTCCATTTTGCAGCGGCAGCCTGCAGGATCAGAGCGTGCAGTAGGTAGAACCAAGACTGAAATCTGATGTCTGGTGTTTTTTTTTTTTTTTGCTGTATAATAGCAAAGTTGTCATACTTGCGTAGCTTTGTTTCAGGTCTGATCGGTGTAGCCAGGCATCGTGTATTTGTGGCCCCTGTGCTTCTGTGTTACATGTGAGCACTTACCTGAGCTGTGCCACTGGTGGTGCTTCGTTCCTTAGTTTTCGTCAGGTGTTATCACGGCCCTTTGCCTGACAGCAATGGGAGGATGTTTGGGGGACATTAGAATTTAAAATCAGGGCAAGCTTGGTGAAGTCAGTGGATCAATGATGACTTTACAAGCAGATGAGAATCTGGCCCAGGATTTTATTCTTCCCTTCGATATTGCATGAATATTTTCATTCGGCTGCACTAGTTGTGTATCTGCAGGGGAATGTATCTGAAATGTGTCTGTAACTTTTCTTGTAAAGTAAACTTTGGGAATATACAGTAAAGCACTCTTGCATATGCGCACACAGAGTAAGAAAACCCCAGGGTTGCTTTCATGTCAGTGAGTACTAATTTTCCTGTATATATTTTTCCGATGCTGACTTCAGGGTGTTGTGCTGAACACAATAAATGGTTCAGCTCCCCCCTTCTCATATCTGTCGTGTGACAGAAGTCTGCTGTGGATAATTAACCTGCTTGTTGTTGGCAGAAGGGAAAATGGACAAGCTCATTTACTGTGGAACTGCAAAGATAAAATACAACCTGCCGCTTTTGCCTGTTGTACCATTCAGGTGGCTGAGTGGGACGTTCCCTTCGTGACCGTAAGGGACACGGAAAATACGTGGAGCTTGCTGTGTTTCTTCTTAATCCTCACTGCTAAGGATGCCAGGACGTGTTGCTTTCTGCACCCTGCCTGGCTTTAAGCTATTCTTGTCTGCATCGCTCAGCAAAAACAATCAGTCTAACAGGACAAGTTAATTGGGTCAGGATGATCCACTCTTAAAATTTGCTAGCAGATCAGATACAATGTCCTTTATTTAGCCTATGGAACATAACTCCGTGTAATTCCTGGGTCGAGTAGCTTAGAGAAAGCACCTTAGTTATTGTAGGAAAATAAACTGGAAAAGAATCAACAAAGCAATATTTGTTAGGCCCTGTGAATGTGGCCAGTCTGGCTTATTTAATCAAAGCAGTGAAACAACATTTCTGAAAGTAGGAAATTGTTTGGATATAACTTTAATGTAGCCAATTAGGTGCAAACATTTTAGACTATATATTAAAATCCAGTTTAGTTTACTGTTCCTTTTCCCCCTAGTGTCTTAGAGTTGCGAGATGGGATGAATCCCATTCTTCATTTAAGTCAGGGCATTTTAATAGACCACTGGTCCCTTATTTGTGGTTCTACATGAAAGCAGATGTTTCTGTATATATGTTTGTGTTTTGCTGTGATCTGGTTTAGAGCTTTTTGCCTTCAGTGTACATTTCCCACTACTCTCAATCAGTTTTTGCAGTTCATGAATGCAGTTCATGAACTTGGACATCTTTGTGCCAGCTGGAACTGTGTGACTCCAGTTTTTAGCCAGTGAAGCTCAGTCTGAGTGGCTTTGAGGTGCTACTCTTGATCGATAAAACCTTTGGCAACCTTTTGCTGTCTCTTTTGTCTTGTTAGCCCCATGTATTTCTGAGCCCTGAGGAATTTAGTACCTTCTGTTGCATTAGGAAAACACTCTCTGGTTCTTAGAATAAAAAACCCAAGACTTTTATGTTTCTACTTGCTTCCTGTAAGTTGGTTTTTTTTTTTTGTGACAAATGCTGTATGGAATTGCTATGCTGTATTTCTAAAATTCATTAATTCTCTGCAAATTATCCTATAGTTGATTACTTGTGCATGATGTTGAGAGGATGGATTCTTAACATTTTATTTGTAAGTATCTAGTTTAAAAAGAAAAAAAAATGGAAAAATGTCAGCAAAGATCTATAAAACTGAATAATGTAATTATAGAATGATTCTTCTGTGATGAATAGAAGTAAAAAGAAAATCGCTAAATCATTATCATGCTGGTTTTCCATGGTACTACTTTGAAAATTTATTTATTACATCTCTTACCTGTATTATTCTGCTGTACAACCTGATTACAAACTATATATAGTACTGACTTCACTCACCACAAAAATACACCTGTTGTTACTCTGCGTGGCACTGAACACATTCACCTCAAACAAGAAGGGAAGAAGAATATTACACTCTAATGAGTGTAACAGCACCATGAGTATGTGTAAAAGTAAGTTGAAATTTGCCAAACTGGAAATTATCTTGGTTAGTGCAACTGGCATTCAGCTATCATGGGATCTGTAATGATCATAAATGGTCAGGACCTTGTCTTGTATTTAATTTACAACTGCATCAGGATAGTTACACTACCGTCACACTGGAGAATTGGTTCAGCACTAATTTGCTCTGTTTTCTTGAAGATCTAGGTGTTCCTTTGAGCGGCATTGAAGTACCAACCTAGCATAACCCTGGTCAGGGAGGCAGGATCACAACACATAGTAGTATGGGTTTAAGTATATTTAATTAATCATTATTTATGGCTTTCAAATACTGGTCTGTTTGTAAATCTCTGGACACTATTCCCAATTCAGTCATTCTGGATGAGGATGATTTTGTTTTCCTTGAACAAACAGATCACCCAGAAATAACTTTTCCTGTTAAAAACAGTCACCATATGACCTGTTGTAGAGGAAAAAATCTGAGGTCATTGTATCTGCCATTATCATGACTCATTCCTGCTCAACATTTTTGTTCTGCTGCGGCTATTGTATTTGCAGATTCTGATAAATAAAGCTTGACAAGCAGTAAGTCACAGTTGAAGCACCTGGTATTTTCAATACATGTCTGAAACACCATCAGGTAATGCAGTCTTGGAACCACTGATTTAAAGAAATTTCTGTGATTATATTGTGGATGGACAGTGTTACGTTATTATTAAATGTTTTGTGATAAAGTTGCCTGAAGTTATGTTTTCAGGGCTGTAATGTTTGTTAACGTGCTTTATAGCAGGGACGGAATCTACTGAGCATGTGAGGTAAAATATCTACTGATATGAGCATTTTAGCTATTAGAGACCAGCTACTAAGCATCCAGAGTGTACGTGCAGTGTTTGTGAGAAAGGGCATATGCAAAATTTGTCCAGTAATGGAAATAAAACCTAAAAATATTGAGACTGTACAAGACTGTGAGGTTGAAAGCCTGAGCTGATCAGAGGTTCAAATAAATTGACATTAGTTATCAAGTAAATGCAAAACCAAATAATTTTATTGTACTGTGTTCTTGTTGGTCTTTAGAGAACACTTTAAGTGGTGTCTTCAAACTCTTTTAGGAGTTAGAGAGCTATTATACTAGCATTTTATACAGGACAACACTAAAGGAAATACGCTTACTACAGTGGGACTTCAGAAGTTTTCTTTCCTCTTCCAGTCAGTGGATTTGATTCTGGAGCAGGCAGTTCTGATAGTATTTTTGTTGTTGTCCAGTTGCTGCAAACGAGTGCCTTACAGGAGTTGCTCATTGAGCTCACACAATGTATTTTTGGGGAGGATCATGTTCTAATTTACAGATGTTATTATAGATTCAAAAATTTTACTCTGCAGTGTATTGTGCTAAAGCTCCTGGCAGCTGTTTAGATCCTCCCTCGTGTGTGTACACACCGTTAAGACAAAGGCAGCAGATTCTAATGGGAGTCAGTAAAAAACCTGTTGTTCACTAAAGAAACTAGCTAATCATTTGACTCATCCCTTAGAGAACTAAACCTGAAAGAAAAATAGTATTTGTTCCATCATTGTTTCACTTTATACATCTTTTGTAAGAAATTCAGTAGCATAATGGTATTGATTCATTAATAAATACCATTAGTCAGCTTTCAAGAAGTGAAAATGTCTTCTGTTATCCATCCAGCATGTCACGGAGAGGCTCTTAGGCTGCTAAGAGCTCTGGTCTACCGACACCTCAATAAGCTGCTTCTTTTCTGTCTCATACATAAATTCTGGTACTGACCTATTATAGCATTGTACAGATCAGCACAATAATAATGAAAATAATTTTCTAAAGTAACTGAAGTGTTAATCTGTACAGATAATGTTTTATGAAAAAAAAAGAGCTCTATAATTGGAAAAAATATCTCACAAAGTAAATTGGATTATAAATATCTGACATCCTTAGGTATGCAGGAGATCTTTGCAGACATCTAAAATAGGCATTGCCTAAACTGGGGTATGAATGGAGAGAGACTAAGGCGGTTGGTAGTGTGTGTGAGAAGTGGTTGTTCCACATTTTGACGCCGTCTTTAACATCATACTCTTATGTAGCAATTACTATGGTGAATAATTTCCTATCCTGAAGATTTCTTTTGTGCAGAATATATGAATAGAACAATCAAAGTAAGTATGTTAACACTCATACTTAATCCGCCCTATGTTTATCTGCATCTTCATTATTGCTAGATAGGAAGGCAGCTAGGTCTGAGTTTAAACTTAGTGCTAGGAATATCTTGATTTAAAAAAAAATAATAATTTACAAAGCTTTGGCTATCACTATGATCTGCTCAATTAAAACAAATCGCATAGGCTGAGTGAGCCTCACACGGAATTGTTGAGATGGAAAATTAATGTTGTGCAGGAATTTTTGTATGTTGAATGGATTTATCTTCCAGCAATGATTACTCTAATTTCAAACATTAGTAGATATACCTAAAATACGTGATATTTTCAGCACACCTAAAGCATGGGAATTATTTGTTTTGTCATATTCTTTATTTTGATGTCTTAAAAAGTTATTTTTCTCCATCAAGCCTAATAAAACAACATATAGTTGAATGTTAGTGTAGGTAGAATTCAGAGTCTTTTACAAGCAGAGGGCCACACAAAAGGATGTAGAAAATAGTATTTTGTGAAAATATCACCACATCTAGGGGAGCAGCTTTGTATTACAGCCATCAGTCCCTTCCTGAAGGTAAAATTATGAGGTGAAATCCGACCCACGTCAATTCCCAAGCCGCCATTTCAGCCTTTGGCTTCCAAAACATCCAGAGCTTACATCTTCAGCCCTGCATAGAGGAGAACATCTTTTTGTCCTCTTGAAAGCATGGTGGTAGGGTCTCCTAAGAGCCCCTCTTGCATGCTACCTTCCCAGGGGTGTGTGATACATCTCCCTGATATATTTTGCTACACATATGGGTCCATCCTGGCCCACATAGGCTGTCTCCCTTTTTCTGTGGCAATTGATACTGACTGCAGGCTTTCTCTCTTCATTGCACCCTGCCATCCTCGTCCAAGTTGCAGGCTGATTTATGTCCATGTATCTCACGGAGACAGCTTTGTTTTGTCTGTGTGTTTTCTCTAAATCCCACCAATACTAATAATTATTCAGTCAGTTTAGATAAGATATAAAATCCAGTTGTTTTTTCACTCCTAATATTTTTTCATTCAGGCAGGGTCTTGCTTTGGTTCTCTGCTGCTCATGGCTGTTCGGGGGGGGATATTGTGTATGTGATAAGGATCCCTTTGAAGTTGAATTGTTTGGAATTAAATTACCATGTCTTTCAAATAGCTTTAAATCCTTTAGCTGCCCGATACTACTCTGCTAAATATGTTCATTGTCACCAAGGATCCTAAAACACTTCTAGAAGAGCCCATACTCACCTGTGTTAGCACATGGCGGTACAAAGGCCATCCAGAAATTGGGAGCGGGGAGAATTTCTTCTTGCGATTGGTAAAGTAGTCTATTCTGTATATTGCATCTATCACTATGGGCAGCTGTGTATGTGCCCCTGGCATGTTGCTGCACATGGAGATAGGACTTTCAGTACCTTTCAGATGGTCTAGTGAGTACTGGGCTGCCTGACTTATTTTATTTTTTTTTAATCCTGTTTCCATGAGAGATCCTTGGAAACACTGGGATCTAAATTTGAAGGTGATTCTTCCAGTTATTTAACTGGGGAGATGGTTGGGGTGAGCTAGTAGCGGATCTCCCTGGCAGGTGAGTTTTTAAAATGTTTCTTCACTAGACAGCCTCTAATCTGCCTGTCTTTAGAGTGATAATTGCAGCTTGCCCGTTTCTGCAAGATGTCTTTGCTTTTGGTGAATTATAATTTTTTTTTTTTTTTTTTGAGGGGAAGAGCCCTACAAAGCAAATGCAGCATTTCTGTGAATAGCATATGACCTGTGACCCAGGTTTGCAAATGTCACTCACAATTCAGGCAGCACTGCACTTGACTGTATACTCACACTTTTTGTCTTTGTAAAATTTTAGCAGTAGGCTAACCTGGTTTTAATCTCTCTCAGATATTTTGTTTCCATTTTACCTGTGTTTTAGCATTATTGTTTTTATAATGTGAGACAAAAGCAGTGTTGTACCAGTTGGTACACTGACAAGTGTCAAATGTTAAATGGAGCCGTCTTATGATGAGCGTTGCAATTTTTTAAAAGCTTTTCTGTAAGTTTTAGATTCTGATTTTCAGAATAGATTTGCAATTAATTTATGCTTTAGGGATAACTGAAAACTGCTCTTTAGATTAAGCAAAGTAAAAAAGAACTCTTCCTCGAAATATCTAGGATCCTAGTATGTCAAAAGATATATGCAGGCGGCAGAAAATAAATGTGCAGATGGGGAGCCCTGAAAAAAACATCAAGTGCAGATCCTGAATTTATGCACATTTCTGACATTGTTGGATGAAAAATGCTGCTATTCTATGGGTAACCATGGCTACTGTGTGATGATTTTTTTTCAACACGATATTATACACAAGTGCAGGAGAGCGGTCTTGTCTCGGTTTGCACCATATGTATTTGGGTGATAAGGATTATAGTCAATGAACGTGGTTATCAGTGTGGCACATTTGCTTCTTTAAAAAGAGGTTCAGATTTACATCTTCATGTCTCAATTAGTTTGTAGAGGAGACATAGTACTGGATTTTCCGGAGTACTGTTACATGAGATTTAGCACATCTCCTTTTGTTTTAAAACTGTGTATGCTACCTCCTTGTATTTGAGCCAGGACCAAATATAATTTGGGGAGGAGGACGTTCAAAAGGCAACACAAACTTAATTATAAAGCATTGTAGCTTAAATTTTGGGATGCTTCAGTGCCATATTCTTAATTATCAAATACTTATTCCCTGAAGACTTATGTACATTTTAGATTAATATGCATCCCTGCTTGGTCTGCTGCTTTTTTCATTCAGATGTTCAACTTCCTCGTGAACTTTGATGGAAGCTGAGATGAGCCATGAACTCCTAACCATTGAAGTCTCTGTAACATTAGGAGGGTTTGTAAAGAGGCTGGCAACTTATGTGTGGAGCTAAGAATACATTTTTGGTCATCTCAACAAGTGCATGAGTTGTACTCCCAAGAATGGTGACTGTGAATCAAAAGCAGTTGCCTCGCCTGGGGGGGTGAGGTAGCCTGCTGGATCCTTACTGCTGTCCTCCTGTCTGTCAGTCACTGTTTCCAGCAGTGTTCACTGGCAGAGTGGCACGTCAGTAACGTTGTGCCTACTGACAGGGTAGGGGTAGTTGTATGGAGAAACTTGCTACAAGGCAAGTTACGGTGTTTAAAACTTTATAAATCATTGGCTTACCAGTGGGAATTATATTTGCTTAGAAACATAATCATTTGGATTATGGGTGCAAGAACTCAAACTTCTGGTAATGTTGCTTTTGCTGTGATTTGAAAACATATGAATTTATACTTATTCTCTTGCGTTTGTTGTCACTTTAAGGGGTTTTGTAACAAACAGTAGAAGAAGGGTTTTAAGCAATATCTCAAGGAAGGGATAGTGCTGAAACGTTTTACCTTTGTTGTAACAAACTCTGTTGCAGCACAGTAAATCATAGAATGGTTTCAGTTGGAAGGAACCTGAAGATCTAATTCCACCCCCCTGCCATGGGCAGGGACACCTCCCACTAGGCTAGGCTGCTCAGAGCCCCATCCAGCCTGGCATTGAACACTTCCGGGGATGCGGCACACACAGCTTCTCTGGGCGGCCTGTTCCAGTGTCTCACCACCTTCTCTCCTCTTCCAGTTTAAAACTGTTATTACTACTCATCCTATCGCTGCACTCCCTGATGAAGAGTTCCTCCCCATCTTTCCTGTAGGCCTCCTTTAAATACTGGAAGGTCTATAGGCTATAAGGTCTCCCTGAAGCCTTCTCTTCTCCAAGCTGAACAACCCCAACTCTCAGCCTGTCTTCACAGCAGAGGTGCTCCAGCCCTCTGATCATCTTTGTGGCCCTCCTCTGGACTTGCTCGAATACATCCATGTCCTTATGTTGAGGGCCCCAGAGCTGGATGCAGGTGGGGTCTCAGGAGAGCAGAGTAGAGGGGCACAATCCCCTCCCTCAACCTGCTGGCCACGCTGCTTTTGATGCAGCCTAGGATGCAGTTGGCTTTCTGAGCTGCCAGCGCACATTGCCAGCTCACGTTGAGCTTCTTGTTAATGAACACTCATGGTCCCTCTCCTCAGTGCTGCTCTTCATCCATTCTCCCCCCAGCTTGGATTTGTGCATGGGATTGCCCTGACCCACGTGCAGGACCTTGCACTTGGTCTTGTTGAACTTCACGAGGTTGGCACGAGCTCACTTCTCAAGCCTGCCCAGGCCCCTCTGGGTGGCATCCCTTTCCTCCCCAAATGCTCTTTTTAGATGGGCTTTGGCTCCTGAAAGAGGTTTGCGAAATTAAAGAGGATAATTTTGCAAAATATATCAATTAAACTAATACAGGCAGTATGTTGTAGGTCAGTCCCTGGTAGGTAAGTGAGCAATACAAACCAAAAGGAGAACTATGAAATCCTGGTGGACTGGGAGAAGGAATAATAGTAGTTTGTTATTTGAGATAGATTAAAGTTGGTGCATGATTCACTAGTAGTAGGCTGGGAAAAGCTTTGCAAAATTCAAGAAGCTTTCTGCAAATGTCTTAATATTAGAAAGGGGAGATTATTTTCAAGTAATTTTATAGTGGAAGAATCATGACAAAATATACACTGTTATACTAATGTATACATGAGAGATCTTTTGAACAACTGTAATCCATAACTGGACTATGTGATCACTATATTGTGTGCTTTAGGCAGGATAGCTGTTTCAAGAAATTACATCTTCATGAAAGTTAAGTTGATTCACGGAAAAACGTAGCAAGGATGAAAAATTAAGGAACGTGGCTGAGAAAGCAAACAAAAATCATGCTACAGCTCCTGAGAAAGACACACCCCAGAATAAAGCTATGGACTTGTACCCATTATCTTTGGCTATAGGTTAACTGGCACAAAGTATGTACGACAGACAGGAATTTCACAAGATACTGCAGGATGAGGATGAAAATGCTGCTGTATGACTTTTTTTTTCTTTGTGAAAGTACAAGTATAGAGCAAAACAGACAAAGAACATGAAGAAGTTGGAACTTGCATCCAGCAGAGAAAAACATAGTTGAAGATAGCCCTCAGAGTGGAAGAGTAGAGTAATTGTAGCAGAAGAAATCGTTATACTGAGGAGTGCCTTATTTTCAGGAGGCAAGCTGTGACTCACGAGGATGAGATAGCATATATGTGACACGAAGGCAGTTCAAAACAGCAAAAGTAAATGACTTATCATGCTCAGATTAACATCAGATGCAATGACAAGTCATGACATGCAAGCAAACAGGAAATTGAATGCCAAAGATGTGGTAGGATGTCAGTGACCGTGCTAGGCTACAATGTCTTCCTCAGCAGTAGGCAAGAAAAGAAAGCAAAATTGCAAGCAAAACCGGGCAAATTAAAAAATATGTGATGGCTTTCTTCTACTGAAGCAGTAGGTAGGAGCAGTGCTAGCTGCTGTGCCTGAAAATGAGGACAGAGTTTCTGCCAAATAAGAGGAGAAAATAGGTGATGTCAGAAGCCATTGCACCCCTGAACACCAAGGTAGCCGAATGCTTGCCTGTGAGTCGTTCTGGGCTGCTGTCCCTATAGAAGGCTATGACTCACAAGGACTTTTGGGAAACATTGTCAGACAGTGACACTGTGACCACCATAAATCGGGCAGACAAGCAAATTGGCAGGCAGGCTCTTTCAGATAATGGACTCTAATTTTCTTACAGGGAGCATCTCCATGAATAGGCGTTTGGACATGTTGCAACATCAGCTTGCCATGACCAATCAAACATTTAAGTAACTATTAATATTGTTTAATGGTCCTCCTCAAGAAAGCTTTAAAAAGCAGACAAACTACATTGCAGCCAGTTCATCAAACACTCCCTTGGAAGTTTTTGATGTGGTTCCCCACAGCCTCCTCCCAGAGAAACTGATTTTTTCCATCTAGACAAGTGGTCTGTGCACTTGGTGGGGAACTGGCTGACAGGCCGCACCCAGCAGGTGGTGGTAAATAGCTCTTTTTCAAACTGGCAACCAGTCACAAGTGGAGTCCCCCAGGGATCCATATTGGGCCCAATCTTTTCTTGGGCCCAAATAATCTTTTTAAGATTTTCATAAGTGATCAGGATGATGGGATCAACTGTGCCCTGAGGAAGGTTGTTGATACCAAACTGACCGGGGAAGTAGACACTGCGGAAGGGAGAGCAGCCCTGCGGGAAGACCTGGATAGGCTGGAAGAGTGGGCTAACAAGAACCTTAGGATGTCCAACAAGACAAGTGTAAGGTCTTGCTCGTGGGAAAACATAATCCAGGAGCACAGCACAGGCTGGGATCTACATGGCTGAGGAGCAGCTCTGNCCCTTGGAAGTTTTTGATGTGGTTCCCCACAGCCTCCTCCCAGAGAAACTGATTTTTTCCATCTAGACAAGTGGTCTGTGCACTTGGTGGGGAACTGGCTGACAGGCCGCACCCAGCAGGTGGTGGTAAATAGCTCTTTTTCAAACTGGCAACCAGTCACAAGTGGAGTCCCCCAGGGATCCATATTGGGCCCAATCTTTTCTTGGGCCCAAATAATCTTTTTAAGATTTTCATAAGTGATCAGGATGATGGGATCAACTGTGCCCTGAGGAAGGTTGTTGATACCAAACTGACCGGGGAAGTAGACACTGCGGAAGGGAGAGCAGCCCTGCGGGAAGACCTGGATAGGCTGGAAGAGTGGGCTAACAAGAACCTTAGGATGTCCAACAAGACAAGTGTAAGGTCTTGCTCGTGGGAAAACATAATCCAGGAGCACAGCACAGGCTGGGATCTACATGGCTGGGGAGCAGCTCTGTGGAAAGGGACTTGGGGGTCCTGGTGGACAACAAGCTCAAGGAGTGAGCAGTGTGTTGCTGCGGCAAAGAAAGCCAACAGGATGCTGGGTTGCATCTACAAGGGCATCACCAGCAGAGATAATGAAATCATTATCCCACTCTGAGCTTGTCAGGCCGTACCTGGAATACTGTGTTCAGTTTTGGTCCCTGCTATGCAAAAAAAGTTGTGGACAGGCTGGAGAGGGTCCAGAGAAGGACCACAACGGTGATCAAAGCTCTGGGAAGCCTGTATGAGGAAAGGCTGAGAGGGCTGGGTGTGCCTTGAGAAAAGAAGGCTTAGTGGAGACCTTGTCGCCATGTTCCAGTACTTGAAGGGTGACTACAAAGAAGATGGAGACTCCTTTTTTACAAGGAATCATGTGGAAAAGACAAGGGGTCACGGGCATAAGGTTCTCCTGGGGAAATTCTAACTGGTCACAAGAGGAAAATTTTTCACAATGAGAACAATCAGCCATTGGAATAACCTCCCCGGGGAAGTGGTGGATTCCCCAATATTGATAGTTTTAAGATTTAGCTGGACAGAGTGCTGGGCCAT
This sequence comes from Chionis minor, assembly GCA_013398295.1. NCBI lineage: Eukaryota > Metazoa > Chordata > Aves > Charadriiformes > Chionidae > Chionis > Chionis minor. The sequence goes on along the minus strand of VZSF01010532.1, from coordinate 20,041 downwards.
CGTGTCAAGACTGTGCCTTTGCCAAGACAGGTTGGCCCAGATGATGCTTGAAGTCCCTTCCAACCTGCTATTTTATGATTCTTTGAGGTTCTTGTGAGTAATGCTGTAGGGAAAGCTTCAAGTGAATAGCAAGATAAAATTCTGCCTCTGGCAACTTAAGGTGATTGCCAAACAGAAGAGAAATACCATTAAGTTGGCTACGCTCAGAAAACTATTATCTCTACAAATGGCACCAAAAAGACACTGTTTTGATCACGTTTGGTATAGAAGTCATAAATGTTGAAGAGGTAAATCTTAGTTAATTTTAGATAACTTTACATAGTTGTACTTGATAAATCTGCCTACTACAGATAGAAGAGTCACTGGCAAAATATGTGAAAGTGTGCTGAAATACACTAGTTTGGTGAAAAGATTGCTCTGCTGAGTGTGGTCATCAGAAAACTACAGAATAACTGGTGATAAGAAACTTACAGGAAGAAGTGAATGATTTTTAAAAAAAAAGGGGGTTTTTTTTTGTTGTTTTTTATACCCAGAACTGCTAGCATGTAGCCATGTACTTTTCACAAGAAAGCATTTGATTTTGAAGTAAACCAAAGTGCATACATGTTATTTTGTAAAATAGAAAGGCAGGACAAAGCAGATCTCTCCAATTCAGAGGAAAATATCTAGGTTCTTATTTTTAGAATTTGTAAATTTTATTTTTGTATGTATAAAAATGATTGATACTTTAAGATTGTGTAATAGAACATTAAATATGTAAAAAGATTATGCTTTTCACCATTAATTTGATAAACTCAACTAAATATGCCTGAAGAGATAATATAATGGATAGCTTCATAATGGAGGACACAGGAGGGTGTATATGGGGAGATTAATATCTAGAATCTTGGAAGATGTGAAGTGCTCAATGAGAAAAGATTATATCCCTAAAGGAAGAAGTATTACCTGGATGCTGAACTGTGTCTTGTCTCATGCTTAAACAGTGACCGTTTGCCTTGCCTGTCTTTCTTTGATCCAAATTTATCTTTGATTTCAGAAAATCCTCTCATATCACTTGCTTGTGGTTCTGCTTTTTCCTGTCTGTGTCCTATAAAATCCAGGTCTGTTTTGGAAGGCCTGGTGCCCTTTTTCTTTTTTTTTCCTTTCTGCTTCAAATTGAATTATCTTCCCTTTATCACTGTGGTTTAGGTAAGCTTTACCCTGCTTTCTCTCTGTGTTTTGCAACAGCCTCAGGCTTCTCTCCTGTGCTGTCTTCTAGATGTAAATCCCTTAACTCTTCTTTTTTTCTTCTTTCTTTTTTTTTTTTCCCCGTATTTGTCTTTCCTTTGGTTCCCTTTCTTCATCAGGGTTTGTTTCCCAGATGCCCAGTGTTCTACATCAGAGTTGTTTTCACAAATGCATGTCACATGATTTATGCCTTCTATTTGCCCTTTTCTGGTTCCTTTTACTTGGGGCTTTTGAGCTCCTGCTTATGATGTACAGACTTTCTCTTCTGCAGGGACTGAGCTGGAAAGGATTGTTTTCAGTGGCTGGTAAATCTGTTTTTACTCTTTGAAAATTACTCGGGGTTGGGAAACTGTGGAGCTGCACTCTGTTAAGAGGCTGTACAAATAAAATAGAAGAGTTTCCATCCTTTAACTTGTTGTAGTATTAGAGTGGGGTGGAAATTTGTTAAAATTTGCTGGGGAAGGGAAAGAAGTCAAAGATTTAAATAACATGAAGACATTGTCACATTGGAATGTTTTTTGGAAAGTTTTTTTTGTGTTCTTTAACACCCATTAGCCCACCTTCACCTTCCCCATGATAATTGTGAGAGCTCATGAAGTCACATATTCCCTCCAGTAGCCCAGTCTAGTAGCTTTAAGGAAACAAGTTGCATTATAGTGAATATGTATTTGGGAGAACTGAGCCTGTACTAACAAGCAGTTAGGTCACCCTGAATGATAAAGAATACTTGACTCTGAGTCTGGGAAGGGTTCCCTTGTGTTTTACCTAATATTTTGGCTATGGAGAAGGTCAGAGGATAAAGTTACACAGTCAATGATTAAACAATTCCCGGGTGTTTTGTCTGTTGAAGCCTACTTGGGTAACAGGCTTTAAAATGTAGAGGAGCTGATGTATGTAGGATATTGTGGGAGGTACTGTTTGACATCTGCTGAGGGAATATTATGCTTTTCCTCTAGGTTTTGTGAATGACATTCTGCTTATGGAGGCGGGACTGTGAGATATACTTTTAAGGATTGCCACTGATAAACCTGAAGACTTAGTGACAGGGGGAAAAGTCCATAACTAAGATTGTCGCACCCCCGTTCAAGATAATTGTCTCCTGTAGCTCATTGTGATTGTGCATTGCTTCCTTGCAGCTATCCCAGATGCAGAACATTCAGTCTTCCTATGCCTTCAGATGTGCTCCATTTGAAGTTTCACAATAATTTCATCTAGATTTGGCTACTATTGAAAACAGCAGTTCTGCCCTTACTCTTCTTCCTCTTCCCAGCCCCTCATTCCTGTCTGCCTTGTGCTGTTACTACTGTTTGTGCATTCATTGGCTCAGGTGAAAAAACTGATCAAGCCCAAAGAGATACTTTTTTTCTGCTTAATTTTCAGTTGATCAGTTCATTGTTCCAGCTCAATGCACACAGGCTGGGAATAGGGGGCAGGAATGGAGGACAAAGCCCCTTGGTGTTTTGGTTTTTTTCTTGGAGGGGATGAGGGGAGCATGGAGAGGAATTAATTTTCAGGCAGATTTAAAATCATTGCAACATCTCACCACCATTCTTTCTTCTTTCCTGATGGTGAAATCGTATGGGTTTCTTTTGGGTGTTTTCTTTTGGAGCTGAAGTGACAGCTTAATATGGCAGACCACTGCAGTCACTTGTGTTTGACACAGTTGTGATACGTGCAATGTACAACTCCTAGAATTTTTTGATTGCTTCAGACAGCTTGTTAGAGGTGATTGCCAGTAGGATTTCTGGGCCTACTCCAATCAAAGTCAAAGGAAGAGCACTAGAATGATTCTTTCTGCTGGAAAATTATATCCTTGTCATGTATAGCTGTTTAACTATACATGAGCTGTTAATGTCTCAAGTAATCAAGTAATATAGTAGCACCAAAACCAATATAAAATAGCATTAATAATGAAAATGTCTGAAGCTCTTAGATTATTTTTCCTATCCTTGGTATTTATACATTCTGAATATGGAGATAAGCCACAGTGTTATTAAAGAACTACTGCAGGTCTGTAACTACTGAAGAGATACCAGCTATGATGCAGTACGGAGCATTATCTATGAGTTAAGGTTAATAAATGTACTGTCATACTCAATACGTGGCTTCCCTTATGTATCTATTTAGTAAATGCCACCTGTCCCCAAGAGCTACTAGTATATGAACAAGATGTAGTGGCACACAATAATTATAAAATAAGCACAAATGTTACAGATGAATGTAGCAAGATGAGTAAACAGAATGTATAATATTAAATGTCTATAAATATATAGCAAATCATGTTTAAATTTGTGTGCCACTTCTCCTTGCAGCTTTTTGAGTAGAACATCCTTTCCTACGTGACAGTTTCAAAACATCCCTGTGTTACTGACCTTCGTGTCTATGTTCCTAGTCTTATATGGCTCCTCCGATGTCATTAAAATGGCTTTGTACAGCTCACTCTCCCTATAGAAAGGACCCCATGAAGCTGGTCCTGCGAAATGTCGGCACACGTGATATCTTTTGTTGTTTCTATAGAGGAAGGTAATCTCTGTTTAGTGAGGCTGCTGAAAATGCTTTTTTTTTTTTTTTTCAGTTCTAATCCAGGGTAATTCATTTCTGCCTTTTCAGGTTTTGTTGCCTGTAGCTTCTCAATAAATTGCAGAGAAGCAGTGTTTGTTAACATACCTAGTCTAAGCCTCTTTAACCATATTTGAATGTTCTGCTTCAAAATGCATAGTGTAGAAATTGCTTTCTAATTGTTCCTGAACTGTGTTTAGACTACAAAAGACTAAAGCAAAAATACAGTAAATGATCCCACTTCTGCCACTTTGTGATTACAAAATCTGAATTTGAAGCAGCTGAGATACTTATTTGTGAACAGTTTTTGAGCATCACTGTTCAACAATGTTTTTTAATAATGTTCACTTTCTGCTAACTGTTTCTATTCACAGCAAGGTTTCACCACTGAGATGGACATGCTGTGGAAACGGTTTAACCAAGTCACAGTTAAGCAAGCAGCTTAGAGAAATGTAGACTTCTTGAAATCTCATCGTTACTGGTAGTCCCCTCGAGATCCTGTTCAGCTGTTTGAGCCCAGCAGCAGTACTGTACCCCATCATGCTGTTGAGGTAAATTCTCTGCACCAGTTCTTCCATTACTGGTACATGGCCTGAAAGCTAATTCAAGTGGCAGAGCCAAATCCATTTGTCTTTACCACTATAAATGTAGATGTTTTTACCCTAATCCTCTTAAACTTCTATGAACACTGCAGTGCCATATGTGACTTGGAAAATAATACTGGCAAAATTAGTGGCTATTGGGAGAAGATTGATTGGGATTTGACCCTGCTCTGTCTTGTACTTCTGATATTTTCCATGAGACATCCCTCAGTGCCCTTAAACAAAGGAACTGGTGGGTGCTGAATTGGGTGGGAAAATAATGTGCCAGGGTATCGCTGGGTATCTGCAGAGTTTACAGGTATGCAGACACTATTTCTGTAATTTTATTGTCTTAATCCAGTATGTCCAAGTGGTAAAAGGTTCTCTAGTTTGATATATTTCAGCAGTCGCACAGAGACTGAACAAACAAACCCAATGTACTGTAGTGGCCTCAAGCATGATCTTTCCTCTGTGCCAGTGGCTTCTGATTAAACAAAGAAATGTCCAGTGAGTGAAAGACGTCAGGTCTTGTTTAGGAAAATATAGATGGATTTTTATGAAAAGAGAAGTAAAAAAATTCTGCTGTCTCTAAGAGGTGGAACAGGGTGCTGTTTTATTGTCTTGCAACTTGTGTTTATAAGGCTTAGCTTCCTAGTGAGCCTCTGCCACTTCTGCCTAAGTGCCTTTATTGGTACTGCAGAGGGCATGAGTTTAGTGACTGCAGGGCTGTTTGGCTGCAGCACCAAAGAAACCTATCATCTCTTCTGACTGTACTTGGCTTTCCAAGATACTGGCTTTTCCAAGAGATTGGCAGCTCGGTTCATTCTGAAACTGTTCTTTGCAAAGGGGTAACTTCAACTGTGGATGTCAGGCACCATGTTTCTGTCTTCTCCCTCTCTCCTGGTACCTTTTTGAGGGGGTAAGCTGTTCTGCTCAGAAGACTTGAGCTCAGGATGGGTGACTACAGACACCTGAAGCACTTGGACTGCTTGGTTAGTTGCTCTCAGGATGTACAGCCTGTGTTGGATAAGGAATCCAAATGGCATAGAAGACTTTTCTTTTTGTGTTTGGAGATACCATCTTTTTTTTTTTTTTTTAGCTACTAAATTAAAGGGAGAGACCAAAAGTATTGGAAAAACTTCAGCTGAGTTGCAACAACTCAGATGTGTTTTATTGATATCTGAGATAGATGAGAGAGCACCATTTGGACAACAGGATCTGTCCAAGCACTTTAATTAATATCATGTAGCTTCTCTTAGTATCACAGCTACACAGTTTAGTTTGACTGTAGGATCCAGCTAATTGTGTCATGCTGTGGCACGAGGTAATAGTGAATAGCTTATTTGCTAGATATAAAATACAGTTACAGAACAAGAGAAACCGCTTTACTCATATGAAATGGGGAAAAACTTCTCAACTGGGATTTGCTAAGGAGCTGAAATCAACAAAGGCAGCTTGGCAAAGACCAAGTCACTGAAGTGCAGTCTGGTATTAATGTACGGTAATGCCTTAGCTCACTTTAGCAGAACAATGTTTAAAATGTTTGTCACACATTATTCTGGGAAAAAAGTACATGTTCACTCACTTTTTAAGAGAACCAAACCCTAGGGGTTAGGTTTTTATGGCAATGGAGATTAGGCTAGTTGAAATAAAAGTGTGGGACAAAGAAAAACTCTTTATTGTTTTTTCCATGCAAGTATTCTTCTACTAGGAGCATGAATTAGGTTTTAATCTATACCTTGGTTTTTCACTGAAAGTGAATATCCTGTAGAAAGAACGTGCTTTCCTTGTTGCTTATCTCTGTCCCCTTCAAAGTAATTCAGGCTTTGGCGAACACAAGCTGAAAAATAGTGCTATGTGCATACACAAAGTATTTTCCTCTGTCTGTTTTTAAAAGATGTAGAAGTCCAACCACAAAAATCTTTTACCCTAAGAACCTTCATTAAAAAGACATCCAGCAATTAAGCTCAATCAGCAACAGCAGAATGAAATGGCATAGTGTCTTGAAAGAATGACATAATTTGCTGTAGTTCTCACAGTCACCATGTAGCTGTGAAATGCTTTGGTTATTTTAGATACGCATTTGCCCTGACTTGGTTGTCACCAGACTCCAGTTCCTGTTTCGGAGGATCACAAATATGATACAAAAGTGTGAACATCACGTACAGAGCTTATATATTGTATTGTTTTGCTGTGCTGACTGTCTCTTTAGCTGGGCTGGACTTTTCTCCGACCTCTCATTCTTTTCTTTTCATCTTGAACCTCTTACCCTTTTTCTTTTCCTTCTCTGAGAATGCACTTGAGTGTGGGGTTGCAGGGAAGGGTGTGTCCTGGAGGGGAACCCCATGCAGAGTCCTTCTGCTGCTTGGGCACTGCCGTGCTCTGCCATGCAGGTAGTTAGATGTGGAGACAGTGGTGGAAGAGGAGGAAGCCTGAGTGAGCAAGACTGGCTGATGCCTGTGACTTTACATATATGTTTCTTGAAAAACACACTTTGTGTTCCCTGCAGACACTACTCCTATGGGAAGTCCCACTGATTTCCAAGTGCAGAATCCACATGAAATGCTTTATGTGAGTAGTGCTTTGCAGGCCTAGGTTTCACAGAATGGCTGCTGCTGGTTTATGGCTTGCACGCAGAGCAGGGGTTTGATCTAGATTTGTAGGTTTAACTGCTTTTCCTTTTTGCATTTGTACTTCAAAATATCAGTATTTCTATGGGAATGGGAAGAACCTGCATGCTTAAGGTGAGCCCATGTGGGTGTCTCATCTTGATGTCTCAGTTCTGTTTGCTTTGAGCTTTACAAGTGCAGTGCTGTTTTTCTGCTAGTGCTAAATCTTACTGATAGTAAGCATTGCAATGGAATGTCAAAATGCTGTAGGATCCATTTCAGATAAGTGCATTTGCTTTTGTATATAAAGAAATTTGCTGAAAATAGATATTGAATAATCCAGTAAAATTAGTTGGTTACACATCATGTAAAAATGATCTAGATGCAACTTGATAGGAGAAGTCACTATGAAAATCAAGGGTTTTTCCCTTCAAGCAAGTTCAGACAAAAGATGCCATGAACATATATAACGGTTAGATAGCACTCAGGTCTTCGGGGAAAATGGCCACATGTTTGTTATAAGCAATGTTTCTGTGAGTGTGCTTTTTTTGCCTGAAGACTTCTTTTTGCTCACCAGAAATGTCATTGAAAATGATGTAAATTGACAAGATGTAGCAGTATACCTTGTAGTTTACTGAGATGATGATTAGGCTAATACATCTTCATGTTTCATTGTGGGCCACAATACCGTGAAATATTACTGGCTGGATTAATGGTGAGTGGAGATGAGTTTAAAATTCAGCCTTATGAAATCCCTCAACTCTTGTTTGGCTTTTTAGTGCCACCAAAGACGACCATGCTGTCCTTGTTTGGAGATGTGTATAATGGGGATTCGTGGGCTTTGCTCTGGCTAGAGCAGTCTTAAAGCCTGTGCTACAGAATTCCTGGTAGCTCCACAAATATCCCAGGGAATGTAGACATCAACTCAGAAGGATTTGCTTGTCCAAAGAGAGGCCAAGGTTAGTCAGAGGAAGGGCTTTTGAGTTGTAGACAGTCACTAATTATACAGGTTGGCTCCATATGTGGGTAAGGACTTATGGCAGAGTAGTAATTCAGCTGTTTTCCTGAGTTTGAATTCTGATCTTCATACTCCAACTGCAAAGCAGCGTGCCTAATTTTAGGGCCACTGCTCAGCTTTTGGGCTGGATACCAGTTTGGCACCTGGTGAAGCGGTCAAGCAGTTGGTGCAGTCTTTTACAAATAATAAGGGTTTTAAATATTATGGTCACTGTCTTGTGGGAAAGGAATATTCTCTTTCCTTTCTTCAGATTACTTTGCTGTAGTTCTCAAACCAGTCGTGAATAACGTACCCTTAGTCTCATGCTGTGTTAATACCCACTGATAAATAAGTCCTAGCTTGCAATCAAGTTCACCTCTGGCTATCTCATCTTCCTTTCCTGAAATGAAAAGTACAGTCCTGTAGGAAGAGATTGGAGTTTTTCTGCTCTGTTCTTTTTCAGAGATTAACTGTTTTCTTTTCAGCCAGTGGCTTTCAGTGCATTGTTATTTTCATCTGTGAATAGGCAAGCTGCTATTTGTCTAATCATGATTTTTGTGCTCTTCATTGAACTTTGCAGTACGTTTTATGCTTTGAGATCTTTGGACAGCACCCTTTGCTAAAGCCCATGACACGATGAACTGTTAATATTGTATCTGGTGCTGTGTAACACAGCGTGAGTTTCAGCTAGCAGTGTGCAATGGAAAACATGAATGGCTTGAAATTCAGCCTACTTTTGTTTTGGGTCTTTATCATAGCATCACCAGCACCTTTTCAAGGAATGCTTAGTAAATATGTTCTTGAGAAGCTTCTTTCATTTCTTTAAGTGGAGAGTGGACAGAAGCCGCAGTAGATCAGTTCTAACTCTAACAGCTAGGATACTAACCTTTTTATTTTCTGTGCAGCTGTATATATGTGATTAAGCTTGGGTAGACTAATCTTTTAAAAAAAAAAAAGGGGGAAAAAGAAAAAAGATTGAGGTCTGCTGGAAGCAGATACTCAGGCAGAAGTGTTCTTCACAGTCTTTAAAGTCTGTAAATGTAATGTGAAATTTAATGGACTGGATCTTAGGATATACAGCAATGTAAGTAGGTCCAATATATTTTTGCAAGCTTTGCCAAAAATGATGTATATGTTTAGGCTGTGTTGTAGCGTTGCTGTGTTATTAAAGCCTTCGATAAACAGATCTGTTGCTAAAGCACTTCAAAGACAACTTCAGGATACCCTTTTTGCTCTTTATCCATTAGTTCACAGAAGAAACAGACAAAAAAGGAAGGAATAGCATTGTGAGGAGTAAAGAAAAAGAACACTTTAATTAGTTAAAGTGGCTTGATGAGAATATTATCATAATATTATATGAAATATAAAAGAGCCAAGGGCAATTTGGAAAATTGGATAATATATTCTCCTGATTAGAAATAAGGAAATAAAATAGTGGGGAGAAAAGTTGCGTACAATTACATACTTGTTTAGAAATGTAAGGATTTTTTTTGACCCATTTTTGCCCCCCTGTGGACAGAAAATGTATGGTATGATTTTTTTTTTTGTTGTTTCTTCAAAACCTGCGGGAGAGGCTGAAATCAATGAAAATGTAAGTTATTTGCACAAATTCTGAACCATAGGCTCTGTAGAATTGTAAGCATAATTTAAATTTGCAGTTGACTGTTTTTATTTAGCATTGCACTGGCGAAAATCTGGGATGAATTTTTTGCTGTTCTCAGTAACCCCTTCAAAGCAGCTCACTTCAGCCCAATACAGAGGGCAGTTCCCTGCCATGCTCTTTGCAAGCCTGTGGCAGAACTGTCATTGGAGGTCCAGGTTAAATGTTGATAAATGCTATCTTTTGTCTCTTCTTGTTCCTCCTTCTCCTACCTCCTTTTAAAAAAAAAAAATCCCACGATCAACCAACAACACCCACCCCTCAACAACAAAAAAAAACCAACAACCAAACAAACAAAAAAAATCCCTAACTGAACCCCTTCCCCCCAAAACCCAGAACCTATAAAATGGAGTAGGGATCACTGGTTGAGTAGGGCTTTTTTTGCCACGCCTGCCTTACTGTGCTGACTGGGGACCAGATGTGAGCAGCCTGTATCCTCCTGTGCTGGCTGTGTGTTAACCAGAGGTTTCACTGGGTAGAGGAAACGGGCTACCTGCTTGAAAAAGGTGTAACAAATACTCTTTATTGAAAAGTAGCCTGCTGATGAATTAATTTTGAAATGCCTTGTACAAGCAAGGGCGCTATTCTCAAGAGCCAGCGCTGACCATGGATGTGTGCAGCAGCTTCTGCCATGCACCTCCAGCCCGCAGCGCTGATCTGGGAAGACCAATGGTCAGCTCCTGGCTGCAAAGGCTGGATTACAGTTCCTGCCTTGGGCAGGCATATTGTTCTGGATTTGCTGCTGTTGAATGGGTGCAGATTTTACCCTAGCCACTCACAATGCTCCTGTACTGCAGTTCGTTTGTTTTATAGCAATAGTATTTTTCCTCTTTCCCAGTTATCTGCAGGGTATCCAAGTTGATGTTCGCCCATGAAAACCAGACTTACTCTGAGGCAGTCTCATTTGTCTGTCTAGCTTTGTGGACATGATAAAAATATGAAGGGGGTAATTGGGCTTGAGGTTTAGAAATATTTAAGCATTACGTATTGTAAACACATTCCTGCATTGGAACTGGTAGCCTCATTGCTCATAGCCTTCTCCCCAGATCACAGTCACGGCAACAATGAAAATTTGCCCTACTCCTAACACTGTCCAGTGTGATCCAGTCGCTGGGTTGCTATCCCTTTACAGAGTTGTTTCTCAAACTGACAGGGGAGCGCTGGTTGCAAATTCTGTCCTGACAGATGTCTCTGTTTTTTCTTACTAATCATCAGCAGACACAATTCCAGTTTTGAATCTTGCTTGACAGCAAAGGGACCTTGTATACCAAAGGGAAGATGCATCCTGCTTTTGTTAGTTTTTCTGAAGTGTGGAAGAAGTGCTACAAAAATCAGGGAGAGTGGAGCAGTGGTTCTGGGGAAAATGTTGCACTTCTTACTGATACAGTTCGCATTTATTTGTTTATAAGCATGTTGAGAATACTGGAGTTTGGGTGGATGCCATTTGAGGCACGTATCCTTTCAGTCTGATCTGAATGATGAGAAAATAGTGCTTTCTGTGATTGTTTTTGGTTTTAGACTATTTATCAATATTGATCCGCTTAAACTACTCAACTCCATCAGCAGGCTTGAAAGGAAGAGCACTGCTCAATTACCAATAGGATATCTCCAGCTAAATCTATATCTAGCTCATCTCAATTTGTTAAATTTAAAGTTTGCAAGTGTTTACGATTATAACCTATTGTAGTTTTCAGATATTTGCTACTTCACCATAAATTTTATGTATATTCTCATAATGAACCAAAGATTGTTAAAGTCCTTTCCGTGCGTTGTTTAAACTTTGACCTCTCCTCCTATTGCTGTATCATAGCAACTGTATCGGTATCTCTGGCAATGTAAGTGCTGCTGGCCATTCTTTTTGGTGTTTGGTTTTTGCTTCCTTCTTGCAGATGATTCATTCCCATGAAAACAGTATGGCAAAGCACTGAAACATCCTGTGTGATCGATGCCATTTGTCTTGGGATGATGACTTATGGTTAATAGGAAGAGAAAGAAAACCTGTATCTCTGGGTCAATCTACAGATAAAAACTGAATGGATATTAAGTGGAAAAATGTATTGTGCCAGATGGCACCTACAGTTCAACTCTTTTGCACGTTTTTAATACTTGCGATACAAAGAGGGATGGTGGTAAGAATAATATTTTTATCGATCTGTCCTAGCAAGAACTGTACTAATGAATTCATAACTACAAAATGCAGTTTTTTTTGTAGTCCTACCTAGGACAAAAAATGATGTAAGACACATGTCCATTTTGTGGAGGTCATTTAGATCAGCCGGAAGCGCGGGATTTCTCTCTTGCAAGCATTTTGGTAACTGGGAGGCTGAGGTGGGGATAAGAAATGCAACAGCAATTCCAAAGCACAAAAGCAGAGGCCAAAGGGAAATGTCTTCTCTAGTCTTCTGGAACCCTGGAGCTTAAGTCTTAGGCAGTCAGTCACAGCTGGTGAAGCTGGCTTGCAAGCAGCTTCAGGGGAGTTAGCAAACTTACAGGGTAAAAAAAAAAACCCCAACCAAACAAACCAGGCTTCTATATGTGTCTAGCAGAAAGTATTCCAGCTGGATCAGAGTCCCCTCCTCATAGACAATCAGAAAAAAGAAACCAGATGCACCAATGAGTGTGCACCTGAAATACTTGTGATTGTTTGGTTACACAAAACTCGAAGTATTGAGTGGTATTCTCATGCAGTGTCTCATGCAAAAACTTGCATGAACCAGCGTTCATAAAAGTTCAGAAGCAGAATAATATAGTAATATATGTACTATAGAATGGTATGAATGACATTGGGTATACACCAGAGCAGATTTTGGTGTTCAAATATTGGTATTTGGAATTGGTGGCATTTTGGTATCTAACACTAAATGGCTGTTGTCCAGCCTACTGGAAGGCTGACTATTAGAGCGGGCACTTACAAGGTCTCAACATCCTTTGGGTTAAAATAGCCAGCTAATAAACATGAACGCTGTTCTCCTTGCAGTGTCACATTATCCCATCATGACCGTCACACTTATTTCACTTGTCAAACTATTGTTCAGGCATATTTATATTATGTTTAGTTCCTGTCCAGACATCAGCAAGTCTGGCAGTCATTTCAGACCCTGCAGCTACTCCTCTCTGGTGAAGATACCAACAACAGAGATTTTTGCAGCATGCAGTCTGGTATCTGTGCTCTGTGTAGCAAGCAGTCATATTATTTATCAAAAAAAAAAGATTATTTTCTGATATTACTAAAGGAAAGTTCTGTGTGACTGTTATTACAGAAACAAAGAGTATCAGCATGCAGAAACTTGTTAGCAATTGAAATATCTGACACTGGCCAGAGGTGAAGAGTGATAGCACCATTTTAATAAAATCTGTGCACAATAACTTTGTTCCCTTGTGCTGTCTATATATGTGTTCTGTAACAATCGGATGCCTTTAGCTTTGTCTCTAGCTGAAGTTAATAAATAGTTCACAGAAACAAGTGAAAATACTGTAGCAATTCTAAACTGTGGCAATCCGTTTTTTTAGCTGATCTTTTAGTCTGAAAATTTTATTTTGCAGTTGACTGTCCCTTTATAAATATCAGAGCCTTTTTTTTTTTCTGAGGAAAGATATTGCTGAGGATTAAATCTACTATTTTTGCAAGGATTTTTATTTTTCGGACATGCTGACACTTACTGCCCAAAAGAAAAGCTTTTGCATGATCAGCATTCAGACTTGACTTCTGTATGATCACCTGTTAACTCGCAGTCCATAAACTCATACAATGATTTAGAGAACCATCATGCTTCTAAAAGTTCTGTTCATTTTTTTCAATGTTCCCATGTCATGAACCCCAAGTAGAGCAAAGCAGTAGGCTTGAAACATGCTTATTTTGTTTAGAGCTATTTGCAGAGAAAATGAGTCTCTTTAGAAATGGACGTGAATTCTTGATTCACCTGTTTTCTGTGTTGCACTATTTCCACAGTTTCTCACCATTTTAATGCAATGAACGGTGACAGCCTGCTTTGCAAACAGAGATGGGGGTAGAAATCTAGATCTTCAATTTTAAGTCCTCAGAAGAAAGTCAAAGCCCACGACTGCATTCAATCATCCATTTTGTAGCTCCTTTCCTTTTCTCAGCTTAGCCTGTGACCTTTCTGTTTGGAAAGGAATGAACAAATTCAGCTGCATCTCTCTGCTGTTTATTAGTTGCCCTTAGGTGCCATGCACGCTTTCCCCCTTCCTCTTTCTCCTTAATACGCTCAGAATAGATTTCTGTGTAAACTCCAACTGTAGGATTTCAGATGCTTAATCTATTACGAATCTGTGAAACATCTTCTGGTTGCTATTGTAAGCTTGTAATGCCTTTCTTGAGAGCCAGAGGTGTGAAATGACGGTTTTGTTTTAATCCTGCTCAATATAAAGTTGAACATACTTACGGATATAAATATCAGGAGACAACATTTGTGAAAATTCCCCAAAATGAATGTGAAGATGGGTTATCAGCCTCTTTCTGTCATTTGCAGTTAAAGGTTCTAAAAATGTTGTGCAACTATTACATTGCTTGTGGTTGTAGAAATTACTCCCCTCCCCCTGGATCTTTCCAGCTTTTTCTGTGTCAGTTCTCATGTGTTCTACAAGCTACCTTGTATTTAACATTGGGGCTGATTTATCCACATTTTCCTCTTGTTTTCCTGGGGTTTTCTACTTTCGATGTTTGATTTGGCTTATAGTGGCCGGCTTTAGGAACAGCACATCAAACTGTAGTTTTTTTGGTTTTAATCGAACACTTTGTTTTATTTGAGGGGGACACTTTATAAAGATGGAACACTAAGAAGTTTAAATATTTTGTGTTTCAGTTACGCTTGTAGCTTAGATCCTTGTTCATCAAGGGTGCTGCTTGGAAGGCAGATGAATAGACTTTGCTCTTGAATGAAGCCAGCGTTAAATCCTCTTGCCACCTGCCCCCTCAAACATTTGGCTCTGACACTACAGCAAAGCCTGGGAGGCCAGAAACCAGCCCTTATGGCTGTCCTGTGCAGGCAGAAACCATGCCACTAACATCTTGTGAACCTGATGATTGCACTCAGCTTTCCTCTCTGGTGCTTTAATAAAAAAAGAAAGCTTTCATTGCAGTATAGCCAGTCTTTAAAAAGAAAATAAATCAGAATAAACTGACTTTATGCATTTTTTGTAGAAGAATGTGAATAATTTCTGTCTTGCTTGTTAACAGCTCTTGACAATATTTATATTTAACTAACAATGTTTTCCATATTTCAGTTTGCTGAGATTATTGTTTTCTCACCATTTCTTTTAGCCGCGCTCACTCATATGCTGATTAGTCCTTATTGGTTGTTTATCGGCAATATTGATCAGCTGCTTTCATCTTTACTGCTTTGTAGGAAGAAACACTAAATGAAGTTGAACATGATAAAAATAGTAATTTTCATCTATGCCAATTTCTAGAACTGGCTTCCAGATTTTTCTCAGTTCGTTTTCTCTGTCTTTCCTGACATGTATTTAAAAGGTGTTTTATAACTTTAAAAAAGAAATTTTTGAGGCTTTTGCAGGCATTATAACCACTCATTGTGGGTTTTGTAGCTGCCACTTTAACACTTTTGAAAAATTTCAGGTATAGTTTGCAAGCCTAGATTACTACATAGGTATAACCATTCAAAACCATATTCGTAGCCAGGACGCATTAAAAAATAAAAAATAGATAAAGCTCATTAATTGGGTTTGCTTTTTGCATTGCCAGATGCTTTTCTCAATAGCTGTTTCATCGAAAGCCAATGACATTTCTGCAAAAAAACCTGCCCGCATCTAATGGATGTGCCTTAATAACCAGGTGTTTACAGGTTGGTGAGGCATGTCATGTAATCTCAGTGGATTGGAAGCTTCCTCAGTTATTAGCAACCTCTTGTGGGAAGAATTTTATAGACTACATTAACTATTAAATGCTGCTGGAAAAAGACAGTTTGCTAAAATTGACAACTGTAATAATTCTAGATAGGAATAATTTGCTCAGAGCTTAAAAATGTTTTCATTTGACATATTGCCATTAATTTTTTGTTATGTATGCTGTGTTTGATATATACATATATGAAAACAAAGTGGAGGTTAGTTTTTCTTTCCTCTCAAAGTGTTAGTTGCTTTTTTAGCTTTTTTAGCTAACATATATGAAAGTAACAGTGAAAGTTTATTTTTTTTTATGTAGTTCAAACTAAACACACTGAATATTGATGTCTATTGTATCTACCTTCCATTAGGTTCCCCTTAACAGGCTCTCATGCCTTCAGGTAGGGCTTAGTACACTGTAAGTATATCTCGAAACACTTAACTGAATAAATAGTGGAAGGTAACATGGTTGAGTGCAGCAGTTTGGCAAGCTCACAAGGTGAAGTGTTAAAACAAATGTTAACCAGGTTAAGGAAAAAACCGAAAAAAAGTACTTGTTTTTTACCTGCCATCGTAACAATGGATTGGATCTTCTGTCAGAAAGAACCCTACCGCCAATAATCTGCTTTCAGGTTTGGGGAGTCTACTTTTAATTGAAATCATAGTTCCTCTTTCTTCCCCACAAGAGCGTCTTCCCTCTTCCTCCTTCATGCCTGCTCCCTAGGGCTGTGTTGCACCCTTTGGGTTCTGCATCCAAACAGATTGTGTTCTTGGAGCTCTCATTTTTTTTGGAAGTGTGTTATCATAGAATCATGGAAAAAATTGTGTTGGAAGGGACCTTTAAGGGTCATCTACTGCAGCCCCCATGCAGTGAGCAGGATCATCTTCAACTAGATCAGATTGCTCAGAGCCCCATTCAACTTGATCTTGAATGTTTCCAGGGGTCGGGCATCTACCATCTCTCTCAGCAACATGTTCCTGTGTTTCACTGCCCTCATTGCACAAAAAATCTTGTATCTGGTCTGAACCTACCTTCTTTTAGTTTAAAATCATTACTCCTTGTTCTGTCGCTGCAGGCCCTACTAAAAAGTCTGTTCCTGTCTGTCTTATAAGCCCCCTTTAAATATTGAAAGCCTGCACTAAGGTCTTATGGTTGGTTTTGTGTAAGTCCTGCTGAATACAGAGAAGATTCTGTGGAGCATCTGCCCTGGTAAGGCCGCATCTGGAGTACTGTGTCCACTTCTGGGCTCCCCAGTTTAAAAAGGACAAGGAACTGCTGGAGAGGGTACAGCAAAGGGCTACAAAGATGAGGTGGCTGGAGCATCTTTCTTACAAGGGCTGAGGGAGTTGGGTCTTTTCAGTCTGGAGAAGACTGAGGGCGGATCTCATCAATGCATATAAATACTTAAAGGGAGGGTGCCAGGAGGATGGGTCCAGTCTTTTTTCAGTGGTGCCCAGTGATAGGACAAGAGGTGACAGGCACAAACTTGAACATAGGAAATTCCATCTGAACATGAGGAGGAACTTGTTTCCTTTGAGGGTGGCAGAGCCCTGGAACAGGCTGCCCAGAGACATGGTGGAGTCTCCGACTCTGGAGACATTCCCAACCCACTTGGACACCACCCTGTGCAACCTGCTGTAGGTGGACCTGCTCTGGCAGGGGGGTTGGACCAGATGATCTCCAGAGGTCCCTTCCAACCCCTAACACTCTGTGATTCTATGCCTCTCCCTGTCCTGGGAATGTTCTTCTGGACAGATGTTCATCTGATGGAGATGTTAGCTGAAGTTTCCCTCCTCCTTTTCCTTTTGGGGAAAGATGTGGAGGTTCCTGCCTTCTCCTCTCAGTACGTAAGTGCTGTTTACAAACCCTGGCACAAAGCTGCTGGGTGGTCCATGACTTCCTGCTGCCTGGGGACCAACCTTCCCCTTTTGCGTTCCTGCAGCCGTGGGGTGTTAATCCTGCCTTCAGCACACAGCTGCAGCCACCACCCCAAAGTTATCAGTGGTTTGGTTCTCAAATCTTTTTAAGTTTTGTCCTTTATCAAGGACTGACTCTGTGAACTCACCTGTTTGGGTTTGCAGGCAGAGAAATGAGAAGGTGAGCTGCTTACATCCACTTTGACTCTACGTGATCGTGTTTACTACCTGCTCTAATATTCTCTTCAATGGACGCAGTTTTCAGATCTGGGGCCAAAGCCAGGCTATTATTAAAACATTACATCTTTTTGAAGAGAAAACAATTGAAATAATGAATAGAAAAGTAAGTCACACAAATGCTGTAAAAACAAGCATGCAAATAGCAACAACCTAATGATTGCGCCTGGTTAATTTGGTAAATCCTGTAGTGGGACTTCTGCTTTTGCAATTATTCAGGTGTCACTCTATATACAATGAAGAGTAATAAAATCAGCTTGAATCTAAACCAAGATAAGAGAATGTATGTTGTCTCCTAGTTTAGTTATTTGGAGAGCTTGAATGAAAATAATACCGAATTTATGCAGTGCCTATGTAGCTCAACAAAATCATTGAAAGAGCTTAGTCATATAGTAGCATTTTATTATTTGTAAATAATTTTAAGAAACAGAACAACTGCACCCTCTAGTGGCAGATCGTACACATGCCAGAGGATCAAGGCAGCTTTTGAACTGTGGTGCGGCATGAGAGAAACAAAGATTTCGTGTTATGGAACAGGCAAGCTTTGATGGAAATAGAGCATTAGTTATTTTTTAGATGTATTGATGAGATTCTTAGAGCATTGCCTTTGCTGTTAAGGGCTTCTTAGCCTGTCACTGAGTGTCTGACACAGTGAATCGCTATTTATGTTGAGCACGTTTGATTAGAAAGGAGCTGTCACATTACTTGTCAATGTGTCGTGTCATGCTTTTGGTTATTGCTAAAAAGAACTTACTTCTTGTTAGGAATATCATTAATAAAACCCTGTATATTTGAATGGTGTAATGTGACAGTGTGTCAAATGTGCTATAAGCAACACCGATTTTTCCTGTAGGGAAACAAGCCATGTTTGAGTTATTTGCATGCATTAGAAATGCACAGCTTCCTCGCTGAACTTATGCTATCTGCGAGCTTGCTGCTACAATGCTACTGTAATGGTATTTTCACCAAAATACTTGTAAGGAGTCAGTAATGAATTAAATGGAATTGCTATTAGGGTTTACAGGTGAAGGTTGAAAATGCATCTGTTGATATACAAGAATATTGTTAAAAGCCACAACTAGACCAAAAGCAGAATAAGACGTTGTTGGTGACTCCATTCAAAGCAGCTTTGATTCAGCCAATATTTTGGCTTTAGGTGCTTAGCTAGAATGTAGGTTTTAGCCAGACTCTGTCATGGCTCCTTAAATGATCTTCATCTTTTCTGGAAACGCTAGCTTTCTTGCAGCACGCTGACAGTGCATTGATATTGCTTTGCTTGTCACCTGCTGATTCATCGGTATTGCTTCCTGCCATCCCTGCTCATCTTCGCTGGTTTCCCTCTGGCGACCACTCATCTCCCTTAGCATCTGAGAGCTGATAATCCTTCAAACGGAGAGATGATTTCATCAGAGCGTGAGGCTGTGTGTTGTGTTGGCTGGAATAGTTGTCAGATGTCAGAATGTGCTTGCCATATGTACTTCCTGTGGAGATTTTCCTGATTATTAATTGCGTGAGTTTGGAAGTAGACATTAATCGGCAGTGGAACATTTTGTGTTTTTCAACAGTGAGCTAATATCTCATAAAAATAGTTTTAAAAGGCATTGAAATTTTCACATGAAAGTTATTTCCTTTGTTAGCTTTTGTTGTCTTATAACAAGCACGTTTCTTTTTTTGGGTATTATGTTACTGTTGCTTGAGCTAGCCAACAATTCTTTTTTCCTCTCTAAAGACAGATATTACATAAAAATTATGGAAATGCATTATCATAGGATGTCTGTAATCAAATGTTGACATTGTGATATATTCATCATTATATTATATTATCATATTCATGATTAAACCCCTTAAAAGTTTAAGTATTAAAATTCTAAAAGGTATGTTTTTCAAATGTTTTTAAAATGTTTCTAAAATGAAACCTTTACAAATATGCATCAATTCTTTAAATATAAACTTCAAACATTTTGTTTGAATGTCAGAACACCATAGGAGCTGAGCTGTTTGAAAACTGTTAAATCTTCACATCTGTATTTGCCTGTGGTTAATGATGAAAAATTTCTGTGCTCTGGTGCTCATAATACTGATAATCTATGCCGAGTATAGATGCATAAATGATGCATGTGTGAACATTTGCACTTGATAATTTTCATTGCTGTAAGGATCATTAGATAATATGTAATATAAACCCTGGAGCAGAAAACCCCACTCCCAATTTAATTCGTATTTGTTTAAAATACAGTGAATTTTTAAAAAAACTATTTAAAACAAATATTTAAAAGATCAGACTTTTAATTCATCAATTGTAAGATTTTGCAAAAGGCAGAAATTTGAAGATGAGAGAGAGAAGATGAGAGCACAACTATTTTTCACTTAAAAAAAAACCCAAACAGCAAAA
>VZSF01010528.1:85663-112835 GCA_013398295.1 Chionis minor | reverse complement strand
GCGGGGCCACGTGTGGGTACAAGGGCCCGGCGGCGGAGGCGGGGCACGTCCCAGAGCAGGGGCTGCGCCCATCCGAACTGCCGGGGGGACCCCACGGCAGATGCCCCGCTCTGGGTCACTGAGTCGCGCTGCGGCGTGCCCTGCCGCCGCCCTCCAACTGACGGCATTTCACCCCACATTCCCCCCCGGGGGGGGGCCGTTCGGTTGTTTTGCCACAATACTCACTTTCGGGGGGCTTCGGCGCTTAGCCACAACATAAAAAAGCCGGTGATTTCTGCTTCTGGGCATGAAAACGGGGTGGTCTCGCTTTTGGGTTTTATTTCGCTTTCCCAGCTGCACAAATCCATGTGCATTTGGCTTGCCAAGGAGCCCAAAATTGGCAAGGGGGGGAGGGGGCTGTCCCCCCAGTGCAGCCACAGNGGCGGCGGAGGCGGGGCACGTCCCAGAGCAGGGGCTGCGCCCATCCGAACTGCCGGGGGGACCCCACGGCAGATGCCCCGCTCTGGGTCACTGAGTCGCGCTGCGGCGTGCCCTGCCGCCGCCCTCCAACTGACGGCATTTCACCCCACATTCCCCCCCGGGGGGGGGCCGTTCGGTTGTTTTGCCACAATACTCACTTTCGGGGGGCTTCGGCGCTTAGCCACAACATAAAAAAGCCGGTGATTTCTGCTTCTGGGCATGAAAACGGGGTGGTCTCGCTTTTGGGTTTTATTTCGCTTTCCCAGCTGCACAAATCCATGTGCATTTGGCTTGCCAAGGAGCCCAAAATTGGCAAGGGGGGGAGGGGGCTGTCCCCCCAGTGCAGCCACAGAATCAGGGGGGTTGGGGTAGTCACAGGCCACGGCAACAACTCTCGCTCTTGTGTGCGCGTCGCTGCAAGGGAAAGCCCCTGGGGGGAAGTGACTCCAAATTGGGAGGGGAAATATGTTTAGTGCTCAGAGTTAGGGAGGAGAAATCTGAGCTGAAAGTCTAGTTTTTGATCTGAAGGCATTATTTGAAGCCCATCTCCACCGTGTCCTGGGGATAGGTGTTAGGCCAGGTTTTTAAAAGATCCTGGAGGATGTGACATCTCCATGCTGGGTCCTTCCACCATTACGCACATGGTGGCCTGAGGAAGGGGACACGGGCAAAATGATTTTAAAGGCTCATGGAATATACCCTTACTCCACATGCCCACAACCACAGAGAAAGACCATGCAAGTCCACGACAAGTGCATCCCAAATGACAACTTCAGCACTTACCATCCTAACTGCATTCCCTAATCCTAAACCTCTAACTCCAAACCCTCACCTTTACCCAGAGAAGTTGTGGAGTTGCCATCCTTGGAGATATTTGAAAACCTGAATGGGCTGAATTCAAACCATATTTCCAGATTCTATCCATCTCCTCCTAATTCTTCTATTCTTCTATCAAAGGGAACAGTTCCAGGATATATTTAGTGTACATATTTTTAATGTTAACTGTACAAAGAAAGACAAGTAGGTCAGAAAATTATTATCGCCTTACAGAGATTTCCTCTCCCCCTCCCCAGTCTCCCATCCCATAGCTTCTGACAAAGGCACGTATACTGCCAGATTGGTCTCAAAGAACATGCTGGCTGCAGAACCAAAAACCAGTGAAATCATTCAGTGACAGAAGAAGAGAAATGTTAAGAACAAAACACATGTCTGCAACTTATGGTAGTGATAGCATGATGCATTTTTTTTTGTCTATGACAAGTTTCATAACTGCATCTTAGCTGGGAAATGTTCCAGCATCATGAGCAATGACAGCTAAGGAAGAACCAGTTTTCTATAATGTCTATTAAGAAAAATAAATGAAACTTTGCTTACAAATATTCAGGATTATTATTGAGAATGTACTGTGTACATGCCCTTCTCTATGTACATCAAGAAGATTCTGTACAGTGTGAATAGCAGCTTGTTGCAACACTGCTGGCAACTACCACTTCTCAGTGATATCTTTAATACATCTGCTGCACTTAGAAAAATTCTTCATTTTCCTAAGAGCTAAAAACATTTTTTTAATCTGTATGTCAGATGATAATAAAAATGCAGTTTTACTTGTAACCGACCCACAATACTGCAAGAGACTGAGGACTTGTAACAGATACAGGACAGGTTCAACAGTCTTGAAGACCTCTGCCTTCCTCAGTCCAAAGGGACAGCAGAATCCAGCAGCAGACAGCCATAAAAATCCTCTGGAGAACTGAGCAATGTTTGCCAATACCCAGGTTGTCATTCCTCTCAGAAGCTCTAAGACTGCAGACGTGTACGTGCCAGTGGGACCTGGAGCATGAGCCCGCCTGGCAAAATGTTGGCGCCTGTTCTAAACATGATCACTTGTTCTCTCAAGCTCCAGTGACAACGTTGACTAAATCTCTTAACTTAGATGACAGCCTAGACACTTTGTTCAGTATACATATATACATCACAGCAGCTTAAATATAGGCAAGATTAGGTCCACTCTAAAGTCTTCTTGTTACAGGTCTGCAAGTTCTTCCTTCTACACAGGAAAATGACACCCAACTATGGCATAGGCACTCTGCTGAACTTTTCCTGCATTATTCTGATGTTTGGGTTCTCTCTCCAGATTCAAAGGAGCTTCTGTTTGTGACCTTACCTAACGTTAGTGAGCAAGACAGTTTGCTGCGTCTATCCATGCTGCATCCCTCTTCCCATTGTGCACAAAGACACAGAGTCATTTGTGGCAGCACTGATCTAGAGTAGCAACTTCACTCCAGTATTCACATGAACAGCAGAATTCACAAGTCACCTTGCCGAGTTATTTCTTTTGCTTCTTAGGTTTTCTCCCCAAGAATAAAAAGAAAGACCAATAAAGGATGTGTGAAGCAACACTATTAGGATCATCTCCACATACTTCATTTATTCAGTTGTGTGAGAGGATAGTAGGACAATGAGTGTAAAAAATGAGTTATTTGATCTCTCGGGTAATTCTGCTTTGGGAAACTGAGTAGCATATTTTCTGTGGTTACAGAAGCTGCTCCTAAACCGTTGACTTGTTTGGTAAAGAGTTCTCTGATCACAGAAAGCTGCAAACAGCAGCATTACTGACAGCGCAGTTGGAAACAGATTTGTTGTTAACAGCCTTAAAGACCGATTTTCCTTTAAGCTCTTGAGAGATCTTAGGAATAAAGCTACTTCTGTAGAGACTACCAAATCCAGGAACTCTTGTACGGACAATCACGCTGGTGTGTATGATCTAATACCGTGACAAGAGCAGTGGAAGTTACATTCTTTTGATAGTTCTCTGCATTGATAACAGTTTGAAGCTCTTCTTTTGTACACATCAGAAAGTCTCCACAATCCATCATCCAGTTCTGTTAGCACTCTTCACAAACTTAGCGTTACTTTTAGTCCATTGCAAAGTGACAATCTGGGACACAGGATAAGGAGGAAATCTGTGCCCTCAAACTTGGCCTTTAAATTTCAAGAAGTCAAGTCAAATACATCCACCCAGATCCATTTTTTTTCTGAACCTACCTACCCTGCGTGTATCTGGCTGAGCTTCAATATTTGTACAGGAACCTGCACTCAGATACACAAATATAGCAGTCTTTCTGTTCCTACTTCCATATGCATGTTCATGGAAATTTGTTTGTTTTAAAAAAAAAGCTGTCTCTCCTTTCTGGTGTGTGTACACCCTTCTGTCTATTGGCACAGCATTTTCTCTCAGCTTGATTTATACACTATGACGACGGTTGTTGATCATGGCCACAATGTGGGACAGGTCCAAACTTTTCATCATAACCTCCATGAACTCCTCGTCTTTCCTTGCTCCCTCCACAAATTCATCCAGTGAAAGTTCACCTGTGTCAGACACAAACAGAAGGCATCAGAATCGCGCCAATCCACATTTGAAAAGGAAGAGTACAGTAATCTAACTTTAGAAACCACTTACTATACATTCACTGTTCTATAGCACCAAGCGTCCTCCAAGAATCTTTTTAAATTTATGTGAAACTTCCCCAATATTCAGGCAACTTCAGCTTCCTTTTTTTTTTTTTTTTTTCTCGCCCCCCCCCAAGGGAGAGAGTACCTAAGAAAGAATAGAAGTAGTGCGTAGCTAAGGAGTGGGATCGTAGCTTCCTATGTATAAGGCTAGATTAGCCATTTCCTTTTTGGCCTAACCTGTCATAGTCCTAACCTGCCCTAGTCCTAACCTGCCCCATACTTTTTGGTTTTCATGTTTAAAAGAAGTGATAGAAGGAAGCTATGACAGGCAGAAATAGGTTTTCTGTCCTGGGCCAAAAAGCCCTTGTGCAGGGAACCAGCTTGGCAGACTTCTTCTGGAATAATAAAAGAGCACATCAGAAGGTAATGAGCATATGAAGTAGCAAGGAAAGAAAAATCTCTCGGGGACATACAGCGACTACAGGGGCATTGACCAACTTTCGACTGAATGGTCCATAGCACTTCATGTGCTTGCTGTACTGTCTGTAGCAGACCCAGTTAAGAAACTCTGAATTTCAACATTAAATTCCAGTTTTTCCTTTCCCTGCTGCTGAAACACCTAGGAGCAGCTGGGGCCATCTGTTAGTATTCCCCACTTCTAACACTGACATAAGCTACACAGCAACATACAAAAACACAAAAAACCACACCACTGCAAAACCCTACTACCAAAATCATGTGGCCAGAACACAGATGAGACTTAGTACAGGGAACAAATCTTGTCACACTGGTTACACGAGGAGAAAAATGCCTTAGAAAAAGTCATGGACAATGAATTACTGGATGCGAATTCATATAACAAGCATATAAAATGAAGCATATAAATGAAGAGGCATAAAGTTCAATCAAGAAAGGAAGACATGGATGTCTCTCTGTAGCACAGAGACCATCTGAGTTGGATGACAAAGACAGCAATCTTACCATCTCCATTCACATCTATTTTGTTGAAGACTCGATTGGTGAACTCTTCTGCACTAGTTTCATGGTCACCACCATTAATAGCTCGAATAGCCTAAAATAAAAGAGCAAGAATAGGAAGATGCCTAATGGCTCCCAAAATGACAGACTGATTCCACTGCTGCCTGTCAGCGTAGATTCAGAAGACGACAGTCATGCCTGGTACCTTCCCCATACAAATGAACCAGCATCGTAGAAAAACTCAGCAGAAATCATCAGCCCTTACAGATGGCACTGAAGGGTGCAAATGGAACATGGTTCTGGAGTATGGAATGAGCTATGAAACCCAGAGGATCTCCCTAAATCTACTTAGATAGAGGTTAAATGCTGCAGAAAATGCAGAATCAGGATCCACCTAATTGATCCACTTCCTATTACCCTATGGTCCACCAAGCCCAATAAACACTGTCAAACACCCTCTAGTCCTATGACATTATGAAATGCCTTTATTATATGCTATGGTAAGTTACATCTATTCTTGGTTTCCCTATTTGTATTTATATACTATGCTTCCTTTGTGTCCTGCTTCTCCCTGAAACTCACTGGAAATTAATTTTCAGCTTGAGGAAGTTTAAGCATTATTCACTACTGTTTACTGCAATTCATCTTATTCATAACCATATAGTGCAGGATTCTCTTTTCTTTCCATGCCTAATTGTTTCCTTTGTTTAAGGATGGGCAGGAAATATGTGATTCCAGAGCCTTCATATTGATTCTCAGACTATTCATTTTCTAGATTTTACCTTCTGATATTTGGTAAGTTTCTTCATTATTTTTCAAATGCCATTTTACTAAAATTCAGTATCACCTCAGCAACTTCCTAAGGCTGCCAAAAAGACACTGAACTACACTCACAAAATTCAAAGGGCAGTAAATTGGTTGCCACCAATTATCATTCACAAGATTTGTTTCTTAAGAACTCTGCATTAAACAATTGCTATCTGTTGCTTCACTTACATGTTTGAGCATTTCTATTGTAAGTTATTAGTAGGAGGCTGTGTATTATTACAGTTGTTGGTTTCATTTGGTGTCTTCAATGCCCAGCACTAAAATTCATATCCAGATGAGAATGCATTACTAACATCTTTTTAGTGGTTTTATTTGTGGACAGCTGAGGCTTCAAATCTTTATCAAATCCATTTTCTAACCTTTCTTATTCAGAAATGCAAATTATTTAGGGTCATTGAATCTTTCTTGCATCATTCTAGTTTCCCAGTCTCTACAGAATAACCAACCTGAATGATTCATTCTGAGATATTCATGAGGTCATGTTTATGCCTGTAATTACAACACCTTCCACAACAGCTGTTTGCATACAATCTTTTCCATTGTCAGTCATTCTTCTTCAAACTATTTGCCAGAGTCAGACATGTTTTATTACATTGACATTTAGGAGCTGGTTCTAAAAAGCAAGCTGGGAGTAACTCTCCAAGTACTATTCACATGGGAAAAGGACGTATGAAGGACACATTTCAGAGACTGCAACTGTCAGTCACAGAGTCTGAAATCTTGGAAAGTGCAATTTAGGTCCTAGGCAGCTAAAACAATTTTGTGGAGTTAGCTATGCTGCAACATATGCTGTGGTGGTAAAAAAGAGTCTGTCGAGTCTGCTTACTGGACTATGAGATTGTGGGAAATTCTGCTAAAAGAAAGAATTCTGCTAAAGAAGGTCTTATCCGTGATCAGCCATATGAGGAACAGTGAAAGTCTTTCTTTGGTGGTCAAATTTGTCTTTAAGGAAAGGGGAAAGAACACAGACCCCTGGAAACTCACCTTAATGATGTTGAGCAATTCATGTCGATCAATGCAGCCGTTGCCATCTACATCATAGAGCTTGAAATACCACCGCAATTTCTGCTCCATCTTCCCTCGGAGAACAAGGCTGAGGGCAGCCACATATTCCATGAAGTCAATATATCCATCCTGCGGGAAAACAAAAAGCAGATTGTGACAGGAACAAAGAGAGAGAGTTATGGCTCTGGAGCTGTTTTACATTATTGCTCTTTAGATTCACAGCTAAAAGAGAAAGGAAAAAAAATGGCAGAGGGACTTGGACTTAGGGAAAAGCTTTAGTACACACATACATACACACACACACATACATGCTATTTCTCTGGCCGCCTTTAAGATTTCCTAAATACCTGAATTCCTAAAGTTATGATCTATTACATGTTTAGGCTACTCTGTGCTTGCCATCTTCAGAGACGGAACCTGTCAATCCTCATGGCCAGCGTGAAAGAGCCTGTCTGTGTCCACCAGAGCTGACTGTGTACGGCCTGCTGGGAGAGAGAATTGATCCGGAGCCCTGGATGCAGGAAAAGTGGAAGGTAATTCTACTTTAGGTGGTCTGTACTAGTCTACTTTGTCTTTGTGAGAAACTATTCAGTAAGCCATGTATCTTTTATCTATTCTCGGGGAGGGGGGGAAGAAATGTGGCTGAAGATATTTTTAAAAATACATAGAACATGATTTGACAGCTGGAAAAACCATTCTGTATTTAGGTTTTTAAACATTCAATTTCTTAAATCTACAAAGAAACTAAAAAAGCTCCTGTTTCCTCTGCAAGAAAAATGCCAGACAGTAAAGGTTCACAATCCCTAGATTTAACACTGAATAAAATTTGAAGTGGTTGAAAAGAAACAACAGTTAAAGTGCATATCTCTGTCAACGATCCTGAATAACTACTTCAACAAATTACAGAGAAAAAAAAAAGAAACTTTCATTTATCGAGATATTTATATGAAGATAGATGCCTTTCTAGAATGGATGTAAGTAAATATATGTAAAAGGTGAAGGTAGGTGGACTAGCAGAGCACTAGAGCAAGGATGACAACATTTTAAAATATTAATTAGGGATCATTGTAGTACTCTCCTTATGTGAGTTTTTCATAACTTCATTGAGCAACGTCACAGAAAACAAGCAGCTCTAAAGGTGGGAAAGAGGGCATGTCCACAAATTATAAAATAACTATTGAAAAATTATCCTCTATGTCCTCAGCAGAGTTCTCAGAACCTAATGGTCCAGACCGCAGATGATTCCATCCATCATCAATATCTGTATTACTACAGGGTGGCTCTTCCTCTGGGTGCTCTTGTTCCTTGCCCTTGTTTATAAAAGGAGCTTAGATTAAGTAGCTAAATATTAACAGGCTAAGATTAACTAATGTAAGTCTATCTCCACTAATTGCCACACTCTTAACTTCATTACCCTTGAGATCACTATCGCTTTATTTGAAGATGCCTTTTTATCTTTGTATGAACAAATTTGAATTTGAGAGTGTTATTAAAACATTGTTTACCGCATAACATGGACCTCACAGGAGAACTCTGGAATGCATAACATCCTTGAACAAATTTTAAAGTCCTTATACATCCCAAGAAATGACAGAGGGAAAGACTTGTGCAAGAACTGTAAATGTGCCGGTTTAGTTTATAAAACGGCTTCTCATCACTATTACCATCCTGAGCACAGAGAACTTTAGGATGACAAAGGATACTCATTGAGATTTGCAGTCATTTGCAGTGACAAGACTTCCGCTACCCTAATGGAGCCTAGCCGCTCCTCTGTTAGCTTTAAGAATTTTGTAATATTCCTTAGCATTCCTTAACTCCTTATGCCTTCTCACATGTTGTCCAAACCAATGTTCTTTGCTTAGTCTCTAGCTTTCCCTTCTTCAGAACTGACCCTGTGATTTCCCACCTCTTTCACATGTCTCTGTTCCTCTTTGACTCACAGACATTTGCTCCAGCCATTTCAGAACCTTGGAGCAGAGCACAAAGTTGAATTTTCCCAGGCTGCCATAAAACCAGATTTCTCTGTCATTGAGATTACAGGCCTGCAAGCATAGGCTTCAGTATATATAGATTTTTTTAAAAAGGCAAAAGTGAGGGACATTGCATGCTTACAGGAATTATGGGGGGTGCTGTTTCTGAACTTAGAGACAGCCAGTGATCACCTGTCACAGTGAGGAATACTACCTACCTCCTAGCTACTGCTGTGTGTATATCCTATATGCTATATGTAGCAGTAGCTACCTCTGTCCTGATTTCAGCTGGGATAGAGTTTTCTTTCTAGCTGCTGCTAATTGATGCCTATACTATTGGAAGGCTTTTTTCAGCTTCCCATAGAAGCTGAGAAGGAGCATACATAGAACAATGGAATGGCCAATGAAATATTCTGTACCGTAGATGTCATGTATATAAATAGGGGTTGGCCAGGGAGCAGGAATCGGCAATCACTGCCCAGGATGGGCTGAGCAACCAATTTACTGGGTGGTGAGAGTTACTTGTGTTGTATTACTTTATTTTTTATTTATATATATATTTTTAATTTTCCTTTTCCTGTTATTGTTCTGTTAAATTGTCTTTACCTCAGCCCACCAGTTTTTTTACCCTATGCTTTCCCCTCCTTTTGTCCCTCTTCTCCCTACCCTTATGGGGGGAAGGGGAAGAATTGTGTGAGCAGCTGCGTGGTCCTACATGCCAGCTGGGATTATGCCACGACAACCTCCTAGCACTGAGGAGAGCCACATAGATTGCTGGCCACGTAGTATTAATTTCAGCTGCCAAATACCTGGAAATTACTCCCTCTGTAAATGTTATAATGAGGCGTTTGTTTCCTGTAGTCTCTACTATCTAATACGGGTATATTTTTAAAGAATAAAAATAACAATAACAAGAATAACAATAACAATGAATTCTCCTTTCATTAGTATTTTCTTAGTCAAACAAGGCCAAGTCAATTAATACACAATAAGGAATTCTCAAAATTCAAAGATAAACTTGCACAAGATAGTTAGATTATGTTATCTATGTCATTATCTATGCACATTCATTTGCTCCTTGCATCTAGCTACTTTACGTTACTGTCCCTCAGGAGCTTTCCACACCAATGTTTCTAAGAGAAAACCAAGGACTCTAAAAGTGCAGGAGTTGGTTTGCTGTTAAGCAGTATGAGGTAGTTAATTTTCTTGCCAGAGAACTCACCTTGTTCATATCAAACGTGCGGAACATCTGCTCGATGTACTCATTGGCCTCTGGATCCAGCCCTCGGAGCCCAAAGAACTGTTTAAATTCATGCTCTGTCAGCTGTCCAGAAGGACACTCCGTCATGAACTTTTTGTACCAGTGGTGGATCTCAACAGCCTGCAAATCATCCACTGTTGAGCTACTATTGTTCCCCATGTGTTTGTGTGGTCAGAATGATGCTACGGGAATGATCGTCTTCCTCCTGCTGCTCTCACAGCACTGCCTGTCTGCTGCTGTCCACGCGTGACATTAGTGTCAGTTAAGTGAGGGCTTTAACTTTCCACAAGACAATTATACACATTAATCTGCTTAGAGGCTGATTTACAAACCTGGAAGTTTCAATGATACAAACAGTCGTCTTAGAATGGAAAGGAGGTGCAAGATAATCTAGCAAATCACTGCTATTTCAGGAGCCAAATCAGAAAGGGTGAGAAGGTTAATCAGACACTGGCATTAGGAGCTATACTGGTTTGGTAGACTACCCTATTTTTAACCTTGATATAATTATACATGAAGATAAGAAGAAAAGGCTACAAGATGTGGGATTTGAGGTGAAGTAAAGATCTGCCTCTCTAACTGGATTTGAGAATCCATTTTCTCAAATACAAATGTTGGATAACTTAGTGTATAGGATCAGAAGGTGTTACAGAAGTAGCCCGTCATAAATGTTAGGCTATGTGGGAAAACGCTCATCTCCACATACACAAAGAGGCACAGAGGAACAATGCCAGGGCCGGGGCACCCTGACCTGGCTAATCCCAGAACCACTGCAGAACTGCGATAAGGCTCATCTGCACAAAAAAGAAGGAGCAAAAAGAGACAACCACAGCGGGGGGAACCTAAATAAGCCAGTAAGAGAAAAAGAGAAATGAAGTCCCTGTCCTGGCTCTGTCTAAGGCTGTCATAGGGGAGACACCACCCCATGGGCCTGGCAGTGACACCCATCACAGCGAGTCAGTGGGAGAGGTTGTCAGAGCACCTTACAGAATAAGTGGGGTTACTGCCTAAGGGTATGGAAAACATTGTGGGGTGCAGGGCAAGATCATTTGGAGATTGCAGAAGACTTATAATGGGATGTTATAAGGAGGAACAAAAGGTGGGGAAAGGGATGGGTCTGGATGGTTTGGGTATGAACAAACATGGGAAAATGGAGGAAAAGAGGATACAAGGGGCCAGTTGCATGTAAAATAGTTGCTGGTCAGTCAGTATGAGGGTCTAGCCATGCCCTGTGCCTGATCAGCAGAGCCTTTCCTGTCTTCTAATATTTCTAACTCTTTTTCTGTCTGTGTAGGACTGTTCTGCATGCATGTGTGTGCACGGGCATTTAAGTGCCTGCAACTGAAGTGGGGACCATGGGTCACAGGGCCCTGCATCTATTTGGCGCCAGCAACTGGAATCACTAGGGATCCAAGTGCCAGCAGATGGTGTCAGACCTTGGATCACAGGGTCCAGCAGATCTTGGGTACTAGCAATTGGAGTGAGTGAGAGAATGTATGTCAGTATATGATCACTACTGAATATCAAGCCAGACTAGCCAGCAAATAGGTTCAGTGGTTTGGGAACCAGGTGTGAGTATGACTTTGTTAGTGAGACAACTAGAGGAGTCAACTATCAGAACGACCCAGCAGCCCAACTGCTGGAGACGCCCCCACTGTGGAGGGAAACCTACTTGTCTGTGTGTTTTTCTCTGTCCAGGAGACAGACATTTGGATAAAGCAAGGATCCTGAGCGTCTCATCACAGTTACTGGAGTGACCCACAGCATACATGTCTGTATGTATGTTGGTGTGTGCAAGGGGATCTGTACCAGCAACTGTAGTGGGGCTGTGGGCCCTGGGGGTCTAGCATGTCCAGGTGGCAGCAGCTGGGGAGACTGGCCATCCAGAGCCAGCTGCTGGGTAGACCAAGTGTCTAAGCCCAGCTACTGGAGTGATCTGCATTGTGCATACACGTGTATTTCCCACTGACGGATCCTCATCCTGATCAGCCAGAGAGGGGAACAGGATGCAGCCATGGGTGCTGCTTGTGTTTGCGTGAGTGCTGGGTGCTTCTGTCTGTGTTGCTGACTGGGTGTATATGTATATAAGTGTTGTATACTTGTGTTTGTGTGTGTGCCCACTAAGAATATATTCTCAGCTTTGCAACTGGTTGGCCCCGAGGGCATGGAGCTCTAGCAGCCTCACCTCTATCAGGCTACCAGATCTGGCAACTCCTAACAATAGCAGAGAGGAATCTGAGGCAACTACCATGTTTACTTAGGAATGGTTGTCATTCCAACAGTTTTATCCTCACAAACCTGTATCTGTTAAAACACAGTAATAGCTTTTTTTGTAGCGTAATATTAAAAAAAAAAAAAATCCAAACCCATAAACATTTTATAATGTAACAGAGAAGTAATTTAGATCCTGAAACAATGAACAGTGCTAAACACGCCATGTACGTACGTTTTGTGGCCAGTGTCATATGACAATGTAAGTAGTACCTCCTGAAATTCACTTTCTCAGGAGCATATTAAATCCATGCAACAAGACTATGTATCACAGATGTTTCAGCTACTTATACTGAAGCTGCAGATAAACATTACTAAGACCATTAAAACTCATTTGTCTTACTGAAATGTAGTGAGATACAAGTGTAACTGAGTCTTGAAAATTATCTGCATTAATCCATTTGAGAAGGACAGTATGTAAAGGAGATGGAGGATTTGTATCTCTGTTAGACACCATTACTAAATTTCTTAAACTAAGAACTCAGTGTTATGTTCAAAATCTTGTTTATGGACAAAGAGGAAGTACACCTTACATATAAAATCATAGATGATAGAATGATTTGGCTTGGAAGGGACCTTAAAGATCATCTGCTTCCACCTCCCCTACCGTGGAAAGGACACCTCCCACTAGACCAGGTTGCTCAAAGCCCCATCCAACCTGACCTTAACCACTTCTAGAGATGGGGCTTCCACAACTTCTCTGGGCAGCCTGTTCCAGTGTCTTACCACCCTTACAGTAAATAATTTCTTCCTAATATCTAATCTAAATCTACCTTATTTCAGTTTAAAACTGTCGCTCCTGATCCTATCACTATACAGTCCCTCCCCATCTTTCCTGTAGGCCCTCGTGAAGTACTGGAAGGGGCTATAAGGTCTCCCCAGAGTTTTCTCTTCTTTAGGCTAAACAACCCCAGCTCTCACAGCCTGTCTTCATAGAAGAGGTGCTCCAGCCCCCTCATCATCTTCATGGCCCTCCTCTGGACCCACTCAAGCAGGTCCATGTCTTTCTTATGCGAGGGCACCCAGAGCTGAACACAGCTCTCCAGGTAGGGTCTCAGTAGAGCGGACTAGGGGGGCAGACCCCCTTGACCACTCTTCTTTTGATGCTGCCCAGGATACGGTTGGCTTTCTGGGCTGTAAGCACACATTGCCAACTCATACTCAGTTTTTCATCCACCAATACCTCCAAGTCTTTCTCCACAGGGCTGCTCTCAATCCACTCATCACCCAGCCTGTATCATAGAATCATAGAATGGTTTGGGTTGGAAGGGACCTTAAAGATCATCTAGTTCCAACACCCCTGCCATGGGCAGGGAAACCTTCCACCAGACCAGGTTGTTCAAAGCCCTGTCCAACCTGGCCTTGAACACCTCTAGGGAGGGGGCAGCCACAGCTTCTCTGGGCAACCTGTTCTATATTTGGGATTGCCCCAACCCAGGTGTCGGACATTGCTCTTGGCCTTGTTGAACTTCATGAGGTTCGCACAAGCCTCCTCTCTAGCCCATCAAGGTTCCTCCGGATGGCATCCCTTCCCTCTAGACTATCAACCACACCACTTTACATATATATGTAAAGTCAAGAATTTATTGTTAGTATAATAGAAATGTTAAGTCTAGTTCAAGAGTTATCATTAGCAGGGGGGTTGGACCAGATGATCTCCAGAGGTCCCTTCCAACCCTTAGCATTCTGGGATTCTGTGATTCTGTGATTAGTTTACATCTAATTACAGAAAAGCGAAGAAAAATAATGTAAGTTGAGTACTTATATACAGGAAAAAAGTTGCACCAATAGCAATTATACATTTAAAATTGCAGCACACACACTTAGTGCCTTTTCTCACCTGACTGCTGCTCCTCTGGATTTTAAGATCTGTGGTTCACTCTGATGTTTGTGGTGGTGGGGTATCATGGCAAGTTGTTGGCATCTAGACTCCTTCACTGGGAGGAATGTGATGTTCTTGTTGTTTCATCCTTTCTTCTTCCCCTCCCCCCCCTTCTTCTCCTTCCTTCCACTTAAGCTTATATATATGTTTGCTGACAAATTTATACCTTTCCCTTTCTTTTTACATTTACACCTGAATTTACTCTATATGGTGCCCTGTACATTTCTTAGATACATCTACTTTGTTACCTCTAAAACCAGTTTCGTCCAGCTCTGGGTCTGCATTTTTTTAACTAATCACTAGTTAGTTGTCTATAGCCATGGGGTCTCCAGCACAAAGCCTGTGCCCCATCTCTTACTGGCCCACATCTCCTCTATGCCGAATCTTGCAGTTCCACTTCTCAAGAGCTCAGCTGTTTTAGCAGGCTTGTATTTCTCTACTCTACATCATTGTGTTAGAGTTCTAAATATCTTCTTTTACATAGAATAACTGTTTGCTAATGCTACTGATATAAAACCATGGTTGTACCACACAAGGATAAATAAGTAAAATAAATTAGCTGTGATAATGATAATTAGAGATAATTAAAGAAATTGATCTCACAGCTAAATCAAGTGAAACAAAGCTGCAGGTGGGTCATGAAAAATTCAGAGCAGGCCTAGCAAGCCTCAGTCCTGAGGCCTTGCAAACTCAGTACAGAGCCTATGGCAATACCCTATGACAGGACTACTTGGTCACATCAGAAGCAGGAATAGGAGGGCATTTGAATGTACATGCTAACACATGATGGAGACAGCTAGGAGGCGAGAGTGACCGCGCTGCTCAGACTTCATGAAGTTCAAAAATGCCAAGCGCAAGGTCCTGCATCTGGGCTGGGGCAATCCCCAGTATTAGTACAGACTACGAGGTGAATGGAGGGAAGGCCTGCGGGGAATGGCTCAGGGATAGCAGTAAACGAAAAATTGGCCACGAGACGGCAATATGCAGTTGCAGCCCAGAAAGCCAACTGTATCCTGGGCTGCAGCAGCAGCAGTGTGGGCAGCAGGTCAAGGGAGGCTCAAGGGAGACCATTCTCACCCTCTGCTCCGCTCTGGTGAGACTCCACCTGGAGTGCTGTGTCCAGCTCTGGGACCCCCAGTACAAGAAAGACATGGACCTGTTGGAGCACGTCCAAAGGAGGCCATGGAAATGGTCAGAGGGTTGGAATACCTCGGAGTTGGGGTTGTTTAGACCAAAGAATGCTCCAGGGAGATCTTACAGCAGCCTACGAAGAAGACCCAGAGGAAAGACAGAGAAGACTTCTTACTGAGGCCTGCAGTGATACAACAAGGCGCAGCGGTTTTAAATTGAAAGAGGGTCGGTTTAGACTGGCCACCTCTTGACACATTCAAGGCCAGGCTAGACGGGGCTCTGAGGAACCCGGCCTAGGGAAGGACACCCCTGCCCCTGGCAGGCGGCTGGACTAGTTGATCCTCAAACGTCCCCTCCCACCCAAGCCACGCTGCGACTCCTCAGCACTGGCGGCGCTGCCGCAGCCCACGCGCGCGGACCGGACCCGCTGTCACCGGACCCGCTGTCACAGGCACCGCCTCCCCACACGCCTCAAGAAGGCCCTGGCTGATTGGCTGCTTCCTTGTTATTGGGCGGGTCCCCAAGCCCTACTCGGGATTGGTGACTTTGTGCCATGTTGCAGGATAACCGTGGCGCTGAGGCGGGAGTTTCGCCGCGATTGGCTGGTGATCACGTCTATCCTCGTGCCTCCGTCGCTGACTGGCCGTCCCGGCGAGGCCGCGCTGGAGGCGGAAGCTGCAGCGGCGTGTTCCGGTGCTGAGGTGGCTGGGGGCGGGGCTGGTTTCACAGCAGCGGAGCCGTGGCTGCGCTGGGCAGGTGCCGCCGCCGGCAGGTCAGTGCCTCCCGCCGCTTCTCGGTGTTGTCCTTCCGCGGTCTGCGGGGTCGGTGCTGTCGCCTGGCTCTCGGCGGTGGTCGCGGACCGGGCTCCTCCTGCCCGGCAGCGCTGGGACGCAGCTGCCAGCTCTGCTGGGAGCGGCCCCGCCGGCCTGCGGTGCCCAAGGAACGGAGCGGGTTCGCGGCTTCTCGGGGTCCAGGGCGGTGCCGAACAGCGGGGTGGGCTGGGCTAGGCCAGCGGCAGCCCTCTCTGTCCCGGGCTCCGTGGTCCGGCCCGGCACCACCACGCCGGTGCCCACGCTGCGGCCGCGCCGCCTTTCGCCGTCGGTCTGACCGCGGTGTCCAGATGTAGCTGGCAGCGGAGCCCGTCCCGGGAAGGTTTCTGCAGCGTGAGGCCCGCCGGAGGCATGGCATTGCGGAGGTGCCGTCTGGAAATCCGCCGGACTGGTGAGGCAGCCGTGCGTTCCTGTAGCTGCATCGGCGCTGGCTTCCCCTTCCCTTGGTGGAAGGTTGTTGCTAGCTCCTGAGGATTGGGATGGTGGGTGACAGCGCTGGTCAAGATCTGTTGCTCTCCTTCGATCCTTGTCCGTTTCAGCGGCCCTCTGCACAGTGTGAGAGGTTTGGTCCAGGGCTTGTGTACGGCAGCAATGCCTTCAAAAGAAGAGAAATACACAGAATTAGACCTAATTTATGTATAATAAACTTCTAAGCGAATAAATTAGGGAAAAACACTGTCAAGTCTTTCTTCTCTATGGCTGATCCCTAGAAATAGAAATGTGTGGGTTTATGCACTGCTTATTGCTTGTATGCAGCCTGCCCTGTGACTAGTAATGGGCTTAGGCTGTTTGGATCAGTAAGGGAAGTACGTTTCAGAGTGAAGGAGCATCTTCTAGAATGCTGCTGGGAGTCCCAGCGTTCAAAGTAAAGTCTTACGAGCAAAAGTTGATTCGTCATAGGAATGTTGAGCAAAACATTATTTTCAACTACAGCCAGAACACAAACTGTACTGTCTTAGATCCTGAACACAGCACAGGTCTCTTGTGTTCTGCTATTAATTACAAAAATGGAAATCTATACCAAAGTCAGTATGGCTCTGGAAGAGCAATAGTCTCTTATCTGAGAGCTGTACTGTTTGCTTTATTTGGGTGAGGCAGTAGAACACATAATAACCTCTGTCCTTTTGTGTTTGTCTACTTCTGTTTATGAAGAAATCGGCCAACATTATACAATGTTTTCCTGCTATAAGCTCAGAAGTAAATACAAAGTGCAAGCACCAAGGTATTCCTGCCACAAGTCCTTGAGACTAATGCATAAGACAGCTGTCACCTTGTCTGCAGACTGTTGGCTTTGGGACAGTATTGAAAACTCTCTTATGCTTATTCCTGGATTTATTCTTAGGGAGAATTTGAAGAAGACCAGGCTCTTTACAGTGAGACATCCTGTCTAGTTACAGGATGAGATGCAGCAACCACAAATGGAAACCCAGGAGGTTCCCCCTGAACATGAGGAAGCACTTTTCTTACTGTGTGGGTTACTGAGTACTGACACAGGTTGCCTAGGGAGGTTGTGGAGCCTCTGTCCTTGGAGATATTCAAAAGCTGCCTGGGCATGGTCCTGGGCAGCTGTCTCTAGGTGGCCCTGTTTGAGCAGGGAGGTTGCACCAGATGACCTCTGAGGTTTCTTCTAACTTCACCCATTCTGTGGTAAGATCCTCCCTGAGCCTTCTCTTTCTTGTCCTTCACTGAATTTGCTCCAAGAAATTCCCACCCCTCTTGTTCTGGGGAGCCCAGAACTAGACACAGTACTCCAGATGTGGTCTGACCAGTGCTGAATAGAGAGGAAGGATCACCTTCCTCCTGGGTCATTGCTCCTAACACAGCCCAAGATGCTGTTTGCCTTTGGCATGAGGGTGCATTGATGGCTTATGGTCAGCTTATGTTCACCGTGGTCCCCAAGTCCTTCTCTACAGAGCTGCTTTCCAGCTGATCTGCCTCCAGCACATACTGATGCAGGGGTACTTCCCCCAGGTGCAGGAGTTTACATTTCCCTTTGAACTTCATGAGTGTCCTGTTGGCCCATTTCACCAGTCTACCCAGGTCCCTCTGGATGGCAGCACACCCATTTGTGGGGTATCAGCCACTCATTTCAGTTTCATGTCAGCTGTGGAGTTGCCGAGGGTGTGCTCTGTAGTGGTATCAGCCAGCTGCCTCTGCACTTCTGGGTCCATCCTGTCAGGCCCCGTGGACTTGTGTGTGACCAGTTTGTGCTCCCTAGCTTGGTCCTCATCCACATAAGGTAAGTTGTCTTTGCTCCAGACTTTCCCTCTGGTGTCAGTGGACTGTGATTCCTGAAGCCTGGTCTTGCCACTAGAAACTGAGGGAAAGAAGACAGCAAGTACCTCAGGCTTTTCTGTGATCAGGGACCCTGCCATGTATAGCTGCAGGCTCGTGGTTTCCCTGGGCCTCCTTTTGCTGTTCATATAATTGTAGAATCGTTTTCCACTCCCCTGCACATCCCTTGCCATATTCAGCTCATCTAAGAATATAATTTAAAGGTGAGTTCAAACGACGTGAGCCTGTAAAAGTTGAGTTCAGGTTATTAAAGTCCATGCCTTGGCAAATAGGTGCAGACAGGCCTCAGATCCTCTGTTTGCATTTTGAGGAGGCCAACTGTAAGCCAAGCCTGGAAAGGTGTATTACGTTGAGTGTGGTATCAAGTTAATGTGGCTAGCCTGGACAAAGGCCAGGGAATTATTTCTCAACATGGTCTGTTTCATGCTTGAAACTGTAGTACCTATAGCATGCAGGTATGTGCTGAGACCCATATGTACTTCTGGTTACAATGGATGTCTGCAGATGCCTAGATTCTACTTTTTTTTTTCCATTTTTCTAACACCACTTCTAACAATTCATCTGTTGGTTCTATCAGTCCTATGTCATGTTATCTTGTATTACCTCATGGCACATCTCGACCACATATTGTGCATTTGTGACTTTAAGCAGCTGCGGCCTAATGCTCAATAGAGAGATCAGATGCATCCTCTTCAAACATTGGTGACAGTCAGAAAGAGGCATTTTTGCATTTGGATGACTTTTTCTAAGATGTGTTATTACCATTGCACGCTCTGTTCCTCATTGGGGCATTGTGGGTGGTGGTGGTTTGCAAAACTATAAATACTTTATTATTCTTCTAATGAACTAGG
Source organism: Chionis minor (assembly GCA_013398295.1). Classification (NCBI taxonomy): domain Eukaryota; kingdom Metazoa; phylum Chordata; class Aves; order Charadriiformes; family Chionidae; genus Chionis; species Chionis minor. Next base: position 93,618 of record VZSF01010528.1, on the reverse strand, counting down.
GTTTCCAGGTTTTTAAATGAGTCTTTTATATTACCAGCTTGGTGAATGATTGATGCTGATGGAAGAAATTTCTCTAGTAGGAACTGGAAAGCTATATTATTCTGGAATTCCATGCCTCGGTTTCACTCGGGGCCAGCCGAGAAATAAGCAAAGTAGTAGTGCTTTTTTCACTGGCTATTGTATTGATACAGAACGTGGACAATCCTGACTTTCTGATAGTATGCTTCTTGAGTAGTTTCATCCTCTAGAACTCTTTGCAAGAGACTGTCTGAGGCCTGGCTTCTTACATCATGTCTTTTTTTCGTCACCAACTGCTTCTCAAGCATTTTGTTCCTCAGCTTACAGAACAAAATGCTCAAGAAGCAGTTATTGAAGCACAAAGACATGAGGCAAGATATGTCTGCAAGAACAGGAGAAATCTGGTTTCCCGAACAGGAAAGACTTCACTTTTTATACTTATTGCAAATGACTGGCTGTAATAATCCCCAAGTGTACTGTGCAGGATAAAGAATGGGCTTATTTCCTTACTGTTGGATAAATTATTTTCCTCTTTTTTTCTCTCTCCATCAAGAGTCTTGGTTCATGCAACCTCTTAGTACCCAAGAAATAAAAAAAGAATGTCTCGAAGGATCTATGTGTGACTGCTCTGCCTTGGAAAGCTGTTTACTACTGAATAAGCAGAGCTATGAGCTACTTGGTGCATAAAAGAGGTTAGTGTTCACGTGTCCTTTTCTGCTGTTGATACTCTAATGTGCATTGTGATGTTTTCTATGTCTGCAAAATCAGATGGTTAGGAGGTGTGACTGCTACAGAAAAAAAATACACTACTGTTCTCTCCATTGTCAATACTTCCACACTTTAAGTGGCAATCTAAGTAAAGATTTGCTTGCTAAGATAAAGGAGGTCAGGAATGAGTGGATCATTTTAGACAGATTTTGAAGCCTACTTCTAGCTAAACAGAGCCATCTTGTCATATTAAAAGATTCCATTTGATGGAGATAATTGTTCTAATGTAAACTTGATCTTGTGGCAAATGTGAGTTTGCCTAGTTTCAGTTTGCGCTATTGGAGCTTCTTTTATATTTGTACAAATTACTTTGCCATTTACAGGCATGGACTTACAGTTGGGACAGGTCTACAACTTCTCTGTTAAGCGATATGTCAAATGTCATGTGTGACCTTCATAGAATAGTAGAATGATTTAGGTCTTAAGGGTTCTTCGTTTAGTCAAACCCTCTGCTCTTAGCATGGCTATCTTCAAAGTTAGATCAGGTTACTATGAGCCTATTCCAGTACTTTTTTTATCATTTTCCCTATGCATTTTTTTTAGTTGAAGTTTCCTATGCTACAACTTGTGTCCACTGCCTCCTGTCCATCTGCTGTGCATCTCATAAGTGTGTGGCTCCATCTTTAGCTACCTAATAGGCAGTTATAGGGAAGACAGCAATTTTATCCCCCTCCTTACCCGTTGTTCTCAAGGCTGAACAAGGTCAGCGTTCTTAGCCTCTCCGTATGTCTTGTAATGCAACCCTCAGTCATCCTGGGGGCTTTCTGCTGTACTTGCTTCAGGTTGTCCCTGTCACTTTTGTGTATCAGGAAGCTTGAAAGTGGACACTGTACTTCAAATGTAGACTTACAAGTGCTGAGTAGAAAGGAGGAGTTGCTTCCCTCAACCTGCTGGCTACTGTCTTACTAATACAACTCAGTCTATAGCTCACCTTCTCTGCTGTGAGAGCACACTGCTGACTCCTGTTGAGCTTATCCACCAGCATCCCTGGGTTGTCTCCTGCAACACAGTTTTACAGCCAGTTGACTCCCAGACTGTACTACTGCATATGTTTGTTCCACCCCAGGTGTCGGGCTCTGTATTTGCCTTTTCTGAACTTCATGATTTTTCTGTCCATCTGTTTCTCTAGCCTGTTGAAATCCCTCTGGCTGGCAGCTCTGTGCTTTGGCTTGTCAGCCGCTCATTAGAATTTGGTGAACTTATTGAGGTGGGTTGCATCCCATTGTCTGTGTTAATAATGGAGAACTTAAATCTGCCACTCTCCTCAAAATGGCAAATTATGCATCTCTGGCTGGTGCTGCTGCACTTTTTTGGTTCTTCACCTCCATTTGCTGAATCATTTTAGCTCCTGAATTTCAAGGAGAGGAAAGAAGGTATGCTAAGCACCAGCCAGGGAATATATGCCCTCTCCAGACTATTCCTCTGTGTTGAGGTCCTGACTTGTTGCATATGTGATATGATATGCAGAGGTATCATAATCTCTCCAATGTGACACACTTGCATAAGGGCTGAGTTCACCATTCCCACTACTTATTAACAGAAAGTTTCTTTTATGTATTTACAGGCCATGTCTGGCCTGTAAGTAACTTCATTTAAGAATCACTTTTCATTTGAATAAACTGAACAGATCATGATTCTGTAATGTCATTGTTAACAAAGATCAAGATCAAGAATGAACTGTGAGGGTGACTTCAAATTGGTATAAAAATGTATTTTTCAATCATACTTACAGGGTGGTGAAAGTATCTTCATGTGTCTCACCAGTACATCCTCTGCTTTTATGTGTAGAGAGTCTGGCTGCTTTTGTTAACATGATAATTTCCTTACTCCTGAGGTTTTCCTTTGGTTTGTCTCTCTTGGCCCAGGAGACGTATTCCTTGTAAGCCTGATCACCTCTGCAACGTTAGAGATCAGCATGAAGGGATACTTATTCTTCTTAGCTGTTTTGACTCTGTAACTGTATTCTGACTGTGTTCTGTTTTAGGCTGAAGATGCTGAGCCGTTTGTCAGGTTTAGCAAGTACTGTTTTACAAGAACTGTCAGGTGATGATGGAGATGCAGTTACTGAATCCTCTTTTCCTGTAAGTACGGTGTTTAGATCTAAAGACTTTCAGATCTTATTGAGAGCTAGTTTGGGGTAATGTGAATCATTTGACTGCAGTGAGAACTGTTTCCTGCTTCTTCATTGCTGAGCACTAGACTGAGCTGTCATTCCACTCTGCTTCTCCTATATTCCTGACCTCTTAAGTCAGCACTTCTTTGGGGCAGACTGTAATCTCCTTAGTTCCCACGTCTCAAGGTGATCCTAGAAAACAAACTAGAATTAGGGTGAAGAAGGACTTTTTGAGAGTACTAATGATTCCATGTAGCAGAACGGGGAGCTCTGCATGATTGGGTGACAGTGGAAGGCTTGATCTGTGTGTTGGCCTTTGGCACTTCAGACAGCGGATAGTGTGTGAGTGGTGGAGTCTCTCCAGTGCCACTCATTTCAGATTTGCTGGTGTTGTATTTGGCAAAGGTACTCTCTTCTTGTGTATTGGCTCATGGGTATCCTGAGCCTTACTTCTGTTTTCACCGAATTGTGCCTAGTTCTATAGGCTCCATGAAATGCTTGCAAGGAACAGAGTGCAGCATTTAGGAGTGGAGCTGAGGATATCGTTTGATACCGTTTGGATGCTTTGCCACAGTCTGTTCAGACTTTTTTTTCCTCCAGAGCACTCTTTTCACTGTTTCAGGTACAAGCTTTAGAGCCAGAAGTGGAAAGCATGGAGGAGGCACCTGAGGAGCTATCGGAGGGCCTAGCCCAAACAGAAAAACTAGTTGTCCAGCTGAAAGATTTGGTCCGAGAAAAGGATGCCCTGCTCCAGCAAAAAGAAACTCAACTCAAGGTATTGTTTCCTTTACCGGGGACCTCGGAGTAAGAGTAAAATGCTGCTTCAGCTTTCTGTGCAAGACAGTCTCAAGTTTCTTTTGGGCATTTGAGACACCTGCACTACTGAACACATCAATTCCAGAGAACTATGGGCATCCAAAGAATGGATGCTAACCCAAGGGATGTAGGATGGCTTCTGTTCATTTTGCTTAGGGATAATTCCTTCTAGAGTAGATAAGCTACATCCAAGTTATGTAGCATTTTGTCTGGGAGCTCCTCAAGGCCTGTGCAGATTCCTGGTGGCTCTAATAAATACTAGTATCTTTTGTGTGAGGTTTTTCTTTCCCCACTTGTTTGAGTGTTTGAGACAGAGTAGGCTGTGCTGCGGTCACCGAGCAGTGGTTTTTATGGCATGTGACCAAAGATACATATTGCTTACCCTAAGGCATGACATAAGAGAAAGTGCAGTTACTCGAGACAGTGTTGAGGGACTGCATATAGTAGACAAAGTCAAATTGAGTTTGTACTAACTGCTAGAAGTCCCTTGAGTGATCTGTCTGTTGAAGAGTAAGTACTAGAGCAGAAGCTAACTATTTTGCTGTGTATAGTGTTTCAGAGCAAATTTGTTTTCTGGATGTGTTTAAATTAGCACTGTTACTGTGGAGGCAGGTTTGGAAAAAGAACAGCAGACCGACAAAATATGTAACTTTTCCGAGTGGTACTTTCAGGGTGATGGCACTGGAATTTTAAGTGCACTCAGTTTGTATCCTTCTCTTTTACAGGAAGAGCGAGAGGCTGCAGATGCTAAACTGATGAAGCTTAAACTTCAGGCCAAAGCCAGACTGGCCTCTCTGAACAAACGCATTGAGGAGCTGACAGAGAAAGGATCACCATTGCCTGCACAGACCTTATCAGAAGAGCAGGTGTGTGTCAAGGTTGGGAGAACAGGACTACTTAAGAGATGGTAGCCTCTACTGATAATCTGGTGCCACCCTACGTTTAAGGTCCTAGTGAGCTAGCAGGTCCTAACTCTCTTGTTATCAGGACACTCGTAGTTCCAGCAAGGATGTCCATACTGTAGTAAGTCAGTCTGTCCAGCTTCCTTGCACTGCAGATGCCCTTGGAGTGCACAACTTGATCTCCTCAAGGGTATGGGTCGGTTTTGCTTTGCATACCTTCAGTAGTCTGTTGCAGCTAAGTTCTTTCCTGCAGAAATCACACATCTATCTGAGCTGTAAGTTTCAGAATGTTACCTGTTGTATGAGTAGAGCAAAGGAGAGGAAAGGTTGGCTGAAATACAGGAACAATGAGATAAGGAGGTAATTGAAATAAAAAGGCAGTAACTTAAGTGTAAAGGGAAAAAAAAAAATATATTTTCCAGCCACGTAGCTTCCTGTGCCTCCACAAAGTTTTATGCTTAACAGGCTAGGTGTAGAGCTAGGTAAAAAATAAGGGAAAAGTGTCCTGTGCCAAGACATTAAAGAAGCTTTTAGCTACTAGTTAAAAACTCCCATTAGAGCTTGTAATTTTTGGAAACTTAAAATGGTCCTGCTGACCACATAGTTTTCTTCGGAAAGTTATTAATATTAGGCAAGGGAAATGTGATAGAAGTCCAAACAGTTTGCAGGACATCAGATGATGTTCATTAAACCAGAGAAGATAAAGGTTATTTGAAACATTGGGGAAAAAAAAAAAGATTGAAAGATTATAGGAAATGTTAACAGATGAGCATGAGAGGTGACTACTAATGGAGTAAAGAATGGTTCTGTGACTTGTGCTTACTATTTTTGATTGATGGTGTCATAAAATCATAGAATTGTACTGTAATTCACTTTAATATTAATACTGTATTATTAATACTGGAATTCATTTTACAGTACAATCTTGAGAATCTTTCTCAATGCAAAGCAGCATTTGGTTTTCATACAGGAAGAATCGGATGATCTTGAGGATTGACATAATATAAAAATAAAGCAAAATTTACTAAGTGCAAGATCAAGCACATGTGGTATCCTGCCACTGTGTACTGCAAGGCCACAAAAAAAAATCCCCCAGTTCCAGAGGACAGCAAAGGTCCTAGAGGCTGTTTAGCTCTGTCCTGCTGCTGAGACTTTTTTTAGCTTATTCACATATAGTGTGTGTAGACCTGTGTGCTATTACATTATTTTGTGTAGACTTGCTTTTGGACTAATGAGTGTTCTTTCTTCAGAATTCAAATTTATCATTTGAAGGCAAAACAAGAGAAAGCTTATCAGTTAATCAGTACGATTCAGATTTTTGAGAGGCCTATTCTCTTTTATGTAAGGCAAACAGTCATCCTTCTAACTATTGTACTAAGAGTGGCAAGGCTCTTAAGTGGAGTGTTGTCATATTCTGTTCACTTGGAATTAGGGAAGATAAATTCTGAGAGCAGCAAAAGACTTTCCATTCTCCCGTCATGTTAGTAGCTGCTTTTACTAGACACTCAAAATAGCTTGGCTGTTTAGCCAGCCAAAGGCAGAGAAGGAACGTCATTTCTTTCTACAGTTGGATGAAGAAGGTAAGCACCAAAAAGTGGGAAAACTGTTAAAGGGTAAGGACAGTACTGACAGGTGAATAGATGGATGTAAATTAGCCATTAAGAAAAATGGCCTTCTAACTAGAGGAATGAGGTCTTGATGTAGTCTCCAGTGGAAATGATGTGGACCAGAGCCTTACTGGTTTTGGGTTAGAACATCATTTAAGAGAAATTATGTTAGGGCAATTACCTCCAATATTATATATCTGACCTAGAGAGCACTTTCTAGATACTTACTGAGAAGCTACATATTCCTTTATTTCCCCAAGTAGATGCTGTCTTGATTAATAGTGATATTTCCTAGACAAATACCCTGTCGTTTGAAGGTGAAAAATGTAGGTTAAGTTTGCATGTTGAGCTAAGGTATTGAACATTGGTGGTTCCTTTTGGAAATCATGAGCGATAAATATAGCAAAGGCCTTTTTTCCCCATGGGCCTGTGGGAAGGCTGTATTTTAAATATCTAATTGGTGCTATTACTTTCTGGGCTTTTAACAGAGTGCCTCATCTTCAGGAGAATTGAAATACCAGTTTATGTCTTTCTAGTAAGTAGTTGGTATTTGTACACAGAACAGCTGAGGCTCCTCTTAATTTGTGTTTACCCACTTTAAAAGTTTATGTTCAGGTATAAGAATTTATACATCTTGGAAAAACGCGGTATTTGAAAGCTTGAGCTCTGGGAACTTTGTGGCTGTGCTACTGTCCTTACTTGTGGTACTCCATCTAGTGACCAGTGTGCAAAGCTCTATCAAAAGCTTTTCCAAATCTGACACTAAGTATCAGTCCTAAAAGCTAATCCCAAGTAAGCGAACTAATTCATCTTTTCTCTCCTAGTAACTGCTTTGCCCCAACCTTATAAATGATGTATATCCTTGACTTCTTAAAAGCTTCCTGCGCTTACATTATTTCCTTTTTTTCCCCCCCCCTGTTCTACTTCTAAGCTTAAGTGCAATTAAAGCTTTCCTTGTCTATCTGTTTTACTGGCTTCCAAAGACCTTCTCTCTAGGTGACACATCTTTGGAGAAACAATAGCTTCTTACTTATTACACTGACTTATAAGTCCTTTTAAAAGTCTTCATGAACTTTTCAGAATGGGTTTAAAGGACATAAATACTCTGTAGACTCCATATGTTATTGGTGATCTTTGATCCAATACGTGTAACAAGGAAAAGGAAAGAGACACATTTTGTATATATTCAGTCAAAAGTCCCCAGCACTAAGTGCTTGAAGTGCTTTGGAGTGCTGAGATGGTAGCAACAGAAAGATGTTTTTCCTGCTGAGAAGTGACAGTGTTGATATGCTGGACCTAATAAGGTCTACCCTACCAAGGGTAGCCTTGGTTGTAGCGACCATGAAATAGTAGAATTTAATATTCTCAGGGCAGCAAAGAGGGTATACAGCAGACTCGCTACCCTGGACTTCAGGAGAGCAGACTTTGGACTCCTGAGAGAACTGTTTGGCAGGGTAGCGTGGGAAAAAGACCTGGAGGGGAGAGGAGCCCATGAAAGTTGGTTAATGTTCAGGGATCGCCTTCTCCACGCTCAGGAGAGGTGCATCCCAAAAAAGAAAAAGTCAGGCAAAATAGCCAGAAGACCTGCGTGGATGAATAAGGAAGTGTTAGATAAGCTCAAAATCAAAAAGGAGGCCTATAGAGGGTGGAAGCAAGGACAGGTGGACTGGGTGGAATATAGAGAAACCGTCCGAGTGGCCAGGAACCATATCAGGCAGGCAAAAGCCCTAA
>VZSF01010528.1:30954-84671 GCA_013398295.1 Chionis minor | reverse complement strand
GGGGACAGGCTGAGAGAGCTGGGGCTGTTCAGCCTGGAGAAGAGAAGGCTCCGGGGAGACCTGAGAGCAGCCTTTCAGTACCTGAAGGGAGCCTACAGGAGAGCTGGAGAGGGACTCTTGGTCAGGAAGTCTAGTGATAGGACAAGGGGTAATGGTTTTAAATTGGAAGAGGGGAGATTTAGGTTAGATATTAGGAAGAAGTTCTTTACTGTGAGGGTGGTGAGGCGCTGGAACAGGTTACCCAGGGAAGTTGTGGAGGCCCCATCCCTGGAAGTGTTTAAGGCCAGGTTGGATGGGGCTTTGAGCAACCTGCTGTAGTCAGAGGTGTCCCTGCCCATGGCAGGGGGGTTGGAACTTGATGATCTTTAAGGTCCCTTCCAACTCTAACCATTCTATGATTCTATGAATATGTGGCTCTGCGTTAAGTAGGTGCACAACTGTGATATTGGAGGATTGCCTGCCGTACGGATGGTCTTTGAGAGGCAAAAAAAGAGTGCAGGTGCAGTGTGCTAGTATGTCTGAGTAGACATAGTTTTACATGAAATGTTGTCTGAGTTTAAATTTCATGGTCATAAACAGAGGGTTTTAGTGCCTCAGAGTAGAGTAGAACTGATTTTTTGCATGTTCCCTTTGCTTATGTCTAACAGATTCATTGCTATAAATCCCTTTAGTCTAAAGAGATTTCCATGGGCATTTCTTGTAGCCTAGAATGTTTAATGTCTGCCCCTTTCTCATGCAAAGAATACTCTTCTATTGCTAATTAAAAAAAATGTTTAATTTCTGGTATTAGAGAAATATGTGAAATTAAAAAGCCCCATAAATCAAGGTGGTCATATCATAGATAATGTATTATAAACTAAAGTAAATCATATTATTAAATAAAATATATGGTAAGCATTCATGGATAATTAGCTGTTCCAAAGTGATTTGATGCTTCTCAATTAAAGACATCTTGTGCATATCTACAGAGAAATAGGGAAAATAGTTACTTAATGTAGGACAACTTCATTTAAAGAAACAAAATGTAGAGTTGAGAAATTAAGAAATGTAGTAGAAATAAGCATCTGGTTAGAAGTCAAGAGTGCAGTAGCATTCTAATTTTTAATTGACCAGTAATACTCATCAGTTTACTTTCTACTGTTTCTTTTCTTCCCACTTCTTTCCTCTTGCAATGTCAGAATGACCAAGATACAAGTGAAGGGCATAGGAAGGAAGTCGAAGCACTAAAAGAGCAGCTCAGGGAGCGAGAGGAGACTGTTCAGGATCTGAAGGAACAGCTGGCTCTGGCAAAAGTGAATCTGAAAGATGCTGAAATCAAGTATGCAACACAGGTACAGAATTTTTTTTTCTATTCATCAGTCTGTCTGTGTGTCTGTTTCCCACCCCACCACTTAAACGAGCACAATAGAATAGAATAGTTCATCTGGAAGTGACTTACAATGATCATCTAGTCCAACTGCCTGACCACTTCAGGTCTGACCAAAAGTTAAAGCATATTATTAAGGGCATTGTCCAAATACCTCTTAAACACTGACGGGCACGGGGCATTGACCACCTCTCTAGGAATCTTGTTCCAGTGTGTGACCACCCTCTTGGTAAAGAAATGTTTCCTAATGTCAAGTCTGAACCTCCCCTAATGCAGCTTTGAAGCATTCCCACATGCCTTGTCACTGGGTAATTTAAGAGGCAGTTGTTCCTGAGGACATGCTGCTGCTTAGGGAATATGGCTAAATCTTGCGGTCTGACAGAGGCAAGGTTGCCAAAGCCCCATGCCCTGCAGTCCAGCCGGTAGCATGGCTGGGAGTGCATTTCCAGGTGGTACACATGTACGGCTCCAGCTGTATGTGTATAGATTGCCAGCCATATAGATAACAGGCAGAAGCACCCAGCACACACAGGAACACAAACAGCACCAACAGCCTCACCTTGTTCCCCTCTATGGCAGCTCAGATGGGAGAACAGTAAAAATACATGCTCGTCTATGTTGTGGATCTCGCCAACAGCTGCGCTTAGACACTCAGTTTGCCCAGTAACTGGCCTCTGGATCCAAGCCTCCCTGGTTGCTGGCGTGTGGACATGCAAAGCCCCAGGGGCCACAGCTCCACTCCCGCTGCTGGTACAGACCCGTCGCTCACACACACGTGTGCACAGAGCTGTTTGATTCTCCCCCGGTCCCTCCAATAGCCAACCCCCCCGTGCTGACTTGCGTTTAGAAAAATGCGTATACTAGTGCACACGTGCACCCCCCGTCCCCATCTGACCAGGGCTCCCTTGCCCCCTTCAGTAGCCAACCCCCTGTAGTCTTGTCAGATCCTTAGAGAAACACAGACACACATGCGCACCCTTACCAGGACTCCCCAGTCTCTCTAGTAGCCAGCTTCTTTGGAGATTCCCACACACACAAAAGCAGGTCTTGTCCTTGGAGACCCCCAAGACCCTACGCTCTCTGGCAGGTGGCTGGAACTCCCCTGGTCCATGCGGTAGCCAGGTCTCGCCCTTGGGTGCCATTCCTGCTCTGTCCTGGCTCCCAGGCTACTTCACCTGCTTGCCACCTAGTCCAGCTTGATACTTGCTAGTGATCATACGTTCACTTGCACTGTTCCAGTTTCTGGCACTGTGTACACAGAGGCCCTCTGACATGTGGTCCCACTGCAGTTGCTGGCACTTAAGTTCACTTGCCCTTTGACCCACAGTCTGATTCCAGTTACTAGCACTTAGACCCCTCCCGTACACACACAAATGCATTCCGGATAGAGACCCTCTCCCACAATGACAGTTAGAAATGGTGTTTGTTAAGAAGACAGGACAGACCGCTCATCAGGTGCGGGGCATGGCCAGACGAGCGTATTGGGCCCACACTGTTTACACAACTGGCCTTTTTTCATTCCCTTATTGTCTATTTTCTCAGTTTTGTTCCTCTCCAAATCACCTAGGTCCATCCACTTCTCTGCCTTTCATTCCTCTGAACATTCCATAAGTCTTTCACAATCCCAAAGTGCTCTTCATCTGTGTCCCATAATATACCCTATGCCCCTAGGCAGTGACCGCCCTCGGTGCAAAAGGTGCTCCACAGGTAAGTCATCTTAATGGGTTTCACACCTGGACAATGGGACTCATGGCTATCTGAGGAGGGGGGCAACAAGGCCTGGAATACTCTGAATTACAGGTTTAGCTTATCATCTGTGAGTTGGGCTGCATCCTATACAAATAAAAACCCTGAAGTTCTAGGAACTTGTAATTATATAGTAACCATATCTTTTAGTATGTTGCATATTTTTAGATGAAGTTCTATGGTTTTTTGCTTTCTGGGCTCTGAAATATTATCAGTTAATATATACATTTTAGTAGGATAAAGATACCATTTGAACAAGGTGATATATAGGATGATCAAGCTGAAGACCTCATCACACATGTAACTTGGTAGTGCATGTTGAAAGCCAACCTGCACGTCTGTCAAGGTCATAACCTTCTTGGTTTTTTATTTTGTGGCTTGTGTTTTCAGCTGAGCTCCCTGCAGGAAGTGATTCAGGAGAAGGAAGCTCTCCTAGAAGAGCAGGTTCACCAGCACCAAGCTGAATTGCTCAAGATAGTGTCCCAGTCAGATCTGGAAGTAGAGATGCAGCAGGTATATTTGATATAATAATTTTATTATGGGAGGAGAAAGGAAAAAAAACTTTATCAGTCTGAAGATGCTCCGAGAGAGCAGTTCTCATCAAAGTAACTCAGAAGGGGTGAGAAGAGAGATGATTTGATTGATTGGGTTTTTTTGGGATGCTGCTTTGGACTTTCAGAGTCCTAGGTTCAGTCTGCTGATTTGCTGTCAGTCGAAAGAACAGTTAAAAAGAAGTAATAAATTACTGTGTTCCAGTTCCCTATTTATGAAACAACGGTAAGTTCTTTCTACTGCATCAGGCCTTCAGAATAAGTATCAACAAAAATGAAGTTATTCAAGCTATTAAAGTAACTGTGCTATGAAAACTAGGTGTATGGATGAAACCAGGAAATCTAGCCTTCGTAAGTTAGCCTCCCAGATACTGATATAGCACTGTCTCTCCCACAGAACCTGCGTACGCTTCAGAGAAAGCTAGAGGAGCAAGAAGCAGCTTTGCTAGGACGAACTCAGGTGGTAGAAATGCTGCAGCATGAGTTACGTACTGCTGAACAACAAAACCAGGTACCTTTTCATGCTTTGCTTATTGCCTTACTCTCAGGTGTAAGTGGTGGATGGGGCCTTTGTCAGAAGTTGCCAGGTTAACTTGTTTCTGCTACGAGGTTGTCACATGAAATCAGCCGGGGGGCTCCCTCAGGTCAGGTTTTAGAACTGCAGGTTTGTATACATAGCTTATCGTTATGTCCAGCCAAACAACAGGGATAGGGACGCTGCAGCAGCAACCGTCTCTAGTGACCCAGATTCTGGGCAAGTGGACAGGGACAAAATCTATGCATACTCCACACTGCTGACTGATACATTCAAAGCCATCAAATACATTATATTTTGTCTAAGACAAAAGTGCCTAAACCAGTGCTGCTGTAGCTATGCTGTTTCTGGACTGCAGCATCCAGGCCAGATCAGAGTATAGAAAGGTATTATTTGGTATGTCTTAATGAGAACTTGCTAATATGATCACACAGCTTCTGAAGTGGTATTGGTTCCCACTTAATCGTTTTGGAGCGTGAAGAGAATGAGATCAAGTCTGTGCGCGTATGGCTATATGTACATGTGCCCCTTGACATAGGGTTTAGTACACAATCATAGAATGCTTAGAGTTGGAGGGGACCTTAAAGATCATCTAGTTCCAACACCCCTGCCCTGGGCAGGGACACCTTCCATTATACCAGGTTGCTCAAAGCCCCATCCAACCTGGCCTTGAACACCACCAGGGATGGGGTATCCACAGCTTCCCTGGGCAACCAGTGCCAGTGTCTCACCACCCTCACAGTAAATAATTTCTTCCTAATATTTAATCTGAATCTCCTCTCTTTCAGTTTAGAACCGTTAGCCCTTGTCCTATTGCTGCACTGCCTAGAATCATAGAATGGTTTAGGTTGGAAGGGACCTTAAAATCATCTAGTTCCACCACCCCCTGCCATGGGCACGAGCACCTTCCACTAGATCAGGTTGCTCAAAGCCCCATCCAGCCTGGCCTTGAGCACCTCCAGGGATGGGGCATCTACAGTTTCTCTGGGCAGCTTGTTCCAGTGCTTCACCACCCTCATAGTGAAAAATTTCTTTGTGATATCTAGATGATGTCAGTTGCTCTTCCCTTATCCACCGGTGCTGTGACACTGTCTGTAGACAGGGCCTGTCGGAGAAAAGGGGTCCCGAATCGACAACGGCACATCAATACGATTAGAATTGTTGTCCCTTTATTCTGCGCGCCAGCCGTCTTTTTAAACCAGAGAAAATGTTTTCAAACGGCAAACAGCATACATGTTAGATTCTTATTGGTTAGTTACATTTGAAATACACGCCTACAGTCTTTCTTTGCTGGAATATTCAAACCAGTCGCCTAGTCAGGTTTCTTCTCAGTATCGTTTCATGCGCCCGCTTTCCATATCAGAGAGAAAATGTTGTCAACAACTTTCTTCCTCTCTTCATGTCCTTGAGCGGGCTCAGGATAAGCAAGCGCCAGCACATTTTTCTTACAGCAGGCCAGGATTGTCCAAATCAGTCAAAATAAAGTCGTGTCCATTTTCTACCAGAAATTCTCCTACAACTGTCCTAAAAGGTCACCGAATTTGTCAGGCACAATTTGCCCTTAGTGAAGCCATGTTGGCTGTCACGAATCACCTCCTTACTTTCCATTCGCCTTAGCATAGTTTTCAGGAGGATCTGCTTCACGATCTTGCCAGGCACAGAGGTGAGACTGACTGGTAATCTCTTAAAATGCTTGTTTGCAGATATAGGATTAGTGTATTTTTAAATTTTTTTCCAGTACCTGAACCTCTGAAAGTAATTCTCCATCCCTTTAGAAAAGACTTATAGTGTATCAGTCTCACATTAGCAGGCTGCCCAATCTCCAGCCAATCTAGTGCTGAACCTCACTTTGATAACTCTTACGCACTTGTGCACTACTCTGTTTTCTTTTCCTGTCTGTCCCAGCCAGGCACAGTGGTGGGACCTTTTAGCACAAGGAAGAGGTGAAGAACGAACTTTGGTGAACTGACTTGTACTCACTAATGATTACATTGCTCACCAGGGTGTTTGATGGAGTGGTGGCATGAATATCTTCATGGCATGGTTGTTGGGGTCCCCTAACTCTTCTTCTGTGGCTTTGACTCCCCTCATGCCTGTCACATGGTCAGAGAGAGACCTTGTTAGACATATAAACTTGAGGAGGCCATGTGGCTGAAGCTTATTTTCCTGCCCATAAAGCGAAGGGAGCTCCTCATCAGCTGCCTCCCGAAACTAGCTGTGCTGACTGGCCCCAGTTCCAGGAGGAGGAGGTTTGACAAAAGGAATTCTGGCAAGTGTAGGGACTGTTTCTGTTCCTTGGTTATCTTAAATCTCTGGTCAGTGTTGACTAGCTTTCTGGGATGTTTCTTGGAGCAGTGGGCTCTGTGTGGAGCACTCTGTTACCTCCAGTTTCCTATGTCAGCATTTTTTACCTCCTTTCACATATACTCTTTTGTTCTCGTTTTTAATTTACTCTGTAATTGCTGAGTTCCTCCTCTTTTGCTGTAGTCCTTCCTCCCCTCTTTTTGGGAAGGTTTCTTTCCTCTAAAATAGAACTCATGGCTGCTGTTCTGTTGTTTCTTTCCTCTATATTCCCCTGCTCTAAATGAAGACTTGTCTTTTCTTTACCTAAATTGAGAGTTCTTGTTTCTCCAAGCATTGCTTTCTTGCAATTTACAAATAGTAGGGCAGTTTCTTTCTAACAAGTTAAAATTTCTGCCATATTTATTTCCTCCTTTGTGCTACTTAGATATTTCAAAAGGATTTGATGGCAATTTTAAAATACAATTCAGATACTTTGTTTTGGCAATGTGTTGAACTAGTTGAGAGTTAAATTCACTTCCATATCCTTTTACAGACGCTCCTAGATCAGTGCCAGAAGATGGAAGCGGATCGAAGCTCCCTGAGGAGTGTGCTAGATGCAGAGAGACGAGAGTCTCAGGATCTCAGAGAAAAGATGGAGCTGGAACTCGCTGAGAGGAAGCTGTCCTCCCATCGCTTGCAGGAGGAGGTGCGGTGTCTCTCGGAACAGCTGGAAGAGGCAAGAAGAGCTCAAGCTGAATTAGAGATGAAGTATAAAGACCTGGATCAAGAACGAAGACTGAAGGTGGAAGAGAAAAACCTGCAGATCAGTTGTCTTAAGGTGGCTGAGCAAGAGCTGCGCTCTACCCACGCAGCCCTTGTAGCTGAAAATGATCAGCTGAAACAGGACGTTGACCGTCTGTTGGTGGTGTCTGCTGAACACAGTGCTACGATACAGAAACTACAGGGTGAGCAAGCACAGCAGTTTGGTGAAGCAGTTCTCGAGAGCCTAAGAATCATTGGGTTGCCTTCTGTTTGACTTTGTTTTGACAATAGCTCATAAGAAAGTCTTAGTGTAACAATTCCTAATTGCATAGGAACATAGGGGTGATTGTACTGTATGAAACTAAAAGTCTGTCTAGTGTGACCCCACCTTTCTCTCTTTGGCAGTGACCAAAGCCAGTGGCAAGAGGGGGAGCATAAGAGTAGGGCAGCATATGTGGTGCTTTCCTTGTGTACTATCCCATCCTATAATCTTTTGAGGTTTATGGATTTCTTGAGCCAGATGTACTTTTTAATTACTTGTTGGATTTTTTCCATCGACTTATCTGTGTTCTTTTTAGATATGCCACATTCTCCAGAGACTGAATTTCTACTGAAATTACAAGTAAAACAACGAAGGAAAGCAAACAGTACCATTTTTCTCTGTAGGCTTGTGTCCTGGTTTGAGCAACACAAAACTAATTTATTCTCTAATGCTTGGGAAAACTGTACTTTTAGAGAAACTAGTGTCTGAATTTGTGAAAATATTGACTTTATGGCCAGCTGTAGTGTGTGGGTTTCAAGGTCTTGGTGTTTTCAGGCTCGCCAGGTGCAGGGATGAGGAGGAGCGAGACCTGGTCACTTGACCCAAGCTGGCCAACAGGACTATTTCGTACCATGAAGGTCACATTGAATATATAAATCAGAAGGTTTGCTGCAAAGTTCTGTCTCCCTTGATGGCAGCGATCCAGGGGTCTTCTTGCCCTGGTGCTGGAGTCCTGAGCCTTTCCCTTCCTCCCGAAGCCATAGCACTCGCAGCATCTGACATTTACTGTCCACTGCTGGGAGTGCACAGAGAATAATTCTTGTATATTTTATATTGGTATCGAGGTCAATATTGGTTCATTGGTGTTAGTACTGTTAATTATCTAGTCTTATTCTATTAAATTTGTTTATATTTCAAACCCTGGGTTTCCTTGTTTTCTTCCCCATTCCCCTTCCTGGGTGGGGAGGGGTCATTGGATGTTAGAATAATTGTCTAAGACCCAATAAATTGTTGTGGATTTCTCAAACCATAACAGCTTGTATTAGAACTAATAAAACTGATCTTGGCTCAAGCTATTATTTCAAATTGATTTTTTTCTAGCTCCTTTACAGCTCAAAACAGAAACAGTGACTGAGAGATAAGGGACTATCACATAGTATTGTGCATATGTATATATATATATATATATACTGTATATACTGGATATATTTCAGCAAAAAAAGCAAGAACACACCTTAACTCCCTTTTTTCCCCTCCATTAGATGAACTTGTACAGAAATCTGAAGAATTTGTCTGCTGTCAGAATGAGCTGTTGAAGAAACAGGTATGATCTTTTCATACGAGTCTCCTGAAATTTTCCCATATGTTGAGGAACTGAAACCAAATGAAATGTTTGGAATTCCTTTATTATGATGCATTGCTTGAGAAAGGCTCTTACGGGTTCTCTCAGCTGATGGGAAGACGCGTTATGAAAGCCTGGAAAGAAATAGGAGTCAATTTGAATAAATTAAAAGTTGACAATTGATTTGTTAAAAGCTTAACTGAAAGATCAATGACTAATGTATATGTATAAACTGTACTGAAATTTATCTTTCTTCCCCTCTGTTCTATGTTTAAACAGGATAAAAAAACAACTTCACAGGAAAATATAATAGATCAGGAAGATCGGAATGGGACTTTACTCCTGCTGACAAAAAACTTGGAAAGAGAGAAGACTGAAGGTGGTATGATTACCTTACTTATTTTAATATTCTTAAAATATTTAAGAATTATTCTTGCCAATTTTTAGATAATAAATGTGTCCATGGTTACTGGTTCATTATGCTTTCGTTGCCAAGTTCTTCAAAAATACTATATAATTGAATACTATATAATTGTTTCTAGTGGTTAAAGTAGAATTTAATTCTAAAAGGAACTGTTTGAATCTTGGACAGTGAACAGACTGACAGAAATAATTCCAGAAGCAAACCATCTGGAATTATTAAAAAGACTGGGCTGTACTTCATAGGCCTGCCTGCATGGTGTTGTCTTATGATACAAAGCAATGGTTGGTGTTTTGGCCGTGAGACAGGGTGGGCAGAACTTGTTACCTGTATGGTTCATGTGCGTCATGTTCCTGCATGTATGGTGTATGGTGATAGCTGCAGAGAACATGGAGAAGACACGAAAAAGCTAGGATGAAGGCAAAGAAGGTAATATTACATGATTGCAGGCTTTTCCAGAAAGGGCGCCAAGGTTCGCTTCCTTGTGGTAGGGCATATTAGGTTCAATGAACAGTTTTGGTTTATTGGGGTTTTTGTTCCATTAATGTCAGTTATGCATAAGGAAGGTAGAATAAATGTTGTATTCCAAGACACTGTGCACTTGCACATTTTTACGTTGTACGATTTAAATTGTACAGACCTTGAACGTGCCCAATGATGGGGCAACCAACAACTTCTCTGGGCAACCCAAACAGAAGAAGTCCCCTTGAAAGTCTGTAATAAGGCTTCCCTGGAGCTTTCTCTTTGCTAAGCTGAACAACTCCAGCTCTCTCAGCCTTTCTTTGTAGGAGAGATGTTTCAACCCTCTGATAATTTTTGTGGCCCTCCTCTGGAGTCACTCTAACAGACCCAAGTGTGTCTTATACCGGGAGATCCCAGAACTGAACACAGTATTCCAGATGGGGTCTCACCAGAGCAGAATAGAGGGTGAGAATTATCTTCCTTGACCTGCTGCCCACACTTCTTTTGATGCAGACCAAGATATGATTGGCTTTCTGGGCTGCAAGCACACATTGCCAGCTGCTATCCAATTTTTTGTTTGCCAATGTCCCCAAGTCCTCTGCAGGCCTCTGCTCAATCCATTCACCACCTGGTCTGCATTGATACTGGGGATTGGCTGCCTTAACTCAGGTGCAGGACCTTGCACTTGGCTTTGTTGAACTTCATGAGCTCCGCATGGGCCTACTCCTCAAGCTTGTTCAGGTCCCTCTGGGTGGCATCCCATCCCTCTAGCGAATCAACTGTACCACTCAGCTTGGTGTCATCTGTAAGCTTGCTGAGGGTGCATTCAATACCACTGTATGTGGTGAATGAAGATAGTAATAGCATTGGTCCCAGTATAGACGCTTGAGGGACACCACTCATGATTGGTTTCCACTTGGACATTGAGCTATAACTCTTTGTACACAGCCATCCAGCCAGTTCGTTATCCATCTGTCAAACCTGTATCTCTGCAAGTCAGTGGCAAGAAAGTTGGGGGGACCGTATCAAAGGCCTTACAGAAGCCTAGCTTTTAATGTGGTATCATACCTTGAGTTAAGATTGAGTGTTTCCAAAATGTACATGGAAGTCTTTCATCAGCTTTCTTAAAAAGCAGGTTCCTCGTCCACTGAAAGGAGAACCTGAAAAATGCAGTGACTTTTAGAGCTTCACTGTCATGTTACTTAAAAGGTCTTTCCCAATGCATATTTACTGATGTGTTTACTTCAAAACAAACTTACTCTCTTGTAATTCTGTTTCCAGTAGGTGTGTTGAACACTTGGTTACTGACATTTTTTAACATTTTGAACACTGGGAGATGCAATTTCTTTAAAGAAGAAAACATGTAAAGATTAAACGGAAACATGTAAAAATCATCATCTTTCAAATCTCCTCTGTGGGTTCTAAATAGTTTGTTACTCCTCTTCATCTCCTGATGACTTCCTAATTTGTCAGTGTTATTTAAAGTACCCACATTACTCCCGTCTAAACTTGAGTAGAATGCTACCTTTCCAGCAGATGTCAGGGAGATTAAGGTCCCCCAGAAGATTCAGAATCTGTGATACAGAGACTTCCTCAAATTGCTTAAAGACAAACATTTACTGGCAAGTAGCCTGTGTGGAAATGAACACATTCTCTGTCTTCCCAGGGAGTGAGAAGACTGAGATGATGCCTGTTGGTATCAAATGTAAATGGATGCTTTCTTTCTGTAGTAATTAATCAGGAAAGCTAGGAATCAGGAAACACTTTTTTTTTTCCTAGATATGGTACAGTACGTTTTGCCTGTCTTCTGATTCGGAGTATCAAAATGTCTTCAGTATCATAGAATGGTTGAGGTTGGAAGGGACCCAGAGCCATTTGCCCAGGACCGCGTCCAGATCACTCTTAAATGTCTCCAAGGAGAGGGACTCCACGGCCTCTCCGGGCAACCTGTGCCAGTGCTCAGTCACCCTCACAGTGAAATAAGTGTTTCCTGGTATTCAGAGGAAACCTCTTATGTTGCAGTTTGTGCCTGTTGCCTTTGGTCCTATTACTGCGCACCACTGTGAAGAGCCTGGCTCCATCTTTACGCTCTTCCTTCAGGTATTTTTACTCATTGATGAGATCCCTCCTGAGCCTTCTCTTTGCTAGGCTAAAGAGTCCCAGCCCTGTCAGCTGTTCCTTACAGGAGAGATGTTCGTGTCCCTCCATCGTCTTTGTGGCTCTTTGTTGGACTCTATTCTGGTTTTAACTGGGATAGAGTTAGTTTTCTTTCTAATGATGTGGTTGTGTTTCAGATTTGGTATGAAAGGAATGTCAATAACACATATTGTTTTAGTTGTTGCCAGGTGATGTTTATACTATACTTATACTATTCGAGGACTTTTTTCAGCTTCCCATAGGAGCTGGGAAGGAGCATAGACAGAACAATGGAATGGTCAGTGGAATATTCTGTACCATAAATGTCACATTCAGTATATAAACGGGTTTAGCTGTGGGGGCAAGTACTTGTGATCACTGCTTGGAACAGTACTAAATTACTGGGTGGTAATAGTGACTTGTATCTTGTATATTCTTTTACCATTTCTTTCCTTTTCTGATGTTGGCCTATTAAACTGTCTTTATCTCAACGCACAAGTTTGGGGTGGTTTTTTTTTCCTTTCTCATCCTTTTCTCCCTCTACTCCATGCCCTTGTGGGGAAACAGGGAGAACTGCACGAGCAGCTGTGTGATCTTAGCTGCTGGCTGGGATTAAACCATGACAGATTCACTCCAGTATGTCCATGTCTCTACTCAGGACCCCAGAACTGGACACACTACTCCAGGTGTGGCCTCACCAGTGCTGAGCAGAGGTGAAGGAATACTTTGCCTAATGCAGCCCAGGATACTACTTTGTGACAAGGGCACGTTGCTGGCTCCCAGTCAGCTTGGTGTCAGCCAGGACCCCCAGGGCCTTTTCTTTTTCTGCAAAGCTGCTTTTTCGCTGGGTAGTCCCCAGCATAAACTGGTACTATGGGGTTGTTCCTCCCCAGGTAAGGACTTTGCACTTCTTGCTGAACTTCATGATGTTCCTGTCAGCCCATTTCACCAGCCTGTCCAGGTCCCTCTGGATGGCAGCACAACCTTCTGGTGTATCAGCAGCTTCTCACAGTTCTGTGTCATCTGCAAGCTTGCTGATGGGGCAATCTGCCCCATCTTCCAGATCGTTAATGAAGACTTTGCACAGGATTGCCCAGTATTGACCCCTGGGGTACAGCAGCCTCCAGCTAGACTTCACGCCCCTGATGACGACCCTCTGGGCTGTCCATTCAGACAGTTTTCAATCCACCTCACTGTCTGCTTATTCAGCCCATGTATCAACAGCTTCTCTGTGAGCCTCTTGTGGCAGACACTGCCGAAAGCCTTACTGAAGGCCTTGATGATATCCGCAGCTCTCCCCTCATCTACCAAGCCAGTCACTTCATCATATACAGTGACATACCTATGATAAATGGTGTTTATATGCCAGTTTATAAATACAAGTGCAAAATATCCTGAGTCAAACAGTGGCTGAATTCTTGTACCAGTCTTGACGTGGACTGTGACCCTTGAGTGTTTTATTGTTCTCTGATCTTAACAATTTCTCATTTTGCTTTTATGTGTTTATGAAACATTTTGCTACAATATTTCTTACTTTCTCCTCTTATATAAAAATTTTTCTTAAAACTTGAAACTCTTTCAGCTACCTTTAATTTTTGTCAGTATAACAACATTTGTTCTTTTCTAAAAGGTGCTTAAAACAGCATGTGGTTTTGATGGTTTGCCTCTTAAAAAAACCCCAAAACATACTACGAAATGACAGTGTTATATATCTCCACTACATGAGTGCTACTAACAGCCACGTGCTCTGTTCTGTAAAGCTCCTCTAAAGCCTGTTACTCTCTAAATCAGAGTTTTTAATTTTCAAATAAATTGTTTGTGTTTGAATGTTTCAGAAATACCACACTTACAACTTGTTCTCCAGGAGCCTCAGCAGGAAGCTGTGACGGTTGCAGAAAATGCAAAGCAGGTAATGATTAAGCAGATGAAATAGCTAAAACTGAAACAGGTCAAGGACTGGCCTTAAAACAGCTAAGCTGTTATGGCCTTTTTTAACAATCCTCTTTGGTAGGTTATTATTAACTGGATTAATGATGAAAGACAGAAATAGCTTCCAAATACTACTTGTACCGTGTTCTTATCAGACTGTGTTTCCCTTTGCTGGCTGTGTGGAAT
Source organism: Chionis minor (assembly GCA_013398295.1). Lineage (NCBI taxonomy): Eukaryota > Metazoa > Chordata > Aves > Charadriiformes > Chionidae > Chionis > Chionis minor. The sequence continues at coordinate 70,690 of VZSF01010528.1, read as the reverse complement.
TCTTGTGTCCTTCATCCACCCAATCCATATTTGTGCTATTTTATGCCTCTTGTGAGTTAGTTCTTCAGCAAAACCATAGACTGAACTGAGGTGATTCTCAGGAAATACAGTTCCAAAGGCTCAGCTGTCATTATAGGATGCCTTTCAAACCAACCTTATCCATTCCCACTGCCCTGATGGGGATCTGGCAGATTGACTGGAGGAAGTTGAATTATCTTTAAGTGGGAGACAAGTAAACTCTATCCGTGTACTGTTCCACTGTGAACAGCTGCAGGTCCAGTTGCAGTCAGCCTATTGGTGAGAAGAGTGCAGGATTAGATACCTGTTGCTTTGCTTTATACTCAGTTGGAAAGATGGTGGAGATGACTACCTCTGTATATCTGTACTAAGAAATTCTAGAATTGTTTGTTAGCTTAGAGCAAGATCTGGGCTCTTTATAGACTGCTCTACTCTGTTTAACTCTGCCAGCAGGGGGAAGATGATGATGCTGCTACTTTCCTCTCCATCAGAGAATGTTTATATTGTATATATTGCTGTGAATTATTAGGGCAAAAGTTGATATTTGGGATTCATGTTGAAACTGGAGAATGCATTTTGAGTCAGCCCATCCTGCTTGGCTTCAGACCCTTGCATTCCAACTGCCTGTAATTAAAGTGTAAGCTAGTGGATCAACATATGCGCACACACACAATGCAGATGTAAGCCTTTGAACTATTTTCTAGAGTCCCCTTATAGACGGTGGAGATAATGGGTTCTTTAGCATATGATTCACCTGGACCAAAGTGCATGTTGAAAATGGGTCAATGAACCCAGCCCTGGAATTGTCCATTTCAATGTCTTAATTATAGTAAAAAAAAAAATATCTAGCTAAATAGCTTGCATGTAACTATTTACGGGTGGACAGCTATCTCCTGCCATTTGTGCATCTGATCCATGACTTTAGGCCAAAGTGTGCAGATCCAAACCCAGTTCAGGGGTTTGGGTACCAAACTTGGACCACTTATTTGGATGCATGCCATACATTCCATTTCAGTGCTTGGAGCTTGCAAAGGCAAAGTCCTCTAGAACTTGAATCTGGAGGTCATTTCCTTATGATTGTGTGACCTGTTAGTGCCCTGTACTTATGTTCTAGGTAGTTACAGCAAATGTTAATTATGTATTAATGTTAATTCTCCATAGAGGGAGGTCATCCTCCCCCTCTACTCTGCCCTGGTGAGACCACAACTCGAGTCCTGTGTCCAGTGCTGGACTCCACAGTTCCAGAAGGACAGGGAACTGCTGGAGAGGGGACAGTGAAGGGTCACGGAGATGATCAGGGGGCTGGAGCATCTTTCTTATGAGGAAAGGCTGTGGAAGTTGGGTTTTTTTAGTCTGGAGAAGAAAAGATTGAGGGGGGATCTCATCAATGCTTATCAATACTTCAAGGGAGGGTGCCAGGAGGAGGGGGCCAGTCTTTTTTCAGTGGTGCCCAGTGACGGGACAAGGGGCAATGGGTATAAACTTGAATATAGGAAGTTCCATCTGAACATGAGGAGGCATTTATTTCCTTTGAGGGTGGCAGAGCCCTGGCACAGGCTGCCCAGAGAGGTGGTGGAGTCTCCCACTCTGGAGACATTCAAAGCCCACCTGGATGCCATCCTGTGCCACCTGCTCTGGGTAGACCTGTTCTGGTAGGGAGTTTGGACCAGATGATCTCTAGAGGTCTCTTCCAGCCCCTAACATTCTGTGATTTGTGAACACTTAATTTTTAGTTTTTTTCCCAGTCTTTCCATTGTTGGGTTGGCATTTTTTTACTTTTTTTGGGGGTGGGAGAGAGTAGCTTTTCTTAGAGACACTTTAGTTAGTTCTGACTCATAGTCTTCTTGTGCTCTAGTTCAAACATTTTCCCACAGAAGTAGTACGAATGGTGCCAATTGTTTGTTGTGGTGAAAGACAACATGTGTTGGGAACTAGCCAGAAATATTGCCATTCATTGTAGGTGCATATTAATTTATAAGTGGACATTTCAGAATGAAGAAATTAGTAGACGAGTCTTAGTTGTTGCATGGACGTCAACAGCAAGCTAAGCAATTTCCTGGGCTTTATCCAGCATCTTTGTGTGGACCAAAAGCGTTTGTGTCTGTGAAACGGCAAAATCTCCTCTCTCTTTCCAGTGTGTTCCATCACCTTCAACAGTCAGGTTTTGTCCTGTCTGACAAAGAAGTGGGAGACACATAGCAGTGAATAGATACTTATGGGGTGGTTTGTGCGTCTGTGTGGTGGAGGCCAGTGCAGCTTTGCTGGGAAGACTGCATGCTCTTTATCTGCTGGAGTGGTGAGGCATACAGTGACAAGCACATGACTTCACACCTTCTCTGCTGGGGTAGTTCAGTGGAAGGTTATGACTGTATTGTTAGTCCCTTTGAAGCAGTGAAGACAGAAGAGGAAGCATCTCAAGGTGGGAAGGAAGTTATTAGAATCATTGCATTCATTGATATCCTAATCTGCTGAGATATGTCCTAGTCTCTTTCTTGGCATCAAAACCAATCTACCTTTTTTAAAACTTATTTTCATTAGGCATCAGAGTTGCGTCTAAAGTTGGGACTGGTAGTTTTTACTTAAAGCTTGGTAGAGCGGCAGGCAGCTAAGATAGCTGTTTTCTAATGCAAAGATCATGGCCAAAACTAAGTATTTTTCATTCAATAGAGTAAGAATGTTGGACCTGAGGTGAAATTGCAAGACTTGCAGACTCTGGAAGCTCCAGCCTCCTATATAGACTGCTCTTCTACTTCTACAGGTGAGGACACAGAATAAGGCATGTAAGAAGAATATTGTGGAAATTTGAGAAGTTTCAGGGACAAATCTAAGGTGCTTTGGAAAGAGGAGCTTTGAGGTCAGAATCTAAAGATGTACAGGGGATAGAAAAGATGCACATGAGGTAGAAGAGAGCATTCTAATGTGGGAAGGATAGGATATATCAGAAGAGAAGAAAGCAGTAGTTCTTAAAGTGAGAAAGGGTGAAGGGTCTGAAGGGAGAGTGTGTTTTTTTAGATGAAACGGCTGATGTGTAAGGCACAGAAGAGAATTAAGAAAAGATGAAGAATTGGGTTCCTCTCTCCAAGCTAGTAAGTTTCTTTTTGTGTCTGGAATTACCACCACCACCCCTGCCCCTAAATGATTACCAAAAAAAAAATCACCAAACTTTTACCTAGTTCACTTGTCTCTGCATCTTCATTCTTCTGTAGAAGTTGGATATAGTGTAGATGTAGGTGATGCCAGCATGCAGCAAATGCAGGAGGTTTTACGTGTGCACAGCTATTGGGGATATCTGTGTGCAATGCATAGCCTCAAACTTCTTCTCACGTCAGAAACTAGAGAAGCTCCAGTCCTCCACTTCCACTATGGTTTCTCCACTTACCTACTGACTTTACATGCAACTTGTTATGCTGATGGTGATGTGTAACCTTCTATCACTAGGTGTGTCAGGAGAGCTGGTGAATTTTGAAGTGCAGAAGCCTTTTGATGACACTTTGGTGTGCCCTGAGGTACAAATTTAGTCTTGAACTCTCTTCCTCTCAGTATTGTATGCATATGTGGATGTGAAAATGTTAATTTAGTTTTAAAGCCCCGAAGAGTTGGGTTTTTAGCATGCAGTAACTTAAAGTGGTTGTTGCAACGCTGCCATAGGCTTTAAGAGATAGCTTTTCTTTAATGGTTCCCCATAAATTTTTTTCTGCCCTCCAAACTGATGAACGGACAGCCTTTACAACACCAAGAGGTTGACTTGGCTGTTGATCCATGCTTTCTGGGAAGGATTTGTGATTGCTTTTCTTCTGCAATCTGTGTTTGGGGGTGGGAGGAAACCTTAAGAATAGTTTCTTGGAAAAAGCCAAGCACTTTGGTCCAGATGCTTTGTCTAGTGTTCTCACTTTGGAGATGGACACAGACTGGAATATAGGCTTCTATGCTGTTTCTTTGCCATGTCAAATAGGCAGATAGCATAGGGGACAAAACATCCTCGTTCGGAGACTATTATTGATAGGATGCCAGGAAAATGTGGCTGGCTAAGTACACTGGAGGGCTTGTGGGAATCACAGGAGAACTGAAACACTTCAGAATCATGCTATCTTGTAATCATGAGAGAATGGGAAATAAGGGAATACGAAGTTACGTTTATGGTCTAATCCTAAAGCCAGAATCTTTCATGCTGCAACTTCAGAAACTGAAATGAACAGAAATGACTTGAGAAGTCATCCTGTTATTAGTGAGGCTGTTGGTTATTGCAATACCCAGGTCAAGAAAGGGTGCCCCTAAACTACAAAATGTGGAAAGCAGATACTTACAAAAGGGACTCTTTCACAGGATTCAAAGGAAAACTGAAACCTGTTATTTTATTTTAGGCAAAAACAGATGGCTTTCCCAATAGAAGAGTGCAGTTTACCGAGGAAAGTTGTCCGCCTGGAATTCTAGAATATCTTGCTGCAGAGAAAACGAAAGAGCTTTCAGTTTTGCTGCTGGAATTGAAAGAAGCCCAAGAAGAAATAACTTTCCTGAAAAGGCAGCTGAAGGGCCCAAATGGCCCAATTTCAACAGGTAACCAAACAGGAGAAGCAGCTAACCAGCTGGAAGATAATTCCCAGATACAGTTGCTTGAGAGGGAAGAGCAAAAGGCCTCAGATGAACAAAATGAGTTGGGCATTAGCTCATTACCGAGAGAAATGCAGCAAACTGATGTGCTTCAGGAAAACAAAATTGATCTTCAAGAAGTGCCCCGGGGGAGCACCGTCTCCTGCAGAGGGGAGATGGAGGCAATGCAAGAAGTCTGTACAGCAGATACAGAGCCTGACACCTCTCAATCTCAAGAACTGATCAAGTTACAAACCCAAATTATGGAACTACAAATAATTCTGCAGAAATCAGAAGAATCTTATAAGAAAGACCTAGGAGAAAAAGGTGCAGAAATAAATAGGCTAAACCAGTTGGCTGAGGAATACAGAAAACAAATTGAGGATTCTGACAGAGCATTTTGTGTGTTATCTGAAGAACGAGATCATCTCCTGTCTCAGATGAAGGAACTTTCTACCATAACAGAACTGAAAGAGCAAGTGAAGCAACTTGAGGAAAATCTTTCTCTTTCAGAAAAGCAGAGACTGTCAGACAGTCAAAGCATTCTTCTGAGAGAACAAATACAGAGCCTTAAAAATGAATTTAAATCCAAGGAGATAAAAATTGAAGCTTTGCAAAAAGACTTGGATGAAGCGCAGCTTCAGCTTTCTGACCAGGACATGCAACTGAAAGATCTGAGAAGCCAGATGAAGAAGAAGGAATGTGAAGTACTTGATCTTGAACAATTTCTGAGGAAGAATACAGCTGAGATAGAAGAACTTTCCCAAAACTTAGCCTCAAAGGGACACGAAGCAGCAAGCCTAGAACAGCTAGTTGCTGAACACACCAGGTCTATAGACAGCCTGCAACAAATCTTGCGGGAGAAAGACCAACAGATGACAGAGATCAGTGTCAGCATGTCTGAAAAAATAGTCCTGCTGAATGAAGAGAAATTTTCTCTAGAAAATGAGCTGAAGAGTCTTAAAGAGCAAACAAGTCTATTATTAAAAACCCAGGAAGAAAAAGACGAAAACATAGTAGCAAAAGATAGCTGTCTGAAATGCGTGGAATCTGAGCAGCAGTATGAGACAGAGGCAGCATGTAAAGAAAGTGAGGTATTAGTAAATAAACTTGAACTTCTGAAAAAAGAAAATGAGCAAATAAAGCGGAAGCTGCAAGCAGCACTTGTTAACAGGAAGGAGCTTCTTAAAAAGGTTAGCAAATTGGAGAACGAATTAGTACAATTGAGAAGAGAACAGGAATCAGAAACCTCAGTGGCTCAAGAAGCTGAAGGGGAAGAAAATACGAAAAGTGTGATAAGCAGAGAAGTGAATCTTGAAAGCCAGCCCAGTGAAGAGTATCTAATTCAGCTGCTTTCTGAAAAGGAATTCGAGTTGCAGAGCATCCGGAAGGACCTGCTGGATAAAGAAACTACTGAAGCACAGTTGCAGGCAGTGATTGAGGAAATGAGGAGTAGCTTGCAAGGTATGACAAATGTTGTTTCAACTAAAGAAGAAATCATGGAGAGTCAGGCAATTGCTGACAAAGTAACTGAAACCAGTAAAAGCCCAAAAGATGATGAAGAAAATGAAAAAAATATTTCAGTGGCTTCAAATCTTGAAGAAAACCAAAAGTCTGCTTTGAAAGAGAGGATTTCAGCTCTTGAACAAGAAAAAGAACAACTTCAGAAAAAACTTCAGGAAGCCCTGGTATCTCGCAAAGACACTATAAAAAAGGCTCAAGAAAAAGACAGGCATCACAGAGAACAGCTGAAACAGCAGAAAGATGAATACAACATCCTACAAGAACAATTTGATAAGCAAAGCAAAGAGAAGGAGAGCATCCAAGCTCAGCTCAGACAACTTCAAGAACAGAAAGGATCAACAGAGAGTGTTCTCGGGAATCAAGGTGGGTTGGATTCTTCAGGCATGGAAGCAGAAAATACAACAAATTACAAGCTTGTACAAGTTGCAGATGTTTCTGGGGAAGATTTCAAGAAAAAACTTGAAAAATTGCAGATGGAGAAAGAGGAATTGGAATATAATGTTAGCCATATGCAAAGTGAAATTGCTTGTAAATCAGAATTAGTCTTGCATTTGCAAGAGCACATAGCACAGTTGTTTCAGGAGATAGAAGTGCTGAAGAGAACCTCTGACCAAGATAAAGCTAAAGCATCAAGTCTTCAGACAGAATTGCAGGAGAGTCAAGCAAAATTTTCTAGAGAGGGCAGTCTGGAAGACCTGAAAACACTTATGCGTCAGAAAGATGAAGAAATGGAATTCCTTAACTTGCAGTTAAGGGAGAAAAGTGAAGCTCTCAATAATGTGCAGGCACAGTTGCTGGAAAAAGAGGATTCAGTCAGGAGACTATGTAGTCAGCTAGAAACTCAAGCTCAGGTACATGAGGAACAAAGCAAGCGACTGCAAACAGAGTTGCTTGAAATTCAGGAGAAGCAAGATGATGGTGCAGAAGCAGCTAAACAGAAGAATCAAATGCAGAGGAAGTTGCAAGCTGCACTTATCTCTAGAAAAGAGGCACTAAAGGAGAGCAAATCTTTAAAAGAGGAGCTGGCTAATGCTAAAACTACTATTGAAAATCTTTATGTCAAGTTGACAAATACGGAAAGCCAAATACGTGGCCATGTTAAAGAAACAGATACTTTAACAGAAAAGTTAGCAGGCCTCACTGAAGAGCGAGAAAAACTTATTGCAGAAGTTGATAGAGTACTTAGAGAAAATCAGAATCTTGATGGATGCTGTAAAAACCTGACATTTACTGTAGATAGAGTTGTTCTAGAGAAGGAGAAGCTGGAGAAGGAGATGGAATCCTTGAAATGCTTTCAGGCTGCTGAGAGTTCCGAGTGGCATGAGAAATACAGGGAGCTTCAGAAAGAATATGAAACTCTCCTGCAGTCATATGAGAATGTGAGTAATGAGGCTGAGCGGATTCAGCGTGTTTTGGAAACTGTTAGGCAGGAAAAACAGGAAATCTTCATTAAGCTGAAAAGTGCTGAAGCAAAAAAAGAGGAAACAGATAAGCAGCTACAGGAAGCTGGACAGGAAATTGATGGAATGAAGGAGAAAATGAGGAAATTTGCAAAATCAAAGCAACAAAAGATCCTGGAACTAGAGGAGGAGAATGAGAAGCTTAGAGCAGAGATGCATTTTACAGATGGAGAGCTACACAGGACTGGAGATGTCTTTACAAATACTAGTCTGAAAGAAGATCTGGAGAGCTCTAGGAGGGATTACCAGTCTCTTTCTACTCAGCTGGAGACCGTAATGGCTGAAAAGGAGTCTCTTAATCAAGAGATCACAGACTTAAAGTGTAATTTGCAGTTAACAGAATCTAAGTTGAAGGAAAGCAGAGAACTGTTAGACAAGTATGTTGCTCAGGAGACAACAGGGGAAGAAACAAATCAGGCAGTTGCCACACCACCACCAATGGAGAGGACTGAAAATCAAGTGGACATAAGTTTTAGAACAGAGTCTTCTACTGCAGAGCTGGAACAAAAAGCATTTGAAGATGGTAGCCCTTGTGAAGGTCTTGGTACCTACATACAGCAGATAGCTGAGCTCACAGAGCGAATCACAGAACTGGAAGATAATAGGAGGACTTCAGAGCAGCAGCTGGGTGATGTCCGCACGTGTGTTGAGACTTTAGCAGATGAGAAAAGGGCTTTAGAGGCCCAAATGGAAGAGAAAGTCCATGAATTGAATGCTCTTCAGGACACGGTAGCAAAGATGGAACAAACAGTTCAAAAAACCAAAGATGACCTTGTCAGAATGACAGAACTGAAGGACATGCTAGAGGTTGAGAAGGATGATTTGGAAGAAAGGCTCATGAATCAGCTGGCAGAACTTAATGGGAGTATTGGTAACTATCAGCAAGTTGCAATGGACTTCCAGATTGAAAATGAGCAACTGAAACATGAGCTTCAGAGTTTGCAGAGAATGATGCATGAACTGGAGGAGGAGAAATGTCAGATGGTGAAGGAGAAAAGTGAAGCAAGTTCAGAAAAGCAAAAGGAATTTGTAGAAAAGCTAAAATGCAGTTGGAGGGGAGACAGCAGCACACATGTAAAAGAGCTTCAAGAACTGCTGAAGCAGAAACAGCAGGAGATTAAGCAGCTGCAGAAGGACTGTATTAAAAGCCAGGAAAAGAACAGTAGTTTAGAAAGAACTGTTAAAGCTCTGGAATTTGTGCGGAGTGAGTCTCAGAAAGAGGTAGAAGCAGCCAAAGAGACTTTAGCTAAAGCAGTTGAAGACACCAAGAAAGCCCAAACAGAGCTTGCTCTCTGCAGAGTAGTACTGGATGACACCCAGAGTGAGGCAGCAAGGGTTCTAGCAGAGAGTGTCAAAGTGAAAGAAGAGTTGCAGGCAAACAAAGAGAATGTTAAAATTCAAATGAAGAAAAAAGATGAGGACTTTGAGAGAAGACTGGAACAGGAAAAAGACAAGCACTCAAAGGAAATTAAAAACATGGAAGAAAAGCTGGCAACTTTGCAGAAGGAGAAAGACTCTATGGAAACAACTGTTGGTGATCTTCAAGACTCCTTGAAGACAAAGGATCAAGAAACCAAGCAACTGGAAGGCAGTCTAAACAAAACACTAGCCCAGCTTGCAGCCTTCACCAGGACCATGTCTTCCCTTCAGGATGACAGGGATAGAGTGATAGATGAATCAAAAACATGGGAGAAGAAATTCACTGAAACTATTCAAAAGAAGGAGGAGGAAATACGTTCAAAAGAGGAAGCTTGTCTTGTGCTAAAGGACCAGGTGAAGCAGTTGACCATACATGTGGAAGAACTTCAGACTCAAATATCCAGGTAAAAGAAGGCATGATTTAGCTGGTATTCTTGTATTTCCTTTTGACAAGGCAGCAGGCAGAGGTGAGGTAGGATTCCCCTTTCCTTTTGCAGTATACCAGAAAGAACGAATTTTGAGTTTGTAAATATGCTAAATGTGACATGTGATTGGCAAAACTAATGAATGGCTGAGACAGAGAGCAGAATTAGTCTTCCTAATAAAGCCATAAACATAAGGCTCATCCTCTGGATCGCTTACATTTGGATCTATTCTCTGCAACAAGCAGTAGCCATATGAGTACTATCTAGAGTCTTTATTAATCCAAAATGTGAAATAAATTCTTTTGCATAGAGTTGTTGTGTTCAGAGATTAAACTTTGGAGGTCCAGTGAGCATTGGGATATGTAATTCCAGTTTAATCCCAAAAGAGATTTTGAGGGAAAGATGAAGCTATGAAAATGTACCAAAATGTACCTCTGGGAATTTTCAAAATTCAAAATCAAATTATTCTTATCTGAGTAAAATTGTTCTCTGTAAGGTTTGTGATCAAAATGCTACATCTTTGCATGCCTGATCATGAAATGAATATCAAGCATATGAGAACAGCGATTTAATTTTTTTTTTTTTGTTAGCTACAATGGATGAGAAAAGTATTTTAGTGAAAGGAGATGATAACATTCAATGTTTAACCTCCTCCATTATTTCAATATTGACGTAAAGATTTATCTCACTGGACAACATTTAAAAAATATTCCCCCAGCACCACCCCCTTCAGACAGTAGTGCAGTCAGAGCTTTAAAAGCTGCCTTGAATTTTAAATTGAGGGAAAACTAATCATCTGGATATTTCCAGCTTGCTTTCTTAAAGTAAAACTAATTTTGTACCTTTTCTATTCTCTGTTTTAAGGCTGGAATGTAACAAGAAAGACTGGGAGTCTGAATCCAGGAAGGAGATTCAGCATCATCAAAAGACATGTGAAATGTTGCAGGAGGAAAAAAAGGAGCTTTTGAGTCAGCTTGAAGGATCTCAGAACCTATACAGCAAGTCTCAGAATGAACAGCAGAAGCTGGAGTCAGAAATCAGCAGCCTGAGAGCCCAGATTACGGATTTACAGAACTCCTTCACCACATGTGAGTTGGCCAGAGAAGAGCTGGGGAACATGGTCAAGCAACAAGAGACTAGCATCCAGAATTTTAAACTCAGCTGTGAACAGCTTGAGGCTGATCTGCAAGCTTCCAAGGACCTAACAAATAAGCTGCATGAAGAAACTAGTGCCAAGGATCAAAAGATTGTTAGTTTGCTGTCTGCCAAGGAAGAAGCAGTTATGGCTGCTCTATCTGAATTACAACAGCAACATTCAGAAGAGATGAAAGAGTTGGAACATAAGCTAAGTGAGGAGGAAGAAGATAAAAAAGCCTTGGAAAATGAGAAGAACAAATTTCGTGACAAACTTGATCATCTCACTGAAAAGATGAAGATAAGCAGAGAAGAAAGTAAGCAGCAGAAGGCACAACTGGACTCCTTCACCAAGTCTATGTCATCTCTGCAAGATGACAGAGACCGCATACTGAGAGACTACAAGCAACTTGAGGAACGTCATCTTGCTATAATCTTGGAAAAAGACGAGGTAATTCAAGAGGCTGCTGCTGAAAACAATAAGCTCAAAGAAGAAATCAGAAGTTTTCATAGCCGAATGGATGACCTCAACTCTGAGAATGCCAAGCTGAATGCAGAGTTGGTGCGTTATAGGGAAGACCTGAACCAACTGATTTCAATAAAGGACTCCCAACAGAAACAGCTTCTCAAAACACAGCTTCAGCAGATCCAAACTCTGGAAAAGGAGAAGGCAATCATAGAAACACAGCTGAAAGAGTCTGAGCACACTCAGGATGATCTCAGGAAGTGCATGGAAGCCTTGAGACAGGATAAAGTCAGTATGTCTCAAGAGATTGAAACACTTACATCTTCTCTGTCTCGGGTGCAGAGTGAGATGACAGCATTACGTGAGGGGGGTCCTGTCATAGAGTGTCAAGCGCAACTGAAGGCCCGAGAGGAAGAGGCACAAGAACTGAGTCATAAGCTTTCCCTCTCACAGAAAAGGATAACAGAACTTGAGGGGGAACTGGTATGTGTTCAAAGAGATGCAGCCAAGAGAGTGGGAGAAGCTGAGGACAGGCTTCAAAAGGAATTAAAGCACCTACATCATGATGCAGGGATAATGAGGAATGAAACAGAAACAGCAGAAGAGAGAGTGGCAGAGTTGGCACGGGACTTGATGGAAATGGAACAGAAATTTCTTGCAGTCACAGATGAAAACAAAGATCTCAGAGCTCAAATTCAGTCTTTTGGGAAGTCCATGAGCTCTCTTCAGGATAGCCGGGACCACGCCAATGAAGAGCTTCATGTTTTGAAACAGAAATACTCTGCAGATTTAGAGGAACAAAAGAATCTAGTGCAGAATCTCCAGAAACAGATGGTTCAGCTACAAGAGGAGCAACATTCCACTGCCAGGGACCGAGATACAGTGAGGTCTGAGCTGACAGAACTGCAGAAAGCCACTGATGAAAGAGGTCTCTTGTCACAGATTGAGAAACTTAATCAGAAGCTCAGAGCCAAAGATGGTGAGCTTCTCCATTTGTCTTCGGAACTGGAAGGCTCTTCAAACCAAGTAAAATCTTTCTCCAAGGCTATGGCAAGCCTGCAGAATGAGCGAGACCGTCTGCTGAATGAATTGGGCAAAACGCGTAAGACTGAAGAATTGAATCAACAAGCAGAAGGGAGCACTTCCACCACTCCCTCAGAAGTGCAGAGTCTTAAGAAGGCACTGTCCTCCTTGCAGAATGACAGAGACAGAGTAGTAAGTCCTTGTTCTCCCTTCCTGCTCTTACTTAAAGTCCCATAGGAAATTTGGATCTTCAGATCTTAAAATTCAGCACACTTAGATCTGGTATTTGCAATGTGAAACACAGATCTTTGTCTTCACAGAATCACAGAATAGTTGAGGTTGGAAGGGACTTCTGGAGATCTTCTGGTACAGCCCCCTGCTCAAATAGTGTCAGCTGGAATAGGTTGCCCAAGGACAGTGTCCAGTCGGATTTTGAATATCTGCATTGGTGGATGTTCCACAACTTCTCTGGGCATCCTGTTTTTTCATGTATCTGGAAACAGTTTCCAGAATTAGTTGTTCTGTCACTTTCCCAGGGGTGGAGATAAGGCTGACCAGCTTGCACTTCCCCAGTTCCCCCTTCCTGTAGGTAGGGATGACATTTGCTTTCGTCCAGTCTTCAGGAACCGCTTCCAGTCACCATGACCTTTTAAAGGTAATTGAGTTGCCTCCCAATGATCTTAGCACTTGTGGGCCTGCTGCATTGGATCCCATGGATTTAGTGTGTGCCATCTATGTTATCTTCTCTGACATATGGAAGCTGTGATTGCATTGTTAACTTTGCAGGGTGGTTTCTCTGGTTAGCTTGATTTAAATATGGAATCATAGAAATAAGATATGGGTTCCCAGTTAACCTGCTTAGTCCACATCTATGGAAACCCGTGCATTTGATTTGTCTTACATTTCTAGAAGAGACTAGAGCAAAGACTCAGGCCTGTTTCTCCTCTTGGCAGCTGATTGTCGAGACAGATACAAGGCATTGCAGCTTGATTTTTGACATCCTTGCTTGCATACTTAATGTGCCTGTGCTTGTACAGTCTCTGGCACAGTGCGGCTCGGCAAGTTTGATAGTTCTAGCTGCCGGTCAGATGACAGGCTTTTACAATCATTTTCCACTGTCACTTAGTCTGTCTTAGTTTTCCCTTCTGTTAATTCACAACAGAGTTTGTGATACTCTCTAAAACACATTTTCCTTCTTGTCCATTTTTTATCTTAGTTATTTGTAGATTTATGTCTCCTCTACTGCTGCTTTGTTGAACTTGCATATCTCTGTAGCGCTGCTAATACTAAGATAGATCCTTGGTAGAGGGGGTCTCCTGACTCGTTAAGTACTTCCCTGTCTCCAGATCACATCGTCTTGTCTTTGAAAACTGATTACAGTGATGGATGTGTAATGACAACTTATTTCTAATTCCAGTCTGAGTAGGGTTTCAGAAGAATTTTAGTTCCTCGGTTCCCTGGTTTACAGTACATACGAGCTTCAGGAGTTACTCTTAACCAGCTCCTTCTGTCTCACTTCTTTCAAATAAGGGAATTAACATTGAAGTCTGAGGTCTTTTTGTTAACGTATGTCAAATCTTCATGGAAGGTCTCAAAACTCGCTACTTATTAACAATACAATTCTCTGATGTTTTTTTCTGAGTAGTTTTTAGAAGACTGCTGTAATCACTGATTCTATTTCTAGTTTCTGTGTTATCTGCATGTGACTTTTTTTCGTACAGATACCACAGTGAGAAATGCTCTTGAACCCTTATAAGTAATAAACCTAGCTGGTTGCACAGTTGTCACACATTCTGATGTTTCCCTTTAATTAAAGGTAAGAGAGCTGAAGAATCTGCAGCAGCAGTACATACTAGTCGGGGTAGAATCAGCTGAAAATTCTCGCTTAAAAGCACAGCTACGGGAATATCAGCAAGCCGCAGATAAACAGCACCGTCTCCAAGAACAGCTGAAGCAAGAAAGTGTTTCCTACCAGCAGGAGCTCCGGCAGCTTAGGTGAGAATTGCCTATTTTCTCACTCCCTCAGAGATGCAAACGTGCTGTTTCTTTCATTCAAAGAGCAATTGAGGAGAGAAGGCAAAGAAAGCATAGAGCACCTCAGCCTTACCTGTGCCAGACCTCACTAAATCACTTTGTCCTGTTCAGGAGTGGACACAACTTTTCCTTTTTCAGCTTTTGCCTCAGACCTAGGGTGAAGGATTACAGCCCAACATATTGGGAGGAAATGCTGGTGTGAAATAGATCAATGACCTTTTAATTTTTATTTCCTTCATCCAGAGGTGACCAATGTTATCTGTTTGAGAGGAAACTTAAGCTGTTTCTTGTATTGGAGCTTATGTATACAATTGCAAACCCTTCCATTCCAAGCTGCTGATGAACACCCTTTATTATCCCCTGATATCATTGTTTAGAAACTACTAATTTTGTATTACTGTCTAATCCTGTGTTTCACTTGGTTTATGTCTTCTGTTTTTAAAATAATCTGTAATTCAAGCCTAGAAAACTGTCATCTCCAACTGGACTAAAACTAGTCAGACAAATATGCTCTGTTTCAAAAATGGAGAAAAAGTCCTTTCAGGTACTTCAGAGATTCATCTAAGAATGACTAAACCTGGAGTGAAAGGGGTGGGTTGTTTTGGGGAAAGTTCATAGAGAGTTTGGGTGGGAAGGGACCTTTTAAAGGTCAACTACTCCAACCCCCACACAATGATAAGCAGGGACATCTTCAACTAGATCAGTTTGCTCAGAACCCCATCCAACTGGACCTCGAATGTTTCCAGGGTTGGGGCATCTACTACCTCTGTGGGCAATCTGGACCAGTGTTTTGCCATCTTCATTGTAAAAAATTTCTTCCTTATATCTAGTCTAAATCTGCCCTCTTCTAGGGGTCGATTTTTTTACGCTCAAAACCATTACTCCTTGTCCTATGGCAACAGGCCCTGCTAAAAAGCTTGTCCTTATCTTTACTGTAGGCCCCCTTTAAGTATACTGAAAGGCCACTATAGGGGCTCCTTGGAGCCTTCTCCTCCAGGCTGAACAACCCCAGCTCATCTAGTTCCAACCCCTCTGCCATGAGCAGGGACACCTCCCGCTAGATCAGGTTGTTCAAAGCCCCGTCCAGCCTGGCCTTGAACAGCCCCAGGGATGGGGCATCCACAACTTCCCTGGGCAGCCAGGGTTCCAGTGCTTCACCACGCCCAGAGTGAAGCATTTCTTCCTGGTATCTAATTTAAATCTCCCCTCTTCCAGTTTGAAGGCATTACACCTCGTTCTATCACTGCATGTCCCTGTAAAAAGTCCCGCTCCAGCTTTCTTGTTAGGCCCCCTTCAGATACTGGAAAGCTGCTGTAAGGTCTTCCTAGAGCTTTCTCTTCTCCAGGCTGAACAACCCTAATTCTGTCAGCCTGTCCTCATAGCAGAAGTGCTCCAGCCCTCAGATCGTCTTTGTGGCCCTCCTCTGGCCATGCTCCAACAGGTCCATGTCCTTCTTATGCTTGGGGCTCCAGAGCTGGACGCAGTACTCCAGGTGGGGTCTCACCAAAGTGGAGTAGAGGCAGAGGATCACCTCCCTTGACCTGCCGTGCTTCTTTAGATGCAGCCCAGGATGTGGTTGGGTTTCTGGGCTGAGAGCACACATTGCTGTGTCATGTTGAGCTACTCATCTACCAACAACCCCAAGTCTTTCTCTGCAGGGCTGCTGTCAGTCTATTCTCCGCCCGACTTGTATTTGTGCGTGGATGACATCCATAGTTCTTCTTTGTCCCCTAATGTAGACAATCCATCATAGAAGGCCAGTAGGTTGGTCAGGCAGGAATTGCTCCTGGTGGAGCCATGCTGGCTGTGTCAGATCACCTCCCTGTCCTCCCCATGCCTTAGCATAGCTTCTAGGAGGATCTGCTCCATGATCTTCCCAGGCACAGAGGTGAGGCTGACAGGTTGGTAGTTGCGAGGGTCCTTCTTTCTACCCTTTTTAAAAGTGGGTAGAATATTTCCCTTTTGCCAGTCACCAGCAACTTCACCTGAGTGCCATGACTTTCAAATATCATGGAGAGTGGCTTGGCAACATCAGCCAATTCCCTCAGGACTCTGCGATGCGTCTTATTAGGTCCCAGAGACTTCTGTATGTTCAGGTTCCTCAGGCGATTACGAACCTGATGTTCTCTTACAGTGGGAGGGACTTTGCTCCCCCAGGCCCTGTCTTGTGGTGCATCCACTAAAGAGGTGTGGGGAGAGAGGTTGCCAGTGAAGACAGAGTAGAATGTGGGGAGAGAGGTTGCCAGCGAAGACAGAGTAGAATGCGGGGAGAGAGGTTGCCAGCGAAGACAGAGTAGAAAAAAACTTGTGGAGTCCCTCAGCCTTTTTCTCATCCGTTGTTACCAGTTTGCCAGTTTTGCTCATTAGAGAACTACACTTTATTTGACCTTCCTTTTCTGGCTGACATACCAGTAGAAGCCCTTATTATTCTTCGTGTTCCTTGCCAAGTTCAGCTCCATCCATGCCTTGGCCTTCCTGACCCCATCCCTGCACAACCAGGCAGTGTCCCTATGCTCTTCCCAGGACACCTGTCCCTGTTTCCACTGCCTGTGCGTTTCCTTATTGCCCTTTAGTTTGACCATCAGGTCTCAATGTATGGCTTATCTTTGTCCACAGTGATATAAAAAACTTGTAGTGCTCCCTCCCCCTCTCTCTGCCCCCAATCTGACCCTCAAACTAACACTTCAGATCTCGTACAGTTTGAAGCAGCTTACAAATGTTATTTGTCTCCTGATAAAAGAAAAGGAGACTTATTTCCTGTCTACCTTTCTACAGTGTAAATGGAGCTAAGGCCTCAATTTGCATGTTGGGATCAATGCTATGATTCTGGTGCGTATTTGCCTGAGGCAGTGATAATGTTATGATGACAAGTGGCGTTGTCCATGGCTTGCTTGACAAAACTCTCTGTACAGCAAGATCAAAACAATGTCCAGGAATACTAAAAGTGTGAGCGTTGAACAATCTGCAGTGTTGAGCCTAATACAGAATGCTTCCTTAAACCTGCTTTGAAGGTTTCTCTACTTAAGTGTGCGTTTTTGTTTCGGTTTAGTTATCAAACTTGTTTTCTGGCCTGGGGTAATGATAGGAAATAGAATCATCCTTGGCTCATTCGGAGCTGGACACCTGGATATCATAAGTGATACTGGTAATTTCCTTTGTGTTGTACTGGGCAGACAAGAGAAAACTACCTGGGAAAAGCAGAACAGCAGCATAAAGGAGCAATACCTGATGGTCATAGCTGAAAAAGAAAAGCAACTGAGCCATTTACAAAGGATCACGCAAGAAATGAGACTGCCCCTCAGCAAGTCTCAGATTGTAGAGGAGCAGTACCAAACGAAGGTGGGTGGAAATACACGGATTCTTTATTGCATGGAAATGTGAGGTTTGATGTTCAGCCGAAGTACTATGTGTTGCTTGTATTCAGCTCATACAGACTTCAGTATCGGATTTTGTTGTGTGGCCTCCAAGGACTATGCCAACAATGTGACCTGGATCATTGAAAACCTTTAGAAAACTCTGGCATACCCTTATGTGTTCTTCCCTTAGTTCATGGTTCCTAATGTTTCAAGAAAAAAAGACATGGGGCTTCTTAGGCACCTTAGGTTTTTCGAAGCAGTACAGAACTTCTCTGGTCTTTCTTTCTGGCTATTTTAGAATTGATTCTTGCACTGTGTTTGAATCTAAGATCTTTGGGTTTAGCTCTCTGTTTAATGTCACATTCTAATTTTTAAGTGTCCCATTGAATTTTTAATGCTTTTTTTATAGTGACAGGGATCTACAATCCTGACTCAAGCCCAGAGAGGCTGAGGATTGAACATTGCACTTTCGTTGCACTTTCTGCCTTCTTTCCCCTGTATCACAGTCCTAAAAGTAGAGTGGAATATGTTGAGTATTTTGCTTGGTCTAGGGAAGGATGCTTGCCTGCTGCATATACAGTACCATTGCATTATAAGCAAGAAAAGAACTCTCCTGCCTTAATTTGTAATGTTCCAGTGAGAAGCTTTTATGTCAGTGGAAGAGCGAGGAAATCTCCCTTTATCCCTTTGACACACACACGCATTTATGCAAAGAAAAAGCTAGAACAGTGCACATGTGATACTTTCCAGGAGAATGCTTCAATGCTAACCTTCTTCTAGTCTGTGTTGACTGAGAGCAGTGTGGACGTTGCTTTGCTTTTTTGATTGATTTTCTTGTTCTCATTCATATACTTTTTTCCCCTTCCTGTATTGTGGACAGCTTTAAGACAACTTTTGAGGAAGACCCAGGTATGTACAAATTCAGTGATCTTTCCTAATTGTTTGGATTTTTGGATAGCTTTTAGGATATTTCTGTTTATTCCCCATTTGTTGTTCTGCTTGAGCAGATCAAGTTCCATGCCTAGGAATTATGTTGGGCTTTGACCTTGGAATACTAAGCAGATAGGACTAATATGAGAGTGGGTTGTCACGTGTGCAGTGTGTTTTTCATTGTTCTTTCCCTGGCAGATTTCTTCAGAAGTTCTGAGAGGGGACTTTTCAAGCCTAGAAACAGAGACAAAACATCTCCAGGCCCAGCTAAGCGACAGCCTGAAAGAACTGCACCAAAAAGAGCTCAGAATTCAGCAGTTAAACAGCAAGGTACAGATTATGTCTTACACTTGTTTGCAGAGTCTGGGATGAGGAATGTGGGGAAGAGGGTAGGCCTGAACAGGGCTCAGGGAGCAGGAATGAATCTTTCTGTTCTTGTGGGCATTTAGTGAAGTAACCCAAAATCAGAAATATTAGTTAGAAGAGACCTGATTATCTAGTACATCCTTCTGCTGCTCAAAGCAGCACTGTCACCAACATTAGATCAGGTCAGCTGTGATTTTGCCTAGCTGAGTGGTGAAAGAATAGAGATTCCAGAACCTCTCTGAGCGTTTGTCCAGTGCTGCTCTACACTTTTGATGCGAATGTTTTTCTTAATATCTAGTTTGACTCTTTGAAGCTATAGTGCGTAGTTATGGCCCCTTATTATGTTTTCTACCACTATCAAAAGGAGTTTAGCTCTGTCTGCTTTATGACTCCCTCTAATTTAATTGTAAACTACTGTAAATTCACCCTTTAGCCTCCTCTTTAGCAGGCTAAAGCAGCTCAGCTCTCAGAGGCATCATGTGCTCCAGTCCCTTGACAATCTCAGCACCGTTTTCCTCTACTCTTTCCCATTTCTCTATTCATTTTAGAATGATTTAGGTAGGAAAAGACCCTTAAGATTAGAGTCCAACTGTTAACCTAATACTGACAAGTCCACCGCTAAGCCATGTCCCTAAGTGCCGCGTCTACCTGTCTGTTAAATACCTCCAGGGATGATGACTCAACCCCTTCCCTGGGCAGCCTGTTCCAATGCTTGACAACCCTTTCCGTGAAGAAATTTTTCCTAATATCCAATCTAAACCTCCCCTGGTGCAGTTTGAGGCCATTTCCTCTCATCCTATCGCTTCTTACTTAGAAGAAGAGACCAGCTCCCCCTGGCTACACTCTCCTTTCAGGTAGTTGCAGAGAGTGATAAGGTCTCCTCTCAGCCTCCTCTTCTCCAGGCTAAACAA
This sequence comes from Chionis minor, assembly GCA_013398295.1. NCBI lineage: Eukaryota > Metazoa > Chordata > Aves > Charadriiformes > Chionidae > Chionis > Chionis minor. The sequence goes on along the minus strand of VZSF01010528.1, from coordinate 51,037 downwards.
CCCTTTGTTGCCCTTCTCTGGACACGCTTCAGCACCTCAATGTCTTTCTTGGAGTGAGGGGCCCAAAACTGAACACGGGATTCGAGGTGGGGCCTCACCAGTGCCCAGTACAGGGGCACAATCACTGTCTCAGTCCTGCTGGCCACACTGGTACAGGCCAGGATGCTGTTTGCCTTCTGGGCCACCTGGGCACACTGCTGGCTCATACTCAGCCGGCTGTTGACCAACACCCCCACATCCTTTCCTGCCGCGCAGCTTTCCAGCCACTCTTCCCTAAGCCTGTAGTACTGCATGGGGTTGTTGTCACCCAAGTGCAAGACCCAGCACTTTGCCTTGTTGAACGTCATACCATTGGCCTTAGCCCATAGATCCAGCCTATTCAGATCCCTCTGTAGAGCCATCCTACCTTCAGATGAACACACCCACCTAACTTGGTGTTGTCTGCAAACTTACTGAGGGTGCATTTGATCCCCTCATCCAGATCACTGGTAAAGGTATAGAACTGGCCCCAGTACTGTGGCCTGGGGAACACCACTTGTGACCAGCAACCACTGGACTTAACTCTGTTCACCATAACTCTTTGGGCCCAGCCATCCAGCCAGCTTTTTTTACCCAGTGACCAGTACACCCGTCCAAGCCCTGAACAGCCAGTTTCTCCAGGACAATGCTGTGAGAAAGTGTCAAGGGCACTTTTACTAAAGTCTAGGTAGACAGCATCCACAGCCTTTCCCTCATCCACTAAGCAGGTCACCTTGTCATAGGAGATCAGATTAGTCAAGTAGGACCTGCCTTTCATAAACCCATGCTGACTGACCCTGATTGCCTGGTTGTCCTGTACATGCTGTGGGATGGCACTGAAGATGATCTGCTCCATAACCTTCCCTGGCACCAAGGTCAGCCTGGTTGCTATAGTCCCTGGATCCTCCTTCTGGCCCTTCTTGTAGATGAGCATCACATTTACGAACCTCCCGTCAACTGGGACTTCCCCAGCTGAAAATGAGTGACCTAAAACCAGTCACAGTATTCTAGGTACAGTCTTACTGGTACCAAACAGAGCCGGTAATAACATCCCTCAATTCGTTAGCCTTGCTTGTTGTAATGTAGCCCCTGTAGGGGCTGTAGACAGTTTGCCGTGTCACAACGAGGATGTACTCTTCACTTGTATTCAGCTGCGCAGCTGCTGTAACTCCCTGGTCTCTTACAGCATAGCTGTTGCCTCGGCAGTCTCTTCCCATCCTATACGCATGCGTGGGTTTTGCCTTAGTTACAGAAGTTTACACTTCTCCTTATTGAACTTGAGGATTGGGCTAACAGAAATCTCAAGTTTCTCAAGGTCCCTCCAGATGGAAGTTTTGATCTTTGTCATCCACCCCCAGAAATTTGATATTGGCTGCAAATTTGCTGGTGCTATACTCTTATGTCATAACTTGTATTGCTGTCAATGTTGACCAATATGTGCCCTAGCTGGGGCCCAGGAGTATTCTGATCATTGCTGGCTGTTTAGCCAGTGATTGTTGGCTTCAAGTCCAGTGGTCCAGCCAATTTTTGAGTACATAGCAGTTCATTTGTCTAGTCCATAGCTCCTTGGTTTCCAAATGTGAATACCGTGGTGATGATGTTAAAAGCTCTGTGTACTGGAGCTGGCTGGGATGGAGTTAATTTTCTTCATATCAGCCCCTAGGGTGCTGTGTTACAGATCTGTGACTGAAGTAGTGTTGATAACATGCCAGTGTATTAGCTGTTGCTGAACAGCGCTTGCACAGTGTTGAGGCCTTCTCTGTTTCTCACTCTGTTCTCCCTGCAGTGAGGAGGCTCGGGGTGGGCAAGAGCTTGGGAGAGGTCATAACTGAGACAGCTGACCTGGATGGACCAGAGGGATATCCCAGGCCATATATATATCTCATTCAGGAGGATCAGTGGCAGTACCGTTCAAATCGGCAACTTCTCTGACACTGAATTTTAGTGCCCTTTCTCTAAAGTGACCAGAGGGAGAAAGGAGGAGGGAAGAGAGCAAAGGAGAAGAAGAGGAGAGGAAAGAAAGAGAGGGGAGAGAGAGAGAACAGACNCGGGGGGGGGGGTGATGGGGGAAGGATGGGAGGGAGGGGAGAGAGAAGAAGATGAGACAAAGGGACGAGAGAGCAAGATTATGTGAAGAAAGTTGTTTCTGGGTTCCATTTCTGTTGTTGGGAGTGCTGTCGAGACTCCTGAAGGAAGTGCCTCCTTTGGAAGGCATGCTTGTGATCTTCGGTGCTGCCTGTGATCTTGAAAAAGTTTCTGTATTTCAGTGCAAAATCACAAGCAGTCCAATTCCCACATTGAAATGGAATACTCTGAATGTATCAATCTTCAGAAAGAGTTGCATTCAAGGAGAAAGCAAGAATATAAAATCATAATATATTGATCATATTTCTGAAAGGTTTATGTGAATCTCAGCACTTCAGAAATCTTGTTTTGGAAGAGTGTTATTCTGGTGCATTGTGTTGATGTTTTGGGATTCCTGTTCTGGAAACCTTAGCCATAAGCTACTGTTGGAGATTATCACTGGTCTTTGGACCCTAGTAACGTGCAGTGTGTCAGTTTCCATGTTCTCACACAGGTTACAGAGAGAACAATTTTGCTTTCACAAAAATGAGTTCTTAGCAGTTGTGTTCTCTTCTCAGCTATCTCAGGTCTTTGAGGAGAAAAATGCCCTTTCCCTCCAGCTGCGTGGTAGCAGCCGGAACATCTGTGAGAACCATCAGCAGTACAGTGAGGTTCTGAATCGCTGCTTGGTGCTTGAGAGACAGCTCCAGGAGCTGCAGTCTGCAGACAAAGGCATGGTAAGGGTGGTCGTCTTGGTGCAAGAGAGGGAAAAGCTTATTGCAGATGACTGCACTGACTGTGTGGCATTGTAGCTACTTTTAGTGCTATCTGCCATACATTTATGCTGTCTTTCAGGAGCTGTTTGCAACAGATGCTGCTCCAGGAGCACCCCAAGAAAAGAATGAGCCTCAGAGAGGCAGTTACACACCAGAACTGCAGGAGTTGCAGCTGAGGTAAAAAAAGCCTGAGAAAACAGGAGTGGGAATGTTAGTTCTGATGGAGGTCTTTGGGCTAGTGATGAGCCTATTTCTGTTACTCTCTGTCAGAGTGTTGGAAAAACTCAGTTCCACGCTAAGACCTGTGTAAGTGGAAGAACTGTTATATACACCTGACAGCTGTCGTTACTTATCTCTTTGGATAGAACTTCCAAAAATGAAGAGACAACATGCCGCAGTATATGGAATTCCTAGCCAAACTAGCATCTTTGATTTGATGGGCTGGGTCCTCAGTAACTGCTTAAGTATATTAGTGGTCCTGATCTCAAGACTTATCCTGAGAGTGTCTGGAATTAAGACCTAGCACATGATTCCTTGTAACCTTCTGGAACTAGGGTCTAGCATGTGATTCCTCATACCTTTTCAAAATTAATTTTCAGAAGGTGGGGCCATGCATGACACAACCAAGGAACTCTTTCCTGATGTGACACAGAAGCTTCTTGTCCTTATGCCTCTTGCTTTCCAAATAATTTAAATATATTAATAAAAGATTACTAAGTCTTCTGTGTCAGTCGAAGGGAATTGGAATCTGTTCATGTACTGCATCAGTGACTACAACAGAAACAAAATAGTCTATGAATTAGCCCTTTTTTGGCATATGCTTGTTATTTTCTGACAGGTTGTCTGAATCAGAACATTTACATAGTAACACAAAGCAAGATCTGAGGTATTTAGAGGAGCAGTTGGAGGAAGAACGAGACCGTCGTCTTGCTGTAGAGGAGGCGCTGTCTGCAGCACAGGATCAGATCAGGAGGTGAGAGAGCTAGCTCTCTGTATGGTGATCCTAGCTCTGTGTTCATCTGCACTTCGTTATATCCACTGGCTTGCAAACCCCTGTTACCAAAACCTTGTCATTTATACCCAATACACTGTGTCTCTCATGTTACTTGACAGATGCCCTTACAGTCAGCAGAGAAAAAGAGAATGACCTAGATGATATGCTAGGATTAGGATGCAGTGAATTGCATGTTAGAAATGCCTGTTTCTTCTCATTGGGTATAAAAGTGGGTTTTATGATGTAACTTGATTCTAAGCACTTGTGCTGTTCATTTCCTGGTAGTTAAAATAAACCTTACTATTGGAGTCTTTTACATGAAAACAATGGCTTTCTTCTGACATGCATGCTGATTCAGCCAAAAAATAATGGTCTGTATGGAAGGGTTCTGGATGAAGTTCCCTGGTAATTGCTACGCAACTCAGACAGTTGTAGCCCCTTCTGTAGCATTAAACTCTATGAAAACCTCCTACAACTGATTTCACTAACTAACGCTAGCCCAAAGATTTGACAGTAGTGCTTCTGCATTTCATCCTTTAATAGTATCTTACCAGTCTTGAATATCTGTCGCTAGAAAATAGTTAGGAAGAACCAGCACTATTGGGACCAGAGTTGGCTTCCAAAATAATTCCAGAGAATTAAAAATACACAGTTAAGTCATCTGCTTCTTTCAAGCTAGATGCTATGAAATTTCACTTGAAAAGCGCCCATTAACACAGAGACCTCAGTTAAGTTAGAGTTTGAAATTCCTGAAAGACAAAAGGAAGAAAACAGTACTAAAAATATCCTGAGTTCTGAAGTGATGTGATATAAATTAGGCAAAAAAAAGGACTCCAGTACCAGCAGCTGAATTTTCTCTGTCCTGGAGAGGATGGTAATCTGCACATCATGCAGTATGGAAGTTTTACTTTTCGCTATGACTATAGGCACTGGAAGTGATTGGCACTGAGCAAGTGTAACTTACATAGAGAACACAATATGCCTACTCGGTTACAGTTGCACCTGCCTCCTGGTGGAGGAAGGAGGATTATTGCTAGCTGGATCACCCAGTCCTGCTCAGCTTGAGCTGAGGAGGCACTACAGTTGTACAAACGAAATCAGTTCTCCTTGAGTGAGGCCATGGCTTGTTTGTAACGGTTCATTGCTTTTTGTAGAAATAATTCCTTTCCTAAGCTTGCCTACACTGTTGGGTTTGTGGCATTATAAGAAACTGAATTTAATTTCATGTTTCTTGTGGCAGGTTGCAGTCAAGTGAGTGGACGTCTTCCTTAAGTGCTAGTAGCATTGATATGACTCCAGGTCATGAGCATTCCTTGCTGATTGACTCCACGGATAATAATTTCAACAAAGTAAGAATTTACTTTCATGGCTGACAATGATGTGAGCCCTGGCTGATGCAAGAAAAAGTGAACTGAAAACTGTGAACCTATCGCAGCTAAATCCTTCTGTAGGCACATTTAAATCTGTTTGGGTTTGTGTAAGTTTCTGCTCTTGTCTTGCTCTGTTTTCTATGCCAGAAGCCACATAGTGTTCTGATTGTGGCCCCGCTACAGTCTGCATAAGCACACTAAATTTCAGGGGTCACTAAAATGTAGGCCAGCATTGCCAGTGCCTAAGATGTGGTCCCAGGTTCCTTGTGGAATATTCAAGGCCTAAGGGGTGAGCAAACAGGCAAAATCTGTGCAAACAATGTGCAATCTCATGCTTAAGAAGTGTACGTGTTACTGGCCCTAGCATCTGCAATGTCTGGAGAGTCTACCCTTTTGCTCAGTGACCATCCCAATATTTCCTTACTCATTATCTTTCAAACCTCCATTAGTCAGGCTCAGAGCTGAAGTGGAGAGCTGCTTTTTCACTATACTGAATGACAGCCTGGCAGTCACCTGTCCTGTTTTGCTAACCATGAAGCCCTGCTGAAGAGTTTGCCCTCTGGGCTCTTCAAGAGTTGGGGGTGTTGCTCTTGAGCAGCATCAGCAGAATTATGGCAAGAGCTATAACTGGATGCTACTCTGTGCTCATGCTTGTTACTAGAGTAGACAGGTGGGTTTTTTCTTTCTTTTTCACATTGTTTGAGGACTCCTGGAAGAGCCCACGTAGAGTAAGGTCACTCTACAGCCAGTTGTCCAACAGCTTCAGAAGTCCTTTCAGCTGTAAGGGTGAAAGAACGCAATAAATAATAATTTTCTTCTAGGGTAGAGAGTGAATAAGGATTCCTAGTAGCTCAAGGCTCTAGCAGAAAAGTACCATTGACCTATATGTTTATATTTCACTCAGAGGGGCTGGAAATTCTTAGGGACCAAATGTTAGAGGGAGATGTTCTGCATTCTGTTGCCCTTTCTTAAGCAGAATTGGAGATGGCTGCTTCATGACGAACCTGCAGAGAGCAGGGGAACGGAAGTTTTTCACTGAGGATTGGTTCTAGAGGTGAAATCTGACAGTGGAATGGGTTTGGGAAGGTTGATGCTCATTATCTCAAACTTAACTTGATGGTCTGGAGAGCTCTGGGTGAGGGCAGCTGGGGACATATCCGTTCCTGATACTGACTGGTGTCTCTTTTTATTCTTCCAGACTCGGAATATCCTTGGACTGCGGCGCCTGTTACGCTCTCTCTTCCGTTCCCGGACCCGCTTGCCTCTGCTAGTGGCCATGTATCTGCTTGCTCTCCATGTCCTGCTCTTCCTGTGCTTTACAGGCCACCTATGAACAGGAATAACAGCCTTTTCTTGAGCCAGAGCCCTCAGTAATCCTTGGGCCTGCATTCCCTGTCCACAGAGAAGCACTTCACCCAGCTGCCTCCTTCTTCCAAATCAGCCCTCAAGGAGCAGCTGCATCCATCAAGTTGCACCTAGGTTGCTTGCTGTCTAAGTATGCAGCAGCCAGTGCTGATGCCTGGGATCTGTCTCCCTTCGGTGTTTTTAAATGAGTGGTATGTTTTCTGAGCCAGGGTCCTCATGCTGCAAGCCTCAAGGACAGCATCTATTCCTGTACTGAAGGAAGCACCACTCGTTCTATATAGTATTGTGCTGTGGTAGGAGTAAGAAAAAATTACTTGAGCTGCTGCAGTATTTCAACACTTCTAGGAACTGCAGGATCTTCCCTGTCTTAAACTGAATCAGTGAGTTGGGCTGGGGAAACCCTGTAGCTAAAGAAAGAGAAGCTTCTTCCTTTTCTTCCATCCCTTAGATTTGCTCTGTGGCTCAGTGCTGTTTGAAATGCACATCCTAAGGAAGTTGTGGACGCTTTAAGGAACATGAATTGAATTTCAAAATCGTGTTTCCTGTTCAGTTGTGTCTCCTGTTGAAGAAAGGCTGAAATTAGTATATCTGGACCTGCTGAGCCTTCAATTTAAAAACGGGTGTATGTCTGCCCTGACAAGCTTTAAAATGTCAGTAATTTAGTAAATTACTGACTAGTAATTGAAAGGAATAGGAAACAAGAAACTCCTCAGCTCTAAGTTAATAACCTTGCTGCTTATAGCACCTCTCATGGTGGAAGATGCTTGCATACCTCTTGAAATGACAGCAGCCGTACTCCTGCATTCTCATCCGCTGAACCCTTGTCACAGGATCAAACCTGTATAGGGTTTGTTAAAGAATTCCATAATTTGATATGTGGGCCCAAATCAAAAGGCAGAAGCTCCAGAAATAAACTGTCCCCCCTATGCTGAGGAAAGCAATAGAGTTCTGAAACCTTTTGGCATCTCTGCTTTAGGAAAAGCCTGTTGTAGAAAGCTAGTGCTGGTCATTGGACTTGTTTGAATCTAAAGCAAACTGATGCAAATGGACTTTATCTTCTAGGATATATAGAAAGCTGTGTTTTCTAAAGAACTCCTAAATATGTCCTGGAATTGAGACTGCCGCCTTCTGAAGGGCAAATGCTGAATAAAAGAAGATAGTTCCAGTCGATTTCCCTATCCGAGACCAAGTGGTGGTTCTGTTCAGAGTACTTGCCAGAAGGATTGCATTTGCCTCTTGCTAGAGTATTAACAGTCACATTTTTCCCATGGGAAAGAGGTAGTTCTTTTAATATTACTGGTAAACTAAGATTTTCTAGCAATGAACAAAGCTTGTTTGAGGATGGATTGATTTTTGTCGCGGTAGGTAAAATAACTGCATCTCTGGCCGGTCCAGAACGTGGGGACTATATATCCATTTGTGCACTGCCCTTGATTATCTGTGATTTCCTCAACTATATACAATTCAGTGACCAAATACTTTGCCTATAGCTTCCTGGGGGATGTGTTCCTGTATATATAATAAAGATTATTTTTCGGATGGAATTTGTGTAATGTCATGTAAACCTCAGAGATCCCTTGAGGGTATGGTGCTGCTGTACCATGCCTGTTACAGGACCAACCATGGCACTGTAGGTCACTTTTGTATACATGTCCTTGTACGCTGATTGCAGAAACTCTGATTCTTCGTATTATTTGAATGCCTGTGGAGATTATCTTTTTCCCCTGTCTTGCTTCTTTCAGCCTTTACTCTAATAATGTTTTCACTGTATTTATATTAAAATATATTAAGTATTTTAGTGCTTGCTTAGTGCTTATAATTAATTAAGAATTATAAGCAAAATGTTTCCTTCAAGCCCATGATGCAAGTTTTCCTGAAGTGAAATAAGACAAGCTTCTGCTGGTTCAGAGACATTTAAATATTTTGTACCTTCAGGTAGAACAGTTACAGCTTAGATTAAATATATAAGCAAATAAAGCCTCAGAAGGAACTCCTGATCTGATAATCATAGTCTGACCTAATGAAAGATGTGGCGTTTTAGCTGATGTTCCCATTTCAAACACTTTCCACTGCCCAGTCCACCACTAAACCATGTCCCTTAGCATCGTGTCTACCTGTCTTTTAAATAGCATCAGGGATGGTGATTCCACCACTTCCCTGGACAGCCTGTTCCAATGTATAATGACCCCTTCAGTGAAGAAATTTTTCCTCATATCCGATCTAAACTCCCCCTGGTGCAATTTGCCCAGCACCCTGGCCTGTCCAGGTCTTGCTGCACGGCTGTGCAGCCTTCTGGTGTGTCAGCCACTCCTCCCACTTTCCTGTCACCCGCAAACTTGCTGAGGGTACACTGTCCTGTCATTCAGATCATTGATGAATTCACTGAACAGGACTGGACCCAGTACTGACCCCTGGGGAACACCGCTAGTTACAGGCCTCCAGTAGACTCTGTGTCACTGATCATGACCTTCTGAGCTCTGCCATTCAGCCAGTTCTCCATCCACCTCACTGTCCGTTCACCTAACCCACACTGCCTAAGCTTACCTGTGAGGATGTTATGGGAGACAGTGTCCTGATGGGGGGAATGCACCTTTACTTGTAAACTGGTGGGACTCGCTACAAGGGCTTTAAACTAGAATCACTGGGGGAAGGGGATACCAACAGGTGAGCTGAAGGTAAGCCAAGGGTTGTCATGACATCGGTGGCAATGCTAATGGGCACATTTACACTGCTCCTGCGAGCACTGAAGGCTTAGAAGCACATCTGAAATACTTGTACACCAACACATGCAGTATGAGAAACAAACATGAAGAACTGGAAGTGTTAGTTGGTTCCCAGAGCTATGAGCTCATTGGTATTAGTGAGACTTGGTGGAATGAGTCCCGTGACTGGCGTGCTGGGATGGAGGGCTGCAGGAGCGGTGGGCAGGAGGTGTTGGACAGTGTGTAAGGGAGAGGTTTGACTGTACAGCCCTTAGTTAGGGATGATGTGCTTGAGAGCCTCTGGGTGAGGATGAGGGGGATGAAAAAGCAGATGTCACAGTGAGTCTACCATGAGACGGTGAGTGTCTACCATTGATCCCTCAGCCAGGATGATAGCACTGATGAGTTACTCTATAGTCAATTAGGAGGAATCTCTGGATTGGTAGCCTTTGTCCTTACAGGAGATTTCAACTTCCCAGACATCACCAGGGAATTTCATAGTGCTGTGACAAGGAAGTTTCGGAAATTCCTGAAGTTTGTGGGAGATAACTTCTTGTCACAAGTACTCAGTGAGCCAACTAGGAAAGCCGCCCTCCTAGACTTGTTTGTGAATAGAGAAGGGCTCATGGGAGACGTGATGACAGCTGGCCGTCTTGGCCACGCTGATCATGAAATGGTTGAGTTTAGAATTTCAGTGTAATGAGAAAAAAGGTCAGCAGTTACCACCCTGGATTTCAAGAGAGCAAACTTTAAGCTGTTCAGGGAGCTACTTAACAGTGTCTCCTGAGAATCTGCTTTTGAGGGGCTTAGGAGTTAGTGAGTGCTGAAGCACCTTTTAGAAGCAGAGGAGCCGGCAATTCCACTGTGTTGAAAGTCATGCAAGCGGGTCACAAGGCCAGCTTGGCTGAACAGGGACCTNATGGCACTGTAGGTCACTTTTGTATACATGTCCTTGTACGCTGATTGCAGAAACTCTGATTCTTCGTATTATTTGAATGCCTGTGGAGATTATCTTTTTCCCCTGTCTTGCTTCTTTCAGCCTTTACTCTAATAATGTTTTCACTGTATTTATATTAAAATATATTAAGTATTTTAGTGCTTGCTTAGTGCTTATAATTAATTAAGAATTATAAGCAAAATGTTTCCTTCAAGCCCATGATGCAAGTTTTCCTGAAGTGAAATAAGACAAGCTTCTGCTGGTTCAGAGACATTTAAATATTTTGTACCTTCAGGTAGAACAGTTACAGCTTAGATTAAATATATAAGCAAATAAAGCCTCAGAAGGAACTCCTGATCTGATAATCATAGTCTGACCTAATGAAAGATGTGGCGTTTTAGCTGATGTTCCCATTTCAAACACTTTCCACTGCCCAGTCCACCACTAAACCATGTCCCTTAGCATCGTGTCTACCTGTCTTTTAAATAGCATCAGGGATGGTGATTCCACCACTTCCCTGGACAGCCTGTTCCAATGTATAATGACCCCTTCAGTGAAGAAATTTTTCCTCATATCCGATCTAAACTCCCCCTGGTGCAATTTGCCCAGCACCCTGGCCTGTCCAGGTCTTGCTGCACGGCTGTGCAGCCTTCTGGTGTGTCAGCCACTCCTCCCACTTTCCTGTCACCCGCAAACTTGCTGAGGGTACACTGTCCTGTCATTCAGATCATTGATGAATTCACTGAACAGGACTGGACCCAGTACTGACCCCTGGGGAACACCGCTAGTTACAGGCCTCCAGTAGACTCTGTGTCACTGATCATGACCTTCTGAGCTCTGCCATTCAGCCAGTTCTCCATCCACCTCACTGTCCGTTCACCTAACCCACACTGCCTAAGCTTACCTGTGAGGATGTTATGGGAGACAGTGTCCTGATGGGGGGAATGCACCTTTACTTGTAAACTGGTGGGACTCGCTACAAGGGCTTTAAACTAGAATCACTGGGGGAAGGGGATACCAACAGGTGAGCTGAAGGTAAGCCAAGGGTTGTCATGACATCGGTGGCAATGCTAATGGGCACATTTACACTGCTCCTGCGAGCACTGAAGGCTTAGAAGCACATCTGAAATACTTGTACACCAACACATGCAGTATGAGAAACAAACATGAAGAACTGGAAGTGTTAGTTGGTTCCCAGAGCTATGAGCTCATTGGTATTAGTGAGACTTGGTGGAATGAGTCCCGTGACTGGCGTGCTGGGATGGAGGGCTGCAGGAGCGGTGGGCAGGAGGTGTTGGACAGTGTGTAAGGGAGAGGTTTGACTGTACAGCCCTTAGTTAGGGATGATGTGCTTGAGAGCCTCTGGGTGAGGATGAGGGGGATGAAAAAGCAGATGTCACAGTGAGTCTACCATGAGACGGTGAGTGTCTACCATTGATCCCTCAGCCAGGATGATAGCACTGATGAGTTACTCTATAGTCAATTAGGAGGAATCTCTGGATTGGTAGCCTTTGTCCTTACAGGAGATTTCAACTTCCCAGACATCACCAGGGAATTTCATAGTGCTGTGACAAGGAAGTTTCGGAAATTCCTGAAGTTTGTGGGAGATAACTTCTTGTCACAAGTACTCAGTGAGCCAACTAGGAAAGCCGCCCTCCTAGACTTGTTTGTGAATAGAGAAGGGCTCATGGGAGACGTGATGACAGCTGGCCGTCTTGGCCACGCTGATCATGAAATGGTTGAGTTTAGAATTTCAGTGTAATGAGAAAAAAGGTCAGCAGTTACCACCCTGGATTTCAAGAGAGCAAACTTTAAGCTGTTCAGGGAGCTACTTAACAGTGTCTCCTGAGAATCTGCTTTTGAGGGGCTTAGGAGTTAGTGAGTGCTGAAGCACCTTTTAGAAGCAGAGGAGCCGGCAATTCCACTGTGTTGAAAGTCATGCAAGCGGGTCACAAGGCCAGCTTGGCTGAACAGGGACCTCCCTGTAGAGCGCAAGAGGAAAAGAATTGTACGATCCCTGAAAGCAAGATCAGGCTTTGCAGGATTACGGAGCCATGGTTTGCATATGCAGGGAGAAGACATGAAAAGCTCAGAGTTAAAACCGGTCAGTATTTTGTCAGATAACAAAGACTTTTTAAAGTACAATAATAGCAAGAGAAAGTCTAAAGAAAACATTGGAGTGATCCTTGTTCAAGATGGTCACCTGATAATTAGGGATTTTCCTGGTTTGAGGTAAAATGGGACCAATTTTGTTCAGTAACTTTACTTTTTAGCTAGGTCTCTTCTAACTACTGAAATTAACAGTATATTGTACAGAAACTGTTTGCTCTCAGAATGATAAGACTGATGTTTATAGCTGACGCCAAGGAATGGTCTGCAGAGAGGCTCTTGCTTACACTTACTGCTATAAAAACCAAGGTCAGCTAATTTGATTATTTCCCCCATTGGAGGGTGGGAAGCAGAAAAGTGTAGAGGGGTCGCACCTGCAGGGAGGAGTGGACAGGACAGGTGACCCCAAACTGACCAACAGGGTGTTCCATCCCACCTGCCTCCTGCTCAAGATAAAAGCTGAGGGGTCAAAGTGCCGGCTCTTTCTTCAATTGTTGTCATCTGAAGAGGACTCTGTTTGTCTGCCTTTGATCACAATCCACGTGTATCTGGATCTGGAATCCAGTTCCTGTCCATCAATGAGTCCAGCCTGGGCCTTCGCCAGTGCCAGCCGGTGATTTGATTGTCATCCTGGGAGCCTGATAAGGTTTTGTATATATTTCATTATTTTCTTTCTTTTTGCCTTATGATTAACATTCCATTAAAGTAGTTTAGTTCTTTCTAAACTTGTAAGTCTCTCTCTCTCTGCCTCTCTTTGAAGAGAGGTGGGGGAGAGCGTCTGTCATCCGTGTTGGTGGCCAGTCCAGCCCAAACCACAACAGGGCTGAGGAAAAAGCAGAGGCACTAAATTCTTCTTATGCCTCAGTCTTCAATAATATTGATAGAATTTGGGCTGCTCAGTCCCCCGAGCCAGAGGACCCTGAGTGCGGGTACAGTGACTTTCTATTTATGGACACTGAAATTGTAAGGGACCAGCTGCATCAGCCGAGTGTTCACAAGTCCACAGGGCCTGGTGGGATTCACCCCAGAGAAGTGAAAGAGCTAGTGGACGTTACAGCAGCACCCCTCTCAATCATCCACCAACGGCCTTGGGAGTCTGGGGAGGTCCCCCCTGACTGGAAGCTAGCCAACATTATTCCAATTTACAAAAAAAGGTGTGAGGGAAGACCTAGGAAAATACAGACCTGTTTTATTCTAACCTCAGGTCCTGGAAAAATTATGGAGAAGGTCATACTGAGTGCTATTGAAAGACGCTTAAAGAACAATGCAATCATCAGGTACAGTCAACATGGGTTCACAAAGGGAAAGTCCTGTTTAATTTGATGTCCTTCTATGATAAGGTCACCACCTAGTGGATCAAGGGAAGGTGGTAGATGTAATTTTTCTGGATTTCAGTAAGGCTTTTGATCCTGTCCCTCACAGCATCCTTCTGGACAAGTTGCCTAAATGTGACATGATCAGGTACACAGTGCATTGAGTGCTGGCTGAATGGCAGGGTTGCAAGGGCTGTAGTGAACGGGGCTACACCTGGCTGCTGACCAGTCGTCAGCAGTGTTCCTTAGGACATAATTCTAGGGCCGGTTCTGTTCAATATTTTTATTGATGACCTGGATGCAGGAATTTGCTGGTGATAGCAAACCAGGAGGGGCTGTTGACCGTCTTGCGGGCCAAAAGGCTTGCAGAGGGATCTGGATAGATCGGAGCACTGGACAATCATCCATGGCATGAAATGTTACAAGACCAATGCTGGATTCTGCGTCTGGGACAGAGTAACACCAGGCACAAGTACAAATTGGGAGAGGAGCGTCTGGAGAGCAGCCCTGCAGAAAGGGATCTGGGAGTGCTCCTTGGCAGCAGGCTGCCCTGGCAGCCAAAAGGGCAAACTACATCCAGGGGGGCAATAAAAACAGTATAACGAGCTGGTCAAGAGAGGGGATTAACCCTCTGTATTTAGCGTTGTTGCAACCTCACCTTGAATACCGTGTGCAGTTCTGCGCCCCCACTTAAAAAGGATGTGAAGGTCCCTGAATGTGCACAGAGGAGGGCAACAAAGTTGGTGACAGGGCTGGAAGGCATGTCTTATGAAGAGTGGCTGAGGACTCTGGGTTTGTCTAGTTTGGAGAGAAGGAGGCTGAGAAGCAACTTCATTGCTCTCTGCAGCTTCCTGAGGAGGGGGCATGGAGAGGGAGGTGCTGATCTCTTCTCCCTGGGATCCAGTGATAGAACTCAGTACCTCAGTAAGCACCTTCAGTAAGTTTGCAGATGACACCAAACTAAGTGGGATAGTTGATCTGCTGGAATGTAGGAAGGCCCTACAGAGAGATCTGGATCGATGGGCAGATCGATGGGCAGAAGCCAATGGAGTGAGGTTCAACAAGTCCAACTGCCGGGTCCTGCACTTGGGTGACAACCACCCCAGGCAGCGCTACAGGCTTGGGGAGGAGTGGCTGGAAAACTGACTGGCAGGGAAGGATCTGGGGGGCCTGGTGGACACTCGGCTGAACATGAGCCAGTGTGTGCCCAGGTGGCCAAGAAGGCCAATGGCATCTTGGCCTGTATCAAGAATAGCGTGGCCAGCAGGAGCAGGGCAGTGATTGTGCCCCTGTACTGGGCACTGGTGAAGCTGCAGCTTGAGTGCCGTGTCCAGTTTTGGCGGTACTTTACATTAGGATGCATTTTTTTACCAAGAGAGTGGTCAAACCCTGGCACAGGCTTCCTGGAAATTCAGTTGATGCCCCAAGCCCATCAGTGTCCAAGAGTCATTTGGACAATGCCCTTAATAGCTTGCTTTAACTTTTGGTCAGCCCTGAGGTGGCCAGCCAGTTGGACTAGCTGATCATTCTAGGTCCCTACCAAGTGAACTATGCTACTCTATTCTATCCTAAGCCCTGTATATCTTGCCATTGTGGCAAACAGAAATGACTACTCTAGATTTTCTTGCTTCACTTGACTTGCTCAGAAGGGAAGCTATTTTGGTTTGAGATGTTTATCTAGTGTCAAACTAGGGTGATTCATGCTACTCATTCTAAAATTGTGCGCTTCCCACCAGTAAGCAATGTACCAAAGAGTTTGATCTGTAAGTGCTTAGGATTTTTTAACTACATGGTTTCCATCCTTCTAGTTCATGCTATTTACTTTCTTTTTTTTTTTTTGTCCTGGAAGAGCTCTTGTGTTTGTATGTGTATATATGTGTGTGTATGTCTGTATGTGTTTATATATATTTTTAATTGTGCTGTAAAGCACTGAGTCCAATTTCATAACAAGTTCTGTAAGCAGTAGCTTGTTTTCTTTGGATCGCATTGTAATTGTCAAGCCCAGGGGCTTCAGCATTTTAATTTTTTTGTACGTTTATGGCAGAACGCTTTTTGGATGAGATGAAAATGGAAATCACAATCTGGTTTGCACACTAAGAAATGTGATTGTGCCCCATCAAACGCTACTCATGGGGTCAGCAATTTGTTCCCGGGGTATACATACGCCTTGTCAGCGTCCCAGAGCACAAGGGAACTGCTGTGCACCAGGGCAGGTTTTGGTACTCATGACTTGAGCAGAGTTGGGGGCTGGGACGCAGGAAGTGCACGTAGCTGAAGTTAAAACAGGAACTCGGAGCACACAGCAGCCCAAAAGCTGTTGCTAGCAACAGGTACCTGAGCAAAAAGCAGCAAGTTTGCCAGCAGGAGCTGGTCAGCCTCTTAAGGTAAGAAAGCTGAGTGGGTTTTGAGAGTGGAAAATGAGAAACAACAACAAAATGTAGGGGTTTTTTGAGCAAAGGGAACTTCCTGACCCAGCACGTGTGAGTCGAGAGTGCTTGGCATTTGCTTCTCAGTCTGTTCCTTTGGTCGTCGTTGTTGCTCATCCGTTTTGAGGCTCTGAAGAACCACGTTTCCAAATCAACCAGCATGGCTGTGCTAAGTGTCGTAGCCCTGTATTTCTGCTGTAGCAGATGTTTACAAGGGGAAAAATGGGACAAACTAAAGGGTTGAGATGCTACTCTGGCTGATATTCCTCACTATAAAGAGTGTCTGGAGCCTTGTGGTGTGATCACAGACTGTGGTTTGTCATGGTTCCCAAGATGCACGGTGGGTGGTTTTGGAGATTACGTGGTCAAGAACCATTTACAGCAGGATTGAAGACCCTGAACCACCTGCGTTTGAGCTAGCTACTCAAACCAGCTGCCCTTTGAACAGCCCTGTGCTAGCTGGTTATTGCTGCTGTTTTATTGTTAACAAAAATGAGGCACAAACTTTAGAAGTCTTTGGATGCTAATAAATGAGGGAGGGGAAATGGAGATGAAAGGTATTGTTAGATTGTGCTGTATTGTCCACGTGAGCCGTCCTGCTTCCCCTGCTTACACTTGCAATTAACTATGTTCACTTTTTGGTAAGATTACTGCCAGTGCACACAAGCACAGCGGAGTATGTCACAGACCTGTTGTGTGCTATGTTCCGGAGTATGACAACTTTTGGTTTCGTACACTCCACCCCCCCCCACCCCCCGCACCGAGGCAGCCAAGGGAAGGCCTAAAGCCAGATCTTCACAGTAAATCTGCCTTGGATCTACATCCTCTCCATTAGCTAACGATCTGAAAGTCTCACCCCTGCTGTGCTCTCTTAATTTCTGTTGTCTTTGCTCCCTGGTCTTACAGTGCTGATTCCCCAGATAACTGGTAAGCGCAGCTTGAAACTGAACTGAACACTGCACTGTAGTGAACTGGAAGGTTATTTTATTAACATTTCTTTGTGTTGTACAAGTAATTACTTCTTCAGCATAAACATTTTGCTTGCACAGAAAGCAACTGTCCTGGGCACCTGGGGCCAGTGTGCAGGCTACTGTATGTTTGTGATTGAGGGGTGGGCGCTGTCGAGAAGCACATGATAAAAGTGTGCTGTTAAATGAGGACCCATCACAGGTTTATGTGATGTTTGCAGTGATGTGAAACAGGACTCAGCAGTCCAGTCTTCACAGCACATTCTGTTCCGCCTTTCTCTCTGCCCCGGTGAAAAGCTGCTTTGGGTGACAGTAAGAACGATTTGGGGCTCCTAAACACCTCCAGCAGTAATAGGTGGCGGGACGCAAGACGTCTGCTGGGAATGACTGGTCTGTTGTGTAGGGGCAGGCAATCCGTGTGATCTTTCTTCTGTCTCTCCTTTTGTGGAAACTGTGTTGAATGGGAAGGGCTTTTTCATCATCTTTTTTCACGGTCACCTTGAAAATAAAATGCAGGAGTTTTAGATTTCACATTACTTTTATTTAACTTCCTTTTCCTGGGCCTATCACTTCCTCTGGGCCTCTCTGGACAGCCTGTACGAGCTGTAACCACCGCAGCTTCAGCCTTTTCAGCCCTGCACACTTAATGATTTTAGCCCCATTTCCTGATTTTACCGTATGGCAGACGTAAACACCACACAGCTTGCTGTACCAACATTGTCAGACCAGCACGCAGCTTTTCCCTGAACCTTCTCTGGCCCACTAGGCAGTGATTAAGATGCTGGAAACCAGACAAGAGCCTTGAGGGGTCCAGCCTTGGGTAAATAAGCATTGTATTGTGGTGGCAGAGCAAGCCACAGCCTCTGGTGGTGTGCCGTGACCGTGCTTATCAGAAGGGAGGTTAAAGCAGCGAATAGTCTCCCACAACACGGAAAATTAATGTGTGCTGGAAAAGCAGAATATGGTCGCTGGGTGCCAGCACTAATTTACATTAAAATAAGGCATGCATTTTGACTGTGGATTCAGCATGTGCAAAGACTGTGGTTTACAATTAAAATCCCCGTGTGTTTTGCTGAAAGAGGTGTTGGGGCTCAAGAGTAGCTATTTTGGGGTGACCTGTGCTGTATGAGGGACAGAGAGATCAGCACGGCCGATGGCCTGCAAGCGTCCCTTCCAGCCCAAGTTAAGCCATGTCACCTGTGGTCTGACATGCCCAAGGCTGCGCGCCAGCAGTGCCCGTGTGCTGGGCTCTGGGTGATACCGTGTCCTCCTTGTGCAGATGTGGAAAGCAGTCGTGGGACACGATGTGTCAGTGAAGACTGAGGCTCTGGGGGACGACTGGGACACTGACCCTGATTTCGTGGTGAGCATCTGATACGGTAATCCCTAATATTGGTGGCAGTGGTGTGAAGGGTTCACTGTCCCCAGGCACCTGCTGTTCCACTGGGCTGGGGCTCGGTGTGGCACGGCGTGCAGCACCGCTGGCTGTGCCGGATCAGCAAAGTCCCACCAACCCCTCGCAGGTACAGTCAGGTCACCTGTCTAAGCCGTTTCTAACCCATATATATGTTTAGTCTCCACAACTTCCTACATCAGCGTACCCCACACTGGACTACAAGTAATATCACTTAGTACAGAGTATTTCTTTTAAACCTGCTCCCTGGTAACTTCACTGACGCCGTTCCACAACTTATGTTACAAGAAATAGCAAAGATTTACATTTTCTCTTTCCCACACTGTAATTGTACAGGATTCCAGCATTGCACTCATTTGTCTTTTTTCCAGATGGAAGAATCCTACTCTCTTTACGGTCACCTTGTGCAGATGCAGCTTCATGCCTCTATATAGCCTTGTTTTCGATCTAGTCCAGTTCTCTGGGTGAGAGGATGAGAGAATAGAAGGGCTCCGCCTGTGGGAACCCCATGCATTCTTAGTGTCATGATTTTCATTTTCTGTTTGATTCTCTATTCCTTTCCTAATAAGTCACTCACACTTTGGCTTTTTGGCCAATTCTGTATTTGCTACTTTTCTGCATAATTGCACATAATTCCATATTTTGCATTCCTTCCTGAATGGTAAATATTTTGAACCATCATTGTGCAGATATAATTAGGATTTCTTTTTTCCATATGCTTTACTTTTGTACTTGTTAACACTAACCTTAATTTACAATTTT
Source organism: Chionis minor (assembly GCA_013398295.1). NCBI lineage: Eukaryota > Metazoa > Chordata > Aves > Charadriiformes > Chionidae > Chionis > Chionis minor. The sequence continues at coordinate 31,819 of VZSF01010528.1, read as the reverse complement.
ATCACCCACTGATTTGGCATCACAAGATTTTTCTGCACTGCTTTGTCTCCTGTGTTTGGTTAACCTAAAAGCCCTTTACTTCTCAAGACATTGACATCTCATTCTTCACACCCTTTTTCTAAACCTCTCTGGATCACGTAGCACAGCAAAAGTCCTGCTCCTCCTGGTGCCAGGGAGCGCCAGCCGTGATTTGCAGCCACGGGTCTCCGAGGTCTGTTGAGACTTTGGTTTCCTTCCCAAGACACCTTCTTGACAGTCAGTCTCCTGTTACAGAAGAGTCCTATGTTCAGCCAGTTACTTCCAGTAAGGAATTCTAGTTTAGGACAGGAAAGCAAGTCCCCTCTCAAAGTTCCAAATTGCTAGTGGTTAAAAAAAAGGTCAAAATTATTTGGGTTTACTTTATTTCTTCTGTTTGTGGAAGCATTTAAATTATGTCTGAACAGAGTAAGACTTTGTATTATTTTTTTTTATTCTGCCTTGCATGTAGATATTTTAGCTTTACCTTATATTAGGAAAGAGTTTATTGATGGTTCAGTTTATCAGAGATGTGTTCAGACCTCCCAAAAAGAAAATGGACGCCGCGATAACAAAGCTAACGTTCCCTTCAGCGTCCTTCCAGTATTTTCCTAGACAATTTCCGCAGCACTTGCGTGTGCTCGCTCCCCCCGGAGGAAGAGGGACGGGGCTCCCCGCACCCCCGGCCGTCCCCTCCGTGCCCGCCTCGCCCGGGGCCCGGGCCCGCTCCGGCGGGGCGGCGGGCGGCGCCGGGGGGGGCCGGGCGACAGAGCCCCCTCTTCTGCGGGGCGGGCGCTGAGCGCGGCGGTTGGCCCTGCAGAACGACATCTCCGAGAAGGAGCAGCGCTGG